>JAEAOA010001447.1:0-52500 GCA_016746295.1 Potamilus streckersoni
CTTTTGTAGGGTTCACCCTCCCTGCTGCTAAAGAGTTATCCTTCTATGTCCGCAGAAGCCGGTCGTATCGTCCAGAAAAGCCTGCTGCCAGAAGGGGAAACAATCTTAGACAGTACAGAAAGATCGTCATCACTCCCCGTTAACAAAAGCAACATCCCTTTTTAGGGCTGCTCCAATACTCTCGAAAAGGCATACCAATTCAATTTGTCAAAAACAAATTGTGTTTGGATGTTTAAACAAATAGAAGTGTGTCTATATGCACTTCGTTTCTATGTCTTGTCGAAGCATGCATGTCTGTGTTTGTAAGTAACAAAAGTCAATGTGAATGTTTCTTTTAGGAGTTTTAGTTGGGCTGTTGAACAAAGCGGACGTTTTTTTCTTAACTCCCGGACTCTATGAATAATATTGGATGATTCACTTCATATAATGGATACTAGACTTAGAAAAGGCTAAGGTAAAGTAAAATCTACTTAAATCACGAATATAAATATTACTATCAGTATCATTAAAATTTTACTGTCGTTATCTTAGACACAATGTAGATATATAATAAATCTAACTAAACTGATTTCTAACTATTACCTTACATAACTCTCCACTATGACTAACAATATAAATTATACCCTCTCGTAATAATTATAAAGCAAATTAACTAAACCAAAAAACAAAATAAACCTATCAGTTACAACAATTCCTTTATCTATAAGTAAATAAATACGTGCGATACATTTATCTTGGGCAATATTATAAAACCACACCAATATCCCTAATCATTATCTTAATACTACTCAATAATATAAACTCTCCACAAAAAAACCCCTAAAACTTTTAATAGAAAAAAATTAAACATTAATTTTCGTCCACCAGACAAAATCATCCCTTCCCCGTGCCGGGTAAAATAATGAACCAGCTTATAAATTAGATAATACAATATAAATAAGCCCTCAATCTAAGATTGCATTTGATTGGCCGAAATTTAGACGCGCTTTTCCCATAGAGAAAACTCAATATCAGGCTATAGTAGGATTGAAAATTAAATCTACAACAACCAATCACATATGGCATTCTAATGACGTAAGCAGGAAATTCAGCATTAGCCCAATGCTCCCCACTTTGTCACAAATTCAATAATTCTGAGAATTATGCCCACTTATTAAACTTATTATAAAATATAAAACTAATAAGAATAATTTAGATCCCTTGTAATAAGAACCCTAGCAATTATTACGCTTTACCTTTAGTCAATTTAGCTTTAGTTATAAGCATAATTAAATCATAACAATAATCATAACAATTTATAACATACATATACTGTATGTGTATTTTAATTTTCCTTATAATAATTATATATATACTCTAATTAGTATTGATAACCATCTATAATACTACAACTAAGCACATAATAAGAACGAAATACCATAAAACATAATTTTTTATTATAAAACCTAAATAGAAAACAAAATTGAACTAGAATAGGATTGAAAATTCGGCTTTTATCATCCAATCAAAACCGACGAGACAACAACCTTCTAATTTTGAATCATCCAATATTACTAAATCAAAAATGCAAGAATAAAGAAGAAAGGATTCAGGACCTCATAGGAGGGAGGAGGGGAACCAACTCCAAGAGATGCCTACAACAAACCATCAAAAAGAACAAATCATCAGTATAAAAAAACGGGATTCAATAAGCCAGTATCGGAACCCTAAAAACCCATCCCCGCTTACAAACATATACATAACTGCAAGCACCATACCTAGTCCATACCATAAAACAGGCGCTAGGACTCATACTAGCACACGCCTGGGTGGATCCTGACTCCTATAAGCACTATATATATATATATATATATATATATATATATATATATATATATATATATATATATATATATATATATATACATACATATACATGCAATAAACTGACGACGAACAGTACGAAACTAGTAACTAACTAGCCTAAGCGCTTTCGACTCTTAATGAGTCTTTTTCAAAGGCAAATACAAAACATATATACGATAAAAAAATAAGCACAAAATCGTTGTGTTTGTAAACCTCTACATGGCTGTCTTCATGGCTGTGCTAAAACTAAAAATACAAAGCTTGTATAGACTAGATGCGGAAACTGAAAACGCTGTATAATTCCCTAAAAGTCTACAAGCCAAAGCGACATCTATGTTTACTTTTTGTACATATGTAACGCAGATTATATCCCGGATATTTGATTCTATACCGGTTATTCTTATAGTAAAAATTGAAGGATAATAAGATTTAGAAAATGTTAAATTTTACTAGTGCATAGTTTTCATTTTCTAGTCTTCTTGGTTTAGACCGCTTGGTTTCAATGTTCTAAGGCGGCGTATCCAGTATGAACCCTTTTCCTTCCTGGTTTCGGAACTTCAGCTGTGGTTGTTAGCAATAGCGATAAGTATTATATCACTGAAAGTGTGGCTAGGGTAGGAGAAGTGTTCTGCGACCGGGATTCTGTACAGCTTTTTTGTCATCCAATCAGATCTATGAAGATTTATCCTTTTGTGTAGCTTTTCAGTTTCTCCGACGTACTGAAGGCCACAGATCTTACATGTGATGAGATAAATCACATTCTCTGTTTTGCACGTTTTGTTTGAACCATGTATGTTTAGTTTTTCTTTAGTCACTGTGCTAGTGAATGTCTTGGTCTCTATCATATGTTGACAGGTTTTCCATCTTTTATCGCCACAGGGTCCAGATTGACTAGGTTGGTTTTGACTAGCGATTGGCGTTAGCTTTGTCCTGACTAGGATGTCCTTTAGGTTTTTTTTGGTCTCCGGTAAGCTACTATAGGTTTGTTCGGAAGTATTAGGTTTAGTATGTTTGACGATTGCACGGTTGGCCAGTGGTTTGCGATGATTTTACCTACTTTGGGATTGTCTGGGTGATAGGTCAGAAGAAATGGTATCCTATCAACCTTTTATTTCTGTCCATATCAGAGTAGGTCATCACGGTTTGTTTGTTTGGCCCTTTGGATTGCCTCTGCAATCAGATTTTTGTCGTAGCCTCAGTACATTAAATGTTTAGCCAGCTCTTCAGACCTTTCTAGGAATTTTTCATCGTCGGAGCAAATTCTGCGTGCCTGGCTATATGGAATGTTCTTAATTCAGTGTTTTGGATGACAGCTGGTTGGGAGGAGATACTGGTGTTTGTCGGTTGGTTCCGAGTAGATGTCTGTGTGTAATTTGTTTTCCACCAGTCTGGTTGTTGTGTCCAGGAAAATATGGTTTGAGTTGGAAATTTCTGCCGTGAATTTTATTGAAGGATGGAAGTTGTTTGCCTTTGATATGAAGTCATCCAGACTTACTCTTCCATACTGGCACTTCATTTCTATATCATCGATAAAGCGTACCCACTGGTATGGTGTACGCTCAACCAATGCTAAGAGCTGACCCTCAAGTTTTCCCATGAATATGTTAGCCTACAAAGGGACCATTTTAGTACTCATTGCAGTTCCATTGATTTGTAGGTAGTTTTCTTCATTAAATTCAAAGTTGTTGAGTTTTAGGACAAGCTCCAGGAGTTGGACTAAGAAGTGTCTGGGTGGATTGTTTACAGTTCTTGTTTCCCATACAAACATATACATAACTGCAAGCACCATACCTAGTCTATACCATAAAACAGGCACTAGGACTTATACTAGCACATACCTGGGTGGATCCTGACTCCTATAAGCACTATATATATATAGGATAAGATTGCCCACCATGACAAGTACAAAAAGGTCAAGGCCGATAAGGGAAAATCAGAAACCTCCCACCTGATAGCCCTAACTCCCAGGAGCGGAGTAGACCGATTAGCTGGACGCACACAAAAACCGAAAAGTAACCTGGTAAAGGCTATAATCACAAAAGTGAACGTAACGGACAAACAATTAGCGATGGACCGTCCGGGCCGCGCGGACAACTGTTCGAAAATAAGTCTACAACCTATGTCTTCTCTTTGGTCTGGAAGACCCAACATTAAAACGAGATCCTTTATAAAGGCAGTCAAAATTAAAAACCAAACATTGTCAAAGCGGTGATAAATGTCAAAATTAGGCGACATACACCTAGAGATTGAGTTATTTTTTTAGAACCATATAAGTACGCTAAGTACGCAAAATTCAACCTCATCAAAATATATTCAAAATTCACAACTCAGGAACATTTGGATAATTAAATAGGTGGCTAATACATCATTGGTATAGCGACACCCGTAGGAAAAACTGGTTAAATTTGACAATAATCCACCTGAGATAAAGTTAGGTGAACTTAGACATTGGGGACTTTAGTAGGCGGGAGTTGAGGCGGAAGGCTGTTACGCTCTTTTACAATATGCAGCCAACAAATGGTCTTAAGGTCAGCAAATAAAGGTCAGCACCACGACCAAAAGCCCAGCCCTAGGACTAAGCGCCTCCCTGGATAGCAATGTTATCGAAAGGTAACATCCAGACAAGGCGGTGAGCCACCAGGGGGGTTAATAGGCCCACGCGCCGAGACAAAAGTGTCTTGCACTGGGACACGATTGAGCCCGGCCCTGGAAGGGGGAGAGGCCACTAGCCCTTATCAGGGCTTAAAGTCATAAAACACGAGACTGTATACATGACTATAATACATATGACATGACATGACAGGGGAGGTTTTCCTTCACGTCATTGCTCCGGGAACATAATTCAGAGCACTCGTCAGTCTGGCTACCCATTTTTTGCTTTTTTACTTTAGAAATGAATAGTAGAATTGCTAAATTGCTTGAACTCCAAATGCATCTGGAGTAAGTCAGGCGACTCCTGGATGACCTGGCCATGAAAACCATTGCAGAAAGTGCCAGATTTTTGAAAGAGTAGGAAGAAACAAGAAAGAAGAGGAGAAATAAAAGAAAAAATATTCTGCCTCACCTTTTCATGAGACCTCAATGATAGGTCATACCTAAGGTGACAATACAACAACCAGTAGAACCACCACACCCATAGCCACAACCGCAACCACTACCAGCAGCAAAATGTATTCATCCACGGTTGTGGTATTGGAGGAGGGAAGCTATCACTATCCCATATACTGAAGACTGGGAGAGTGAAGAAAGGCAACCTCCCGCTGCGCTTCCAACCACTTGTGTAAATTGGCAGAATAATTGGAGCCGATGTTGTGTGTGTAGTGCCAGGCCAGGAAGGTATCACCATTAGCCAGGTGCAATAAGAGTTCAACGAAAAAAAACAGCACTTCTCAGAGCTAATCAGATCTCTAGAAAAGAGATACTATTCAAGTTGCTAATTGGTGTGAATGTTGAGTAGCAGCAGGGAGGGTGAACCCTACAAATTTTTGCGACAAAATCGATTAAAGCCTCAGAATGCCAAATGGAGCCTTCCTACGAAATCTCATATTTTAACCAAAAAAAAATTAAAGACTCCATTTTACAAATGGAGCCTTAGCGATTTTGTCGCAAATACATTGTCATAACCACCCTCAAATTGCTGCCATCTACGTCAGAGAGGGTGAACCCTACAAATTTTTGCGACAAAATCGATTAAAGCCTCAGAATGCCAAATGGAACCTTCCTACGAAATCTCATATTTTAACCAAAAAAAAATTAAAGACCCCATTTTACAAATGGAGCCTTAGCAATTTTGTCGCAAATACATTGTCATAACCACCCTCAAATTGCTGCCATCTACGTCGCAAATATGTTGTCATTTCACCCTCCCTGCTGCTGATTAATACAAATTATTTAACCAAATATTTGATCAAGTCCAATACGATATCGTGACCGAGGGTCGTGTAAATTTATTGTTATAAATCCATATGGGACAGACTGAGCATGACCGAAGTAATTTTTAAATCCATTGAAGTCCATATCGGAACACCATGTCTGCCAAATATTTCGTAGCGTATGTGTATCAACGCCGTTGAATACAGCAAGAATATTACAGTTATCGCGAATCACTTTTGGAATTTGAGTATATCGTTGAGTGACATATATCACGTCAGTGTTTTTATGCCTACCTCGGGAAAATATTCTAGTAGGGTTCTTTTGATTATCTAACATTACATCATCGTACACTACAAGATTGTTTATGTCTCCATCGAGATCTTCTACGCAGGGTGCATCATCAATATCTGTTATAAAATCAATTACACTTTCACCTTTAATTTCTGATGCAATTTAATTATAATCTTTTAGCACTTCATAGCACCGTTGATCATCTACGGATGGGGCAACTAAATATAATTTATCCCACTTCATAAATCGCATTATCAAATTAAGCAGCAATTGTGTTTTACCCGATCCAGATGGTCCGATTATAATGGCACGGACAGAATTCGGAAGCGCTGCGTGGTATTTTACCGGTTCTCTTCTTTTAGTCGCTGAAAAATCAATTATATTCATAACGCTATATATAAATTATGGATCTATATTGTGTTAAGTGTAAACAGCGTACTGATACAACCGATCAGACAACCATTACAACTAAAAACAATAGACTAGCGCTTACTGGTAAGTGTGTAACATGTGGTACAAAAAAATTTCGATTTTTAAAAAAAAGCAACTCGGAGGTGATATTGCCGCAAAACTTGGAAAACTCCCCGGAACCCCATGGGCAAAATACCCCGGAGAAAAACACTTTCCAGGATATAGCTACTGTGGTCCCGGAAGGAGATTAGATATCAGACTTGATGATCAAAATCAGCCCCGGCCTGGTGAGTATCCGATAAATGCTATTGATAAGGCATGCCATGCTCATGATGTTGCATATAAAAGCAATAATTTGCAACAAAGACATATCGCGGATGTAAAATTAATTCACGCGTTAAATGCTATTCCCGATAAATCCTTCAAAGAAAAATTGTCTTCATGGTTGGTCAAATCAGCTATGAAAGGCAAATTAGTGTTAGGTGCTGGTAATTGAAAACACCAGTGTTTTTATAGTATGGAATCTATTTATTATTCTCCGAAAGGATACTGGAAGGGTAAAGCAGCAATTAGTAAACTCGCTAACGCTGCAAAAGTGAAAAAATCCACTGCAAAAGATTGGTTATCCAAACAGGCTATATGGCAAATTTATCTACCACCGCCTAAACAAATTAATTATTCTCATTTTGATGTTACCGTACCCAATGAAGTTCATCAGGCTGATTTATTGTTTTTACCACATGACCATGGTTACAAATACGCGCTAACTGTAGTTGATATTGCGAGTCGATTTAAACAAGCAGAACCATTGAAAACAAAGTCAGCTTCTGAAATCGCTTCTGCATTTGAAAGGATTTATAGACGAGGTCCTCTAAGATGGCCAAATCTATTACAAGTTGATCCTGGCAAAGAGTTTCAAGGTGCTGTTCTATCAACAATGAAAACTCATAGTGTTACAATACGACGGGGACATACTGCGCTACATCGTGATCAGGCAATTGTAGAACGATTTAATCGAACTCTTGCAGAACGGTTATTTGGATATCAATATGCAAAAGAATTCATCCAAGAAAAACGATCTCGTGAATGGGTCCAAAGGTTACCGAGTGTAGTTGCAGCGTTAAATAACGAGATTACTCGAACTATTAATATGAAACCAAATATTGCAATAAAAAAAGAATATATTCCCGAACAACCACAGCGGGTTAGCACTCAGCCACTTCTCGGTGATGTTACTGTGAGATATTTATACGAACCAGGAGAGCTTGAAGGCGGTAAAAGAAGAGCTACTGATCCTATATGGAGTGTTACTACGCATAAAATTTCAACCATAACGCGATCAACTGGTAGACCTCCAATCTACAGATTGGATTCAACTGCACCTCAGCGTGGTTTTACACGCGAACAACTACAAGTCATTCCGGACGATACTCAATTACCGCCACATGGTCTTAACTAGCTCCGTTACGTCTATTACACTCAAGACAGGTCAACATCACATTGTTTCTGACATGACCAAGACTGTTATTTTTTCTGTCTACGGTGAATTGTCGAGGGTCTTTATCCGAATACTGCCAGTGCATTATACAATTGCAACTGGCGCAGTGATTATTCTGTTGTTCTTTTAATGCGATTATTACTTCAGCATCAATATCAAATTCTCGTTGTTTTTTTTTTGTCCTGCTGTTTGTAACCAGAGAGTTTTTTATTAATGATGCTAATATCAGTGTTATCATCGTTTGCATTAAAATCATCATCGAAAACAATCCTTCGTAGTTGATTTATTCGTCGTACTCTGGACACTGCGAGATAGACTAAATTTGACCATTCAATGCGATTATCAACTCTCCAAACAATTGTATCCGTGATGGTTAATCCTTGTGACGAGTGTATTGTTGTTACATAACCAAGCGTCCATGGTGATTTATCAGCGCATAATGCATCTACTACAGTATTGATATCAACTAGCACAATATCATTTAACACTAGAATCTGTTTCTCCGTCTGGCCTGGAATTTCAACTTCAATATTCTGCTTTCGTGTATCCAATGGTCTATAACACAACGGTACTGGAAACGTTGGGAATTTTTTCTTGTGTAGCTCAAACAACTTTTTCTGAAGTGCGTCTCTGACTATCTTTCTACTTGCTACTACAAAATCATTTGGTTTCCATGTTTCCCAAAAATCATTCATAGGCGTTTCAGAAATTATTTCACGCGCTACTTCACATTGAATTCTATCGGGTTGTAATCTAATTAGTTTTTTAAACTCACGTAACTGCTCATCGAGTGCTCTATAGTCAGTATCAATTTCTTCGTAATAATCAACAAATCCTTTTAACCAACTATGTGGACTTCTACCAACAAATGGTGGTGGTTGACCATGATCGCCGCACAATATAATTTTTGTATTATTTTGCAATAACCAATCAAGAAACATTTTTAATACATCTTCTGAAACAGTACATGCTTCATCCCAAATAATAACCGCTGGAATAAATTTCTCACCCATTCGCTCAGGAGTCCAAGCATCGCCCTTGTATCGAAAAAAACTATGATACGTGCAAGCTTCAACATTTCGTTGTTTGATCTCTCTCGCTAGTCTATGAGTTGGTGTGAGTACAATCATGGACGTTCTCTCTCGATATAATTCTATCGCACGTGTTGTCTTTCCAGATCCACCACAACCGTTTAAATAAACTGTTTTATATCTACAAATTGGATCTGATATCGGTGGTGCTTTAGACATAGAAAATCCTTCGGATTTTTCACTGATAGAATTATCGTTCTTCAGGTAACTGCTTTTAATCTCAAGGTCTGCTGATTCAGAATAATCGCGTTGTATTTCATGTTTAATTCGCCATGTTCCCCAAGTCTCTTCGCTATTAGTAAATTTAGTTATCTCTTTGATATATTTTTTATCGACATACATTGAATCAATTGCAACTCTGACTGCTATACTATGAAATCTATTTATCATTGCAAATAAATTGATAGATGCATAACCCAGCATAGAAGCTCTCAAATGTAGATATGCAGAGCTTTCTCCATCACTGTAAGTAACAATTCTACCTAACTTTGTTTTATTGGACAAGAAGGCTGTTTTACAATTTGCGTATCTATTTTTCTCTACTGCATCTTTAATAACGAAGTCGTATTCGGCATCATCTAAAATCAATCGTGAGGATTGTCTTTTAAAGTTAAATTTTTTTCCACCTTGTGTAAATTTACCGATTATTCTTCGGCCGATATCCTTTGCTTCACTATTTCGTTGATTAAATATCTTTTTTGACCATTCAATGATGTACTCCTCGTCAGCATCAATATGTTTTCTAGACTTATCGATTATACTATCAAGACATTCTGGTTCTGGTAACCAGACATTAGTTTGTTTTTGATATGAGATAATCGCTTCGCTGACAATCAACGAAACTAACATTTTACAATCAATCATATATCGCAATAACACTATTGGTAACCACATCCTTTCAGCCATGTGTCTACCAATCCAAACATAACAACACGGATGAAGTCCTTCAGCGAATTCAAATGATACTACGCAAGCAAAACCGGTCAAATCAAAATCAGGCAGTGGTCCATTAATAGCAACGCGAGTCATTTCATGTGTGGGATGTCCAAACCGTTTAAAATACTCACCAGCGAATCCATATCCTAGAAAACTTCCTGGATAACAGGCAACGATATCAACTGATATCATACTTTCACGATTGTATTTAACGTTCCATAGACCGCCATGATAATATTCCAAACAGCTGGATTGAACATCTTGTAAAAACTCTTTTCGTTTTGGTTTCCAATTATTTTTCTTTCTTGCAAAATGAGCTGCAACCGATGGAATTGTAAAACAATTTGTAAGTAACTGTTCGTAATCTTCGGATTTTTCAATTAAAACGCTAGCGTTTTCACTGAGACTTATTGCTAGATTTTTCATCCTATTATGTAGACTTTCAGTACGATATAATTCACCGTTAGGTTTCACAAATTGATTGAATTGACATTCTTTGTCTTCAAAACTATGAAGTAGCCATGCTGATACAGGGTCGTTTTTACACAAACTAGCAATAGCATCGAATAATCTTTCTTCAGTGAGAATGCCATCCTTGGTGAATTCTTCTGGGATATACTTCACTGTTCTGTCTCGCGGGAATATTGTAACCGCGGATGTCCATGCGTGCTTGTTATGATCAATAATTTTGATTGGAGCTCCGTTTTTATTGTATTTCGATTCGTATAATACTTCGCCAGTTATCGTTAAAACGGTTATCGAAAATCTCAACGACTTTTCCAATCTAGCTATATCGGAAATAGTTGCTCCGTTCTCTTTCACTGTTAGCTCCCATTGATCTATTTTTTTATGTCTTAGATCGGTTAATTTATTCCCACGGAGTGCATTTGTAAAGTGTTCTAAGACTCGTTGAGCCACACAGTTGAGTGGCTTTTCCACTGACGTTGACTGTTCCATTGGTGCTAGTTTTCCAATGTCAGGGTTATTTAACGGATACATCCCATAAACGATTGCTGTTTCTGGATACGCTTTTTCATAGTATGGTTTATCAATTCCAGTTAACAGCCCTGGTCTGGAATCACGGCTAACAATGACTGTTGTCCTATCTTTGAGAATTGGTTCAAACTTGTCTCTTATAACCCATTCGCCCGATTCTAAATTGATAATGAATTTCACTCTGAGAAAATACCGTTTATTGCCAAGTTGTGATAGTATCATAGCTGCTGTTTCATCATTCATTCTAGCATCAACAACACCATCAATTTTAAATGTTGACCAGGTGTGTGATGCGCCGTCCTGTTTAAACTCTTGAACACAATCTCGTATTTTTCTAATCAGACTTCTATTATTTATTCTCTCTTTTGGTACGTCTTCGAGAGTTCTATCAAGATTGAATTTAATATTTTTCCAAGGCTTGATTGCCGATAATCTCTTGAATTCTTCATTCATATAAATAAGACAAGTATTTAAATAGAAAAGTTTGTTTATATATAATGAATCACTGCAAATGGCTTATGATCGGATCAGTAAACCCATGCAATAAATCGTGTAGAGGTGAATTCTGTGGATATCACTTACAGAGTGTCAGAAATAATTCGACAGGCCCGTCCCCATGCATAAATTGTGGGGTGGGTGTGAGAGGAAAATCACAATTATGTATCAATTGTGGGGGTAAGCGGTTTAGAGAATTAAAACGTTATTATGATAAACGAATAAAAAACGCTATCATTGACCCTAACCATGACTCTGTCAAAGACAAAATCATAAAAACCCCTCAAGACTACATTAATAGATTTATAAATAAAGCAAATGATGAATTAGACAAATAGTATTATTATATATAAATGGAGCAAGAATTCAGACCACATTCAATACTTGTTAATTATGAAATATCTCGTAATGGTGTTGTTAGACACTGTAGACTGAAAAAACCAATTGGTTTTGTTAATAATCATGGATACTTGAAATTTACTGCTGGAGGAAAGGGATATCTCTGTCATAGGGCAGTCTTTGAGTGTTATATGGGACCGATTAAAGATGGCTGTGTTATTGATCACATTGATTCTAATATTCAAAATAATTCTCTTGAAAATTTACAATGTATTTCTCAAAGAGAGAATACAAAAAGAGGAAAGACAGGGAAATACTCAAAACGACGCAGGGGACTTAAATCTTTTGATACAACGACGAATGAAGAAAGAGTTTTTCATTCAATGAATGCTGCGGGAAAATATTTTGGAATATGCATTTCTTCAGTACAAAGAGTTGCTGAAGGGATTTATCAAACAGCTATCTCAAAGAAAAATGGACATAGAATAAAGTTTTCCTATTTACAAGATAACTCTCAATAGTGAGTTATGCTATTTTAGTCATTTTTGCATGATTTTACCATTCAGATCAATTACCATAGGGCAAAACACTAAAAACGTTTCACGCGTTAATATCATTGTGTACATATTTTTTTTCAATATTTATTCGCAATATCCACTTATATATGCATTAAAAGAGTAAATGACAATAACTGGAACAGCCGGAACAGCCACATAGCAAATATAGTTATTGTACCGGAACGCGCGCGCGTGTAACACAAGACACTGGGTCAAGGTTCTATTAATAGATTTTTTAAAAATCCCAATTACAAAGACGGCGTTAACAGCGCTGTTTAGATTTTGTATGAAAATGAAATTACTTTATAATTACAAATTAAAATAGATTGTATGTGAGGTCAAAATAGTAAAACGCGCTACATGTAGTTTAGTTTTTTTAGTGTGGCTACGTGTAATAAAATTCAGAAAAATATCATTCTCGAATAGCAGGTCCTGAATTGACAGGGATCCCCATGACAGAGTTATCTCGTCATGTAAATCCATTATTACTACGATTATTTAATCGTAATATTATAGAAATTAAGAAAAAAATTGCTATTATTTAACAGTTGTATTTCTTGTTTTAATGTTTTATTTAAATATTTAGCTTCCATTGAAATTACTACACAATATTCATTATGAAATGCTAGGAAAATAAATACACACCTACACATTGACACTGCAGTATTAGTCACCTTATATATAATATGAGCCGTAATAAGTTTGGGGCTTTAAAACGAAGCCCAATTTACCAATCAAACCTCCCACGCCATTGACATGGTGTGGTTGAATTTTTTCAACTGCAACCAGGGTTAATTTCTTGGGTTGCTTTTGATTGGTAGATTGGGTGTAGGTCCGCCCCGTCGTTTCATGTTTGTATCGTCCTGTACTGTCCCTATCATACCATCCTATCATTTCATTGTATATATAACCATCCTATCATTTCATTGTATATATGTAATGTACTGTCCCTAGTATATATATATATATATATATATATATATATATATATATATATATATATATATATATATATATAATCGCATTGTAAATATTCATTCATTGTAAATCCTATATAATCGCATTGTAAATATTCATTCATTGTAAATATTCATTCATTGTATATCCTATATAATCGCATTGTATATATGTAATGTACTGTCCCCCCCCCCCACAACATATCTTCCGGAAGACCTAATATAGCATTTGTTACGTTAGAGCTTCCAATTGGGAGATCTATGTTTGTGGCCCTTGGGCTTATATAATGCGAAGGCACTAAATGAGTTCCAAGAATGTGCTGTCCCCCCTCTGGGCCTCTTTGACGTCGTTTGGCGCGAAAGAGGTTTCCAAATGAGGCTTTATGTTATATGTTCAATGTTTGTAAAGAAATCACTTGGATTTCACGTCTAATACCCATATAACCCGCCCTTGAACTCGATTGGGGAGTTAGGGTATTGTATAAGTCTTTAATGTATGCCTGAGACAGGGCATTGTATATGTTTTGTTTGGTTTTTTTTTTGTATATGAATATCTTTGATACAAATATTTTAAAGATAAGAAAATACATTAGTAATAATATTCAATAAATGGAATTTCAAGATATTACATCTATCATCACAGAAATATCAAATTTAAGAAATCAAGGAATCGTACTTTCTGAATTTTTGAATGAAGACAGACTTTTGAATGAATTTGAACAAATTGATATACAATTGAAACGTGGAAGATATGTTCTACCTAAAATGTATTCACTGATAAAAAGAATCCAAAAAGCGGTTAATGATTCTTTGTATAACAATGATATTAATTTATTCATTCGGCTATTTAGTATAGTTGAAGCCATTAGAAAGAAACTCGGGGAACAGTACCAAGTTCGGTCAGAGATTGCTTTGAAAGTGAAATCTATAAGACGTTTGATTGATGCAAGCATTGAAACCCACAATTGAAAAAACGTTAGCATTTCCAATAATGACATCAGAATCATTAACTACCAGACTAGCTCGTGAGAGGTTAGCATTACTGAAAAAGTTTATACCAATTCGAGATGACGTGCGAGATAAACTACAACTTAGACAGCAAGCGCAGACTGACTTTTCTATTGGAAGCGAACAACTTTTTGCCCCTGTAACTACAGCCACTAAAGATATGAAACTTGCAACAGAACGTGCTATATACGGCGACATCCCTAAAGAGGGAGCAGTACCTATTATTGATGTATTAGGAAAGATTGCTACAGAAACTGAAAAAACTCACGAGGGAATAAAACAGCTTTCAGGTGAGTTACAAACTCAGCGAGAAATACAACAAATGGGTAATATTGATATTGATGATAACCCCGTTGAAGATGCATGTGATTCTATTGAAAAAGTTTCCACTAAAAAAAGTGTTCCTTTTAGCGAGAAATTCACTGATGAAGCTATAGAAAGAATCAGACAAATTCAATTGTTGAAACCTAAAGAATATGCGTCATTTGGTGAATTCGCTGCCGAACGTTATTATAACAGAGAAGAATTTTTAAAAGACGAGTATAAAAAAACACAATAAACAAAGATCAATGGGTGGATTGGTTATTTAAAATTAATCAAGAAATCACCGGCAATTTAAATAAGAGTGACTTGAATTACCTAGCTTTTAAAATGGGAGTTAATAAGTATGGTTTAGATCAACAACAACAACAACAACAACAAAGTCGAAGTCGAGGACGAGGTCGAGGTCGAGGTCGAGGTCGAGGTCAAGGTCGACAATCTCCAGAAATTCAAAACGTTTCCGAATCAGAAAGTTCTTCAGGAGAGGGTTATGGAAGTTCTCATCATGATTCTCATATGTGTCCTAGTAATATCATTAATGATATATCACGACTTGAGGTTCTTATGGGAGGTAAGCGAGCTGGGAATAACTCAGTCGAAATAACTAATGAAGCATTTGATATTTGCAGACGATTATTCCAAGGTGGGATAATTGATATTCATACGTATCGAGAACTCTTGGATGAGTTAATGGACGGAATTCCAGGGGAATTTAGTGGTTATTATAGCGATTGAAATTGCATTTAGAAATTACAAAGTCATTTCAAATAAGATGATAGTACACTATAATCACAATAAACCAACAAACGTGTATGTGGTAAACTCAAGATTGCCCGTTTATAAGGCATACTATGGAGACGGCCTTGGAAATACCATAGCGGGTTTATTCACAAGAACAGCCCCAAAAGTAGCACCAATTGCTAAACAATTAGCGATGAAAGCCATTGATGTTATTCGTAATAAGGGAATTAACGCTGTTGGAGATCTTGCAGGAACGGCCTTTTCTACCGCAAAGAATAGAATAACGTCATTGGTGAAATCTAGATTCGGACGAAAACCACCACCACCGCTACCTTCAACAACAATGATGCCTGCAAATGTCAGTAAAGTGATAAATAACGCAGTGGAACAAAAACTAGCATCATTAGCAATGACTTCACCAGATAGTAGTAATATTGCAAGTATGATAGCGGGAAGCGGTCTTGGAGGAAATCGAAAAAGAAAATGATTTAGAAAAACGATACGTTTTAGTATAAATGGCATTTAAAAAAATTGCTTATCCAGCGTTTGATATGGCAGCACCGGTGAATAAAGATAATTCTAAAATTAACTATCAGTATTATGCCTATCCTGCAAGAGAGCCTAATCAACGGGGGAGAGTTGAACTTCAAGTTCAAGATACAAGTAGATACTTTTTGCCGTGTGAGGCATTTATTGAAGTAGAAGGAGAGCTTGTAACAAATGAAGCAGCTGATACACCATATGGGGATGACCAAAATATCCGAGATGGTTTCGTAAATAATGGCATTATGGCGCTATTTAACAGTGCAAGATATATCATTGATGGAAAAGAAATTGAATCAATAGAACAAAATGTTGATATTGCAACAACAATAATCGGACTTGCGAGATATTCTGATGATTATACAAGGTCGGCCGGTCCGTCTATGATGTTTGCTAAGGATACTTCTGATCATCCGAACCATTATCAATTTGTTAAAGTAGGAACTGCAAGAGATACTGCATTGGCTGATCAACAACTCGCAGCTAATCCAGAGCGTGAAGGCCGGCCAGGCGGTGAATTCGACATTTTAAAAAGGGTCAATGATAATTTCAATCTAGGATTTGCAACACGAAAAGGAGCATTAAAAGGACAGCATCGACGATTTTCATGTGCAATTCCGTTACATCACATATTCGGATTCTGTAGAAATGTCAGAAAAGTCATCTATGGAGCAAAGCATACAGTCGTGTTAGTGCGAAAGGAGAATGACAATGATGCAATCTGGCGTGATGATGATGTTGATGATGGTAAAGTCATTTTAAATAAATTGGTTCTATGGATACCCGTCTTGACACCAGCAGTTACAATAGAGCAAGAATTACTATCGTTTATGGACACAGGTGGAAAATCATTGCTAAGTTGGCTAACAACAACGACTGATACGAAGCAGGATAATGTAAATGGCACATTTACATGGCACTTAGCATCAAAACAAGGTGTTTCAGCTCCACGTCATATCTTTATAGCGTTACAGGATGCAAATCGAGTGGGTCATCAAGTATCT
Organism: Potamilus streckersoni; assembly: GCA_016746295.1. NCBI lineage: Eukaryota > Metazoa > Mollusca > Bivalvia > Unionida > Unionidae > Potamilus > Potamilus streckersoni. Next base: position 16,906 of record JAEAOA010001447.1, read on the forward strand.
AGTCATATGATATTTGATAAATTAGGAGTAAGTGAAGTTTCGTTGAGAATAAATGGACAACAAGAGCCAGCAGAGATTGTACATCTTAATTATGAAAACAACAACATATCTCGTGTATATCATAGAATATTGTCGTATATGGGTCGTGATCAAAATGCTGATACTGGTTTGCAAATATCGCAAATTGATTTTGAAAAACACTATCCGATTTATTACTTTTCATTGGAACATCTTGACATGATGAGACAATCTGTTGTTGATATATACTTCCAAGCTCGGGTACAACGCCCTGCTGGTATAGCCGATTATAGAGCAGTTGCTGTCATTCTCAGTGATAAATCAATGTTGTTAGAAGGAGTTGGCGGACGAATGAAACTTATTGATGCACCAGTGGAAAACCTGTAGTTAGGATTTTCACAATAAGATCAATTGAAAGTGTAAATTACATTTTAGAATAGAATGACATATAGTATTGTTAATGTCCAGTTGACTGATGGTCAGGTCAAGAAATTGAAATCAAAGTCGGCTAAAGAATGTGGAACTACAATAACGCTGAAACCCACTCAAATGTCCGGTGGTGCACATAAATTATCATTGACAGATCGTCAAATAAAACATTTCAATGATGCGCTAAAGAACAAACGAGGAGTTCAAATTGATTTTTCGAAAGCAGCAATCGCCAGTATGATAAAATCAGGTGGAATATTCCTGCTGTTAGCTGCTATTCCAGCATTGATTGCAGCGGCTGCCCCAGCGGTTGCGAAGGCGGCAGCGTTAGGAGCCGTTGGTACTGCTGCAGGAATGGCCCTGAAAAAAGCTACTGGGAAAGGCTATAAAAAAAGGAAAGGGTCTAAGACTACCAGGAACCCCATACAATTGGTACAAGGGCACGGGCCTAAGAATACCAGGAACGGCTTACTAGTGGAAAAATCCCTAGGATTTTCACCAATGTCCAATTTTGATTTAATTGATGCTGTAAAATCATTATCAATAAAAAAACTTTAGAGGAGTTTTCATGAGAGATCAATTACCGTCAAAACCAATGAAAAATGAAACGGGTATTATCAATCTTGATAACAGCAGCGGAAAAGGAACTCATTGGGTCGCATATGCAATTGATCCACGTGGAATTGTATATTTTGATTCATATGGATTAGCTCCACCAAAAGAATTCATGCGATATGTATCCACAATAACAAAGTCATCTCCAATTTTTTATTCCACGCTACCAACACAACAGTTAAATGATCCACCGATATGCGGTCGTGAAGTATTAAATGTCCTTGCAGAGATATCTAAATTTCCAAGGAAACCACCACAAGTTGTTGTTAATGAATATACTAGCAGGCAATGGCAAAAACGATAGCGTTATGGTTTAGAAAAACGTAGCGTTTTCGTATAATGATTGATATTTGGGGACGACCTTTATCAGAATCAAAAAAAAACAGAAACCGATAGTAAATTCGATGTGGAAAGTGTAAAAAAATAATCGAAGATGAAATCGCCGAGACATTAAATTTGTCAAGTGTAGATCCTGGGGAAATAGTTGTATTTCAAGATCGCCAGGGCAAATTGAAATCTAGTAATGTTTCATTGGATGATGTCTTAATACGAAGACGTGACGTCGTTGAAGATACAATAGCGTTATATTCAAATGATGGAAAACTCAAACCAGGTGTACTTGTTTCTACAATCACAGATGCATTAAAAAATTTAAATGAAGAACTTGAAAAACATATAACAGCATATACTTCCCTTCGTAGAAATATTATCAATAAATTTTTTGGAACACCAGCGGTAACCTCTCCATCTCTCGCTGAAATTAAATCCAATTTTGATGAAATTAAATCCAATATTAAAAATATTAATGATACTGGATTTAGTATTATTAGAGATAACATTAATAATATTAAAAAAATCTATCGAGGATATTACAAAATTAAAAACAGACAATCTTCCGCTACTTGAAAGAATAAAGATTCCTCATGAGAGGAATATCATAAATATGGTATACACAGTTCTCTCTGGATCATTAGATTGGGAACCTAAAAAGAATACAATAACTCTCACTGTGTCAAAGAAGGGTATTTATCGATTAACAATAGTGTCACTGAATCAGTTTAATATATCATCATCGACTTCATACGGATACAACAACGTGATTTCAACGACTATTGACCTGGATGAATACAAACGGTTTACAATAACAAGCACTGTTCCTAATTTAAATAAGACATCATTTGTATGGTACATGGAGTTTGTAGCTGATCTAAATTAGAATTTTTAACAATTAGAAACCACTTGAGATTTTAAAATAATATGATTCCGTTATCGCATTATCGCTATGATACCGTCAAAGAGTTCTTAACAAAACTCAAAACACTCATTGATGAATATGAAATAAAAATTAAAAAGTATCGCAGGAGAATTATCGTAATTGATGATACAGTATACTCGGTATCTGGTATAATTTCCGGTGCTGGTATTATACTATCTTCAGTAACAATGGTAGCTCCGATTGCTGTCCCAATTGCTATTTCCGCGGTGACAACATTTGCTGGAATTGCAAATGCTATTACTAAAAAAATATCATCGTGTTCTCAAGAAAAACTTAACGACTATATAGTAAAACATCAAGCAGTATCTAACGGTTACTCACAATTATCCTCGTTGATGTCATCATCGATTGATGATACGATAATTACCGAAGACGAATTCTCCGCGATGATACGTATTTATGATACTACGATTAAAAACGCTAGCGTTTTTTCATCTATTGCAAAATTAGACATTATAAATAATAATAATAATGTCGCAAGAGATTCAACTACTTCAGCGGATAGCAGAAAATACCACTCCGCGGAAAACAAGCATGATATCAATATCGTCAACAAACCCTAAATTCAGTGTGAATTTTCCCTCACCTGTTTCAGTAAAGGAAATCGCGTTGGCAAAATTACGAGTGTATCATAGTTGGCCTAATATTAGATCGGTTCCATTTGGCGGTCAGAGACCTAATAATTCTCTGGTATTTGCATATAGGAATAAAAAAGATGACACTCCAGATTGGAACGTTGTTTCAATACCAACTGGGTCCTATCAAATTGAGCAAATTAATAATGAATTACAACGTAGAATAAAATCCATTACTAAAAAAGAATCAAAAATTGCGATAACAGTTCATGAACCAACACTGTCATCTACAATTGAAATAGGCTCTCCTGGGTATGTTGTAGATATTTATAACAGTTCAATAAGAACAGTATTAGGATGGCCCGAAGATCCACCTAGAAGTGCTGGTAATTCCACGCCCGAGCCTGTAAAATCTGATTATGTCACTGATGAAATAGGACCTGAAAATCCATCAAAAACTTATAAAAAATTCGAGGATATAAACTTTACAAAACGATATCGATATAAGGATGAATATGGTAAAGATGTGTGGAGAATTCCATTTTTTAATGATTATATCCCACAGGAAGGTGAAATTCTGGAAATACATGAAACATGTCCAACATTTGTAGACATTAAAGATCACATCCTTGATAAAATAAATAATGATTTTTTGTTGCTATTACCGTCGTTAAGATCTGGCTTTCTTACACAAGCTGAGTTTACTAGTGTAGTCGCCGCGGGTAATAAAATCATCGATGACATGGAAATATTTAATTCGAGGATTACTAATCTCTTCACTGATGAAAATAGCCCGATTTCAAAAACTAGCTCAGCTCAAGATTATAAAAAAAATATAAATGAAAATCCAAATTATAAATTACCAGGATATAATGTTCCCGAGTTAAAGAAAAAACTCAGAACTGCCATCGACGAAGGATTTAATAAAATTTATCAATCATGGAAAGATAGCCAGCCGAAGCCTATTATCCTCACTTATAATAATTCTCCCGACGGCGACGGTAGACATATCGCACCGAACAATGTGAATATTTCATCGGTGATCGCACTTAATTTAACGTGTGATGTAATCGAAGGAAGTTATCAAATTAATATGGAACAATCAAATCAAGCCCGACAAGGTTACATTCTTTATTCATTTTCACCAACAGCACCCCCCCGGATTTTTAATTGTTGAAAATCCGACTAATCCAGTCTATATGCAATGTCAAAATGATTTACTAACTAGAATTAATTTTACACTCACCGATCAGTCAAATAATTTGATTGATCTACGTGGTGAAGTATTATCGATTAGTCTGTTTGTGAAAAGCTAACAAATAAATTGTATTAATCAGCAGCAGGGAGGGTGAAATGACAACATATTTGCGACCGTAGATGGCAGCAATTTGAGGGTGGTTATGACAATGTATTTGCGACAAAATCGCTAAGGCTCCATTTGTAAAATGGGGTCTTTATTTTTTTTGGTTAAAATATGAGATTTCGTAGGAAGGTTCCATTTGGCATTCTGAGGCTTTAATCGAATTTGTCGCAAAAATTTGTAGGGTTCACCCTCTCTGACGTAGATGGCAGCAATTTGAGGGTGGTTATGACAATGTATTTGCGACAAAATCGCTAAGGCTCCATTTGTAAAATGGGGCCTTTAATTTTTTTTTTGGTTAAAATATGAGATTTCGTAGGAAGGCTCCATTTGGCATTCTGAGGCTTTAATCGATTTTGTCGCAAAAATTTGTAGGGTTCACCCTCCCTGCTGCTTGAGTAGTGTGACTATAAACACTCACTCCTTTACTGTTGTATACGTTTGTGAGTGTTTAATGCATTCGCGTTCGTTGGTGAGGATAGCATATGTGTGTTTTATTCTTTCTCGTTTGTAGGTGTGGATGGCAAATAGATGTGTGTTGTATGCATTCTCGTTCGTTGGCGTGGATAGTATAAGTGTGCTTTTTTCATGCTTTCTCTTTCGTTGGTGTGGATAGTAAATAGATGTGGTTTTATGTTTTCTTGTTCGTTGGTGAGGATAGTATATCATATATGAAGTGAGTGTAAGGGATGTTTTCGTTAGCGTTTGTGCTTGATGTATAGAGTGTGAAACGCTAGTCAACACCTAGCAACAACAACAACTTAACAAGATGGAACTATTTAACAATTAAACGACAGTCGATATTGGATGATGGATGGAGCATACATACTGGATAGGTTTGGAAAGGAATCAAAACTTTTACGACCAGACTGAAAGCAGCCAGTTTTGACTTACAAGGGATGATAGTCGATTTAGCGAAGTTGAGATGCTTCATGTAACTAAAATATGTAAGCGTCGGAACTTTGAAACAAGTGACTGATATTATTATAAAGGTCAGATGTCATTTGAAAGACATATTCCATTTATTTATTTATTTATTTATTTATTTATTTATTTATTTATTTATTTATTTATTTATTTATTTATTTGTTTGTTTATTAGGTGTGTACCGCACAAGTGATGGATCTCCAGCTGTGTACAACTCGCTAACTTAGAAACGTTGATAGAGGGAAATCCGATAATCGTAAAGTGAAGATAGCCTAGGTTATACTGAATATTTTCTAACTGTTTGGTGAATTAAGCTGTTGTAAAGACAGAAATTGTTTAGTGATCGATCTACAGTAATACGTATTCCTAATAGCTTAATTGAAACACCTTTCGACATCGGTTTTCCTCTAGGTTTTGCAATATTCAAGATTCATGTTCAGCCCTAGTGAATATAGTGGGACGTTCTTACGAGTTATATTTGCTGCAACATAGTATCTCCTTTAACCTTTGCATTGAACAGTATGAAAGGACTCTTGGCATTAGACCGCAACCTAAGATGTACCACTAAATGCGTTTCAGTACAAGTTTAATACTGTTTGAAGGTTGTTTAATATGATGATTTGATATATTCATAATATTAACACCCCGCTGTGTCGTGCATTTTCCTCCTTGTGAAGAATTTTTGTTACTTATTCAGCTAAATTGTAAATATATTGTTGATTACAATATATAGGACTCTTACAGTCTTTGAATACATGTGATTGCTAAATCGCTTTACAGTCTGTGAATACCTGTGAATGCTAAATCGCTTTACAGTTTGTGAATACATGAGAATGCTAAATCTCTTTAAAGTTTGTGAATACCTGTGAATACTAAATCGCTTTACAGTCTGTGAATACTAAATCGCTTTACAGCCTGTGAATACATGTGAATGCTAAATCGCTTTACAGTCTGTGAATACCTGTGAATGCTAAATCGTTTTACAGTATGCGAATACATGTGAATGCTAAATCGCTTTACAGTATGTGAATACCTGTGAATGCTAAATCACTTTACAGTATGCGAATACATGTGAATGCTAAATCGCTTTACAGTATGTGAATACCTGTGAATGCTAAATCGCTTTATAGTATGTAAATACATGCGAATGCTAAATCGCTTTACAGTATGTGAATACCTGTGAATGCTAAATCACTTTACAGTATGCGAATACATGTGAATGCTAAATCGCTTTACAGTTTGTGAATACCTGTGAATGCTAAATCGCTTTATAGTATGTGAATACATGCGAATGCTAAATCGCTTTACAGTATGTGAATACCTGTGAATGCTAAATCGCTATCAATTGCTTCTACGAATTATGCGGCTGATGCGAGTGAGTGTATTGATAATAATCTCCCGTGATATATTCATTGCAAAGGTACTTAACATAACTAATTCACTTCCTTCAATTTCCGTCACTTTAAGCTATTTAAAAATGTCCGAAACCCACGTATAGACGTATTTGGCTTTATAAATATATTACCTAAATTTAGGATGACAAAAAAACTTAGACTTTGTATCTCATCTAGTTACGTTAGGAACAAAAAAGAAACAAAGTATATAAACAGGAATTAAAAGTTAAGATAGCAACTTTGGTACTAGCTTAACATGTTTCAAAAACGTTAATTGCAGAGTGTTGCAACTGTGATCAAAACGTAGAGGCCGATTTGAATATGTAACAAATAGAGAAGTATGTACTGGATATTCTGTAATCGATGCAGTTGTTGCAATGACACTGGTGAAAGCAACTGTTGTTATTACTAGAGCATTTGTGTATTACATAATGATCTTCTGCACTTTCATTGTGTTATTCTATTTCCATCTTTGATACCATATATATTGTGTTTGACCAGTAAAATGATTTATTTTTCTTGCCATCGAGTAGAATATTAAAATAATCGTAGCCTATATCTATAGCAAACACGAAGCTATAATATGTTGTGATTGACTGAAATACAGCATTGTTTTAGTTGTAAATAATGTGTTTTGATTCTTATATTCTTAATGTCTCAACTGAGTTACTTTATTTTCAGTTTTCTTCTTTCGATTTACGAAGTAAGAATTAAAACATCTTTTACTTTATCATGAAGTCCCAAGATAAGTTTCAAATTGATCTCAGTGTGTTTTCTTTGCATTAAATATATGACAAGAGCTGTAAGCATTTCATGGAAAACATTTGTCATATATAAAATGTCAAGTTTTAAAATATCTCTAAATTCGAATGACAAAATTCTTCTATGTAGCTTTTTATCAAATTCAACTAGTCAGTTTATCATGAAGTCCCAAGATAATTTTCAGATTGATCTCAGTGTGTTTTCATTTCAGTTTTATCTAATTCATCAAACCTTCCTTGTACCAAACCTATATCATTAACCAGTTCTAGATCTGTGTATTTGTCGTTTTCCTGTTCTGAAATTCTATTTCGTCAATAAGTTAATTTATGGGAGTGTTATCTTTATTTCAATTTTACCATAAATCATTTCAGTTCCTTACTTAAGCTTATAATTCCCTATCGTTGTTTTGTAGCTTATTATTCAGGTATTTCTATAATTGTTTTAACTGTGTTACATATGTACAATTTACATACTTGTGTATTAGTTTTAAACTTGCTTTCCATTTGAGATTTTATTGAAATGATAATTTTCACTGGATTTGAATCTTTTATTCGAAAAAATATATTTCTCTTTTATGACCTAATCAGAACTTAAAAGGTTGCTTTATCACTGTTTTAGCTCACCTCGGTTGAAACTTTTTGTAAACACAAAGCGAAAACGATTGGCTATTACCAAGGTCATGTTCGACATACGTGTTAGCTAAGTTGTAAGCAATCTTTCTTTTTTTATTTATTGCTAGTGTGTGAATCTGATTCGTAGATAGGGCTATTCTAGACTACGTGCAAATTAGCATTTGGTTTACTGAGCTGTTCAAATTAGTTCACGTAGACCCATCACATGAGCCACCATCTGCTCTAACATCGTGTGTTAAAACAGAAATTTGTAGTAGATTTAGGTAGTCGTATTCCTACACCTTTAGAGCTCAAGTTGTTTATTTTATTATTGTTGCCAGTTTCTTTTGCAGTTCGTCTAATTTTTGGAATTTAATAATTTATTTATATTCTCTCGTAAACAAAACAAGTCATTTTCTTTACAAAAATTCTGGAAGAGATATTTCATGGAAATTTATTTTGGAATTCTAAACGGGAAAATTATAAATTGTGAGTCAACGAGGAACTGTTGCCATCAGTAAAACTATCCCATCTGACGTGATCGCATTCTATATTGGAACTTCATCGAGATTCGAACCTAGATTCAATTATAACTGTTTTGTCACAGGACTTATATTTTTCAATTCTAGGATTAATTTTTGGATTATATTCACAGACCTTAAGTCCTATTCAATACTTTTTTTTCCTAGGAAAATAAATTATTTTGTTAAAAAGTATACAGCTTTGTGGTTTCGCTCTTTTCTTTTTTACTTTTGTACGAGTCTAGAAGTAACAACTGTGATTCGACAATACTAAAGCCCTTTTGTGATTTTTTAAATTGCTTTTTGTTTGAGCCTCCAATGCATCAATCTTTAAGTTTACCTTTGTACAATATTAGCTATTAAAGATATGTTTGGACGACTTGTACTATTTTTGCTAATACACCAGTACAAGGCGTATTATATCTCTCCTGGATAAGGTCCTGTGAATGTAAAATCCTATTTCTTGCTGTCCTAAATCTGTCTTGTAACTCTTCATCTTGTAGCTCCTTTTGTGATACCGTGATTCACATATATTAATTTAGTTTTCAGTAGGAGTTATATTTTTAATGAAGTTCTTGTTCAGTCCATTAATTTTAACGAATTTTGTCGTAAGAGTTTTCTCGCTTTGTATCTGTAGTTATAGTAGGAGTTATCTCCCTTAATGCTTTGTGCATGTGCACTAGGTGTGAAGGGATATCTTAATGGTCTGTCTCTCTTGGCGTCACCATGAAAAATTCGCCAACACATATTTTGTTTCTATGGATATTTACGACATTAAATGCATTAGTTTCTCCATAGTATTATCCAATTTTACATAAGCGAACAGTTTTAACATTTAAATTCGCCGTTTCATGATTTTTTTGTAGAATGAACTGAAAGTATTGTATCAGACGGCACAGATATTGCAGTTTAAAATACAAAGAAACAAACATTTTATTTTTCTTTGCGTTCTGGAGATTGGCCTGAGTGTGAGAATCAACAATTTACTTTTCTTTACTTCTGTTGTTCTTCGCTGAGGGGAGTGGAGGTCTGAATTGCATACATGGTCGCCTGGATTACACACATCTGTAGCCCACTAACAGTTTGAAAAATATTCTTGCTTAAATTTGTATAAAATGAACTTATTATATATGGATGTTTATAAATTAAAGCAGTTTTCTTGAGATTTTCATAGTCAAATAAAAAGTAAATACTTTACTGTTCACAGGAAAATTACAGTCCGCAAGGCCCAGAAAACTAACATAGCAGCCCCTTCCATAAAGGGGTCACTTCACTAATTGTAATCTTATCAAGTTTACCATTACGATAGCAATATCAAAATACCGAAATAACAGTGATGAAAACTGGACACAGGATAATGTCACTTTATATGGGTCCAATTAAAGCTTATATTTCATTTTTGCATTTATTAATGTAAAATATCGTCAAAAATACTGTCTCCTGTTAATTAAATATTCGCGTTAAAAATTTCGGGTTTTCTTTTTAGACAAATGCATATTATGTTTGGTCTTATTATTTCATTGTATATGTACGTCATCTACCAAACCGCAACAGTGATGAATGAGTCCCGTCATGCTTGAAATCCATTAAAATAGAAATGCTTGTTCAAAGAAAAAAGTGTAATCTAATGTATCATCATTTCGTAGAGAATTAGTATTGCTTAGTATAAGAAACTACAACACAGTAAAGATAATCAAAGGTGACTGTTAGTTGTTGTCACACCTTCAGCTCCGTGGACGAGTGTTATACGTCGTCTTTTTGATTAATGGTATAACGGTACCAATTGTACAACCCCCAGGTGGGCGGAGCTTAAGGTGTAGGGAACATTGCATTCAGAAATAAACGACAAAACTAGCTGTGATTGGTGCATTATGTAAGAGTTGTACTTTCTGTTAGGCTTTAAAAAAAAAGTTGAGCCCCTTGGCAACATGTGAAATTATGTTAATTCATATCTAGATCACATTTGGTATTTTTTTAAGATTTTTTTAAATGTGGTACACATGACTGAAAATGTGTCCGGTGTAACTAGATAACTCTTACCCCTGTCTAGTTCCAGCAGAGTTATCTCTCTTAAATGCAATGGAGTACCTATTTTCGATGTTATTAAATTAACAATCTAACATTGTTCTATGTGACAGTGTGTGACATGCATGCTGAGGTTGGATAGAAAGTATATTTATTTCGCAAAACATTAGCATTGCGGTCTATGGAAAAGCAATTGGTACCGTGATACCTAAAAGTTTCATCAGCGCCGCCATTTTGCTTAGTAGAGCCCGGATGTACGAGTAACCTTTCCAAGCTCTGTATAAATTGCCAGTAAGTAAGAAGTTGTCAAATTGTGATCTTGCAGTTAGCTCTATATGAAAACAAAGAACTTCATGATGTATGAAAGTAATTTTTAATTTGGCTATAAATACTAGTAAGAGCATTAATTTAGATACAAATTAGTATTACAAAGTGGGTTCTGAAATGAAATATTGTTTTTGACTGAAAAGGCTTTTGGGATAGTATTTCACACGGGTAATACGGTGTTGTGCCAGTCTGTTTTATTTCTATGACACACCAATTTTGCCACCACCACTCCCAGCCTCCATTTGATTGTTCAATGATCCTTTTGTATCTCACTATCACAAATGATGTTTGTGTATTAATGGAGAGCAAATGCGGGTCATTGACATTAAAATATGTACGAAGTAGTTTTTTGCCTGTTTATATGTGTTTAGGTGTGCAAAACATGTGTAATTCAAACCTTGCAAATATGTTATTATGCATTATTAGGCATTATTTATAATTTACAATATGTATAGGCAGTTATCTGTCCTTATAACATGAACGTATAATATCATCAAAAGATGTTTTTTCTATTTCACTGGTTTTAAAATTACCTTAGGCGATTTTTAACTTATTTTATAAACATTATATACAAATCAAATAATATTTACAGCCCTTCAAAGTACTGGGTAAAACCGGACCAATTAGATACACAAATCAACTTCGGCAATGTGGAGTTTTTCAAAAAAAAAATATACCATTGGGGAAAAAATCCATGGTCGGCAATGAGAAACAAGGACATTCCGCCAACTGGATACACACATATTTGTTTACAATTTTTTATATGCCTAATCAAATATATGATTTGACATCGAACAGTTAAAACTTCACAGCACACGCTAACGCCATTTTTTAATACTAAAATTCAAGAACAACAACATTTGAGAAACTCCAAAGTGTACACACACGCACCTTTGAAACGGTTTGTTGGTGTATTCGTAATAATTATATGCACAAGAAAGGAGAAAGTAATTCTATAATATGCAAAAGTAATTGAGATGTTTCTACGGTGTTAATAAATTTACTACTAACGAGTAAAAGGAAATGTGAAAAGGCGAACAATTTTGAGATGTTACTATATATATATATATATATATATATATATATATATATATATATATATATATATATAAATATATATATATATATATATATATACCAAAATCCTCGTGTATTTTCTTCCTTTTCATTTTTTTTTTATCTTTTTATTATACTGTGCGGCATCTTTCATGATATCAATCAAGTAAGTAATCAGGTAATTTGAAACAATAGGTGTTTTCCCTTTCAAAAATGCTGTACGGTAGATTTAACGATACTATGTAGCAAATTTGAACAACTTTACTTACAAAATAAATTTTTAAAATTAAGGGATACTTATATACTAAAATGTCACAATGTTTATGATTATAGTCATGTAGTAATGACATGTAATCAATAAATGTATATTTTATGTTAGACTTAATGAAATATTGGACAGACAATCCAGTGATATTCAACGTCCCCCCCCCCCTCACCTTCAAACCCGAACCTGACCAATTTCTTGGTAGGCAGTAACATAATTGCCATAAACCAAGAACCCTGGATAGAATCTCAGTATTGGATGAATTAAAATACTTCTACCGGTATGATAATATTCTTTATACATTTACAATTTCACGTTTTTTCAATCACGTATCATTCTGTAGGATCCAGTGCTCGCCCTTTGTACTATGTCTGCTGTATATCAATATATACCTTCCATATTAACCTATGTTATGTCTTGATTTCTGTCAAAGGAGTGTATAGTGACTGCGTACTTTGACGAGAGCTAATTTCTGAGTCGTCAGTGCAGTGTGCACACGAATGCATATAACAAACATTATTTTCAGTCCTTTTAGGGGATGTGCCCTAAGTAGGATATGGGGTTTTAAATACGTCGATCAGTATTGTAACCCGCTGACGCTATTTCGAAAATAAGTAGAAGACAAATTAAAACTTCTCTGACATGTATGGTATAATTCTAATTTTCCACATATATTTCACTTCATATTATTGTAACGAGAAAACCCCATGGACTACAATATTTTGTTTCGCTATTAAGTATTTCGTTTCGTTCAAGTTTATGTTGTAATTTCAAATGTTTGGCTAGCTTTAGTGCCATCTAACGTCTTAGTTTTGGGTCACGTAATTCCGCTTTGGTATACATACATACATACATACATACATACATACATACATACATACATACATACATACATACATACATACATACATACATACATACATACATACATACATACATACATATACACACACACACACACATATATATATATATATATATATATATATATATATATATATATATATATATATATATATATATATATATATATAGATATATATATATATATATATATATATATATATATATATATATATTGTGGCTGCTAATAGGCTGTGTTAGGAAGCGGCGTAGAGTTAAGATGTCCCTTGAAGTATAGCAGTATGACCACCCCGCCAAAGCAAGCACACTTGGCCGTATTCCGTTGGGTAGAAGAGAAAAAGGTCAGAAATCTGTAAAGGACAGGGATAAGGTCTTTCATCGACCAGCAGCCCGGCGCTACAAGAATTGTTCAAGCAAACGCAGAGGGATTGCGGCAATACACTTTTACACCAAGGGTAACGACTTCTCTCTCTCTCTCTCTCTCTCTCTCTCTCTCTCTCTCTCTCTCTCTCTCTCTCTCTCTCTCTCTCTCTCTCTCTCTCTCTCTCTCTCTCTCTCTCTCTCTCTCTCTCTCTCTCTGTGACCCAGTCGCTAACTGCTACCGAGAGAGCGACACAATCTGCGACTGCGACGCCGTCGGCGACAAGAAGACCCAGACTATGACCGAGATTGCGACAATCTGCATCAGTGTAAGACCAGCCTGAGACCCTGCGACCCATCCTTTGGTCGGTCAGACTTAACTTTTACCATCATTCATTAATTCAAATATATCGTGGGATAACACAAACGAAAATCCTCTAAGTTCGTCTCTACATAGAACTTAGCCCGTATCTCGCTACGATGAGAGACAGACAGACAGACAGACAGACAGAGACAGAAAGAGACAGAGAAGCCTTTACATATTTTCATATTTAATTAATAACCAGTTATTTAGGATATGTTTAAGGAAAAACTAAAACATAAATACATCACGGTATGTGTACCATTTAAAGTGTTGGTAAAATATTAAGTTCCGTGTCTTTCGACGTCTATACATGTCTCGTGGACGAACTATAACGAGAAAATTATTTTCACTCATCACTCTATATCTGGGACGTCATGCCGCAGACATGTAGCATGATGTCCCGCCCAGTCACATTGTCCTGACACCAGGCCGACAAGTCCTAACACTAACCTCTTAATGCTGAGCGTCAAGCGGCAGCTGTGGTGCCATTTTTGTAAGTCTTTTGTATGACTTGACCCTGGAGAGAACCCACGACCTCCCGCATCCGAGGCGGACGCTCTAACCACTAGGCCACCGGAACGATTCCCTGCAAGAGAAGCAGTCTAGCGAATTATTATATGCCTAATACATATATCCACGTTAATTGTTACGTTTCTCGCTGGCCACGACAAGATTCCCATAAGTTATAGCGTATTAATCAACTTTCAAAATTCATATCGTTACAATATGTGTATCGTTACCCACAGCGTGCAGCGAAGCAAGTTAGTATTTTAACATCAGTGATATTCTGAAATATTCCTGTCGATATTCTTGTCTTTGTCGTCCTCGATATTGAACATCAACAATGTCACATCCTCCAGTTCGCGAGTAAGTTGGAATATTTTTAGGCCTTGGTGTTTGTTGACTCATTACGATGGAACTTTCTTGCTAAATTTTCTGTAGTATACCATCAGTGTAGCATTTTATGTAGCTGCAAGTGCACATGTATGTGATATATGCAACGATGCATAAATTCATATTCTATATTTGTAAACCGAAAAATGTACAACTCCAGAGTCTTTGCATACTTAACAAATCACAAACGTTCCTCCAGTTTAATATACCCCTATTTCTTTGCTTCGCCATTCAATACATCTTATCTCAATCAAAGGTTGTATGGCTTTTTCTGTCATAAGAGAGAGAGAGAGAGAGAGAGAGAGAGAGAGAGAGAGAGAGAGAGAGAGAGAGAGAGAGAGAGAGAGAGAGAGAGAGAGAGAGAGAGAGAAAGCGCAATTACTTTTCAATGAAATGTAATGGTATATTACTACGTAGCCATGAATTTTGCTGCTACACAAATAGTAGAATGCATACGATTTTTAAAGATAAAGGTCTGAATTTCAGTCTAAATTTCTTACTGACAGCATTTTCACTCATTTACTACAAAATTGAAGGAAAATATTCCGTAGTATCATGCACATAAGCCCTTTCTAGGTTTCTTTACACTTGGAAAATTCAAAACGTTTTCGAAAGCTACCCAGTCTTACAGTACTATCATAAAGGATATAAAAGTAGATCTGCATTAGTGTCAAATAGTCGTGTGATGATTATGCAGTTCGCTTACGAATCAAATATTCATCGGTCACTCTGTTGTGTCATATTTGCATCCAAAAGGAACCAATAGGAGACCCTTATTTGTTATTATCATGGCGGATGTTGGCCGCTTGCCAATTATTTGATAGACTGTAATAACCTCTAACAGAATTTGAAATAAATGGTGGATATTGCAATACTTATCGCAAGGCATTCAAATGAGTCAGTTTATGCAAAAGTAAGTAGGATGTCATTTGTATGGCAATATGATATTGTTTACTTAATAATCATGTCGGTAACATATTTTATAAATATCTAAATCCCAAGATGGCTTGATGCTTAAATGCTTACCGTATATTTTCTCGTTTGAATTTCAACCTCATACGGGATTGACATTTAAGTAATTCAGATCATGCTTTTTTATTAGCCCTTTCATGAAATGGTATTTATTATAGCAGGAATAACTAGTCTAAATTTGATGGACCAGGCATTTTCTTTTGTGAACTATGTTACACTGGTGGAAAATCATCCAATGCAACAAAAAATACCAAAAAAACAAAACTAACAAAGATACATACTTTCTCGGATCCAGACGTCTCGTCAACTACAAAACATTTAAAGCCGGTGGAAAGATTTAGGTCTGATTACATTAGAAAATAGAATAAATAACAAAAACTTCAATAAAGCACCAAGTTCATAAAATAATCTCCGCCCTTGTTAAGTATTATATATATATATTGTAATAAAAGTAAGGAAATGCGCATTTAGTTTAAGCAATTTGTAGGTTTGTGTGATTACATGTTTGATTATTGGAATTCGGATATTTGGGAAATATTCCTTAGCACGAAATAATTAGTCCATTATTAGGAGCAAACATCACGGAGAGAAAGTGTTAGTGAGATGCCATAGCCAATGAGTAGCGAACTCAGACCCAATCCGCTTGATTGTCCCTTTCGTGATATAGTACTTTATAAAAACTAGTGGTGTACATCGGAATTGTGACTGCAGCGGCAGTATTTATGGTAGTAAACCGGTAAATTACACAATGGGAAAAATGAGAAAGGACTCGGTAGATACTGTTTATGTTGCCATAGTGGCAAATGTGATGTAGAATTTACTGGTGTGATTTGCCTTGAAACGGTAGATAGACTGGCCTCAGGTGGGCATTTATAATAGTCCCCCGTGTTAGGGATAGTTGTGCAGTTTCTACTGTGTGAATTACAAGCGGAACGGAAAGTTAATATAGAGAAACTGTGGGAATGTGCCGTTGATGGCCAATTTGCAAGTTGTAAATAATGTGGTCTTGTATTGATTCTTGTAAAATTTATTTATAAAATGGACACATCGGGCTTTCCAACTTACAACTGAAGTTGTATAGAAGTCTTTGGAAATACGGGGTAAAATTATGACTTCTAGCGTGATTCGAGCCCAGGGTTTTGACACCGCTCGGCGCTCGGACAAGCAAAAGACCCCTGGCTTGTAACACTCTATATATATATATATATATATATATATATATATATATATATATATATATATATATATATATATATATATATATATATATATATATATATATATATATATATATAATTGTCTCGTGTATTTGGTTTATTCAGTTTTATATTTATATTTGCAACTATCTAATAGTAAAATTGTTTACTGAACAACAGTTACTTGGTTTCAGTTAGGATGATCTCTGGCTCCACTATTATGAAAATATTTACTACTTATTGCAATTTTGACGAGGACTGTTTCCTACAATTAAATTACACAAACTTTAAAATAACTTTGAAATCACTAATATCATCTTTTTATACTATACAATGTTTTCGTCTCTTAAGGTTACACACTACAGTTTCTTACTCTACACAGGGTTTAATCCTTAAAAAAATATTTTTTCATGTTGTTCTCAGTGAATATCATGGATATTTAAAATACTTTATGTATATTCATTGATGATTATAATTTCAATTATAGAGAGTACAGCTTGGCCTTATTTTCAGATGTGAACCTGTCAAAAAACGTTTGATTCCGCTTGATTGTTGCGTCCTGTACTGCAGATGTAAATTGTACAAGAAACTGGGCGATACATTTTTTTCACTTTTTATATATTTTGTAATATGGACATATTATATTTCAAACTGGCATTGATTGCTATGGAAGATTAATTTACCTTATTATACTAACTGCTAAAGTCAGCAATCTTTGCAATAATTCGGTCTAGTAATTAGATCCCAAGGAACAGACATTTTCTTAAACTTTGTGCTTATATTATGATAGAAAAGTCTGGGATTGTTGTTTAGATGTTTTCTATCATAACTTTCTTCTCGTGTCTCGTTACGAGAAGGAAAAAAGTTCAGCATTCATAAGAATAAGGTGTCACTTATGATGGTGTAGATACGGTTACATCTTTTTGTGGGAAAGCTTTGGCTACGAGAAGGTACCAAGAATCTATAAGAAATAGACATGACACTCTTCTTGAGCCTGGAATCACACTGAGACCAAAGCAGCCCAAAACCTTTTTTATATTCTAGAGGCTGCCTGATCACGAGTGTTTCATCCAAGGTCAAAAAGATGTCTGTCTAAAAATCACGCGTGCTTCTTGCGTGCTAGTCAAGGACAGCTTTAACTTTATATCAAGTTTTGTTTGGGGGGGAGATAGAGTGTGAGTGTGTGGACAGTATTTTTCCGAAGTAGCGACCTTTTGGATCATACATTGTCCATAACCTTCCAGTAGTAAGTGGCCATTCACATTGTTAACTTAATTAATTTAATTAATTCCCTAGGGTGATTATCAATTACTTTGTTCCCAACATCACAACGCAATTTAATAAGGTTTTATTGACCGAACTGCGAAATAGCATGCCACTCGCAGCTTTATCTGTTGTTTGAACTATCGAACTCGGCTATTAGATTTTTCCATTACCAAGTAAAAGCTGAACAATAATAAATGCTTAATCTATATTCATTTCAATGTGCTTATTATATTCAGGATATGAATTTTTGATTAAGCCACGCTTCTTCTACAATCCAAATCGATATCAAAGCACTAACTTAAATTTGGATGCTTTTGTCTTCCAATAACTAGAGATTTCAATATGTTGTACACAAATTAATATTTTCGTTTCTTTCTTTTAAAATTGATATCTTAATAATGCCTTTTGGTTAAATTAGCCGAGATCTCGAGGCTAGTAAAAACAAATTGATAAGTATACGAGGAAGAAGAAAGAAAAGATATTAAAAATCAAAAATTACAATGCTTATGTAGATGAAAAAAATTACAATGCATTGATAAATTGATAAATTGCAAAAAGGCAATGAGAACAATGTTCATTGCAGCACATATTGTGAAATTCAAAAAAGAATACAATAAAATGTATAATAATCAATAAAATGTAAGGTACGTTGACAATGCACCAAAATAGATATGATAAAAGATACATAGAAAAATGTACCATAAAATGTGTAATAAGGAGCCAATATAAATTGAAAAAGTGATTACAATTACACAAGGAAGTAAAAATATTAAAAAGACCAAAATAGAATGCACTGACAAAAGTTAAGAAATAGGAAAAACAATTTACCGTGTAGTACCTCGATGAGGAATGAAGAAAAACAATATATTAAGAAAACATTAAAATATGCAATGTGACAGGATAATACGTAATGTGACATCTGTATGGTAAAGAAAGAGTTTATTCAAGGCAATCTTACAAAAACACATTTGACACATTCAATGAAATTCACGTACAATAGTGAGTTCTGCAATGAAACAAAATATGTTTCCTTTATGTTATTTTTATTTGTTTTGTTTTTTATATATTATTTTGTTTTTTATACGTTAGTTTACTCTTTTTGTTATTATTTTATTATTATTTCTATTTCATTTTAAATAGCGTCAGCAGAACATAATTAAGATTGCTGTGTAAGCTCTAGGTTAATCGATGAAGTCAGTAACTTCTGTTAATTTATCTGAACAATTATATTTCCGTCATATGTCATTGACCTAGGATCATACGCTCACTTCATAATATTGAAGTGATACTCCTTATTAATAGGATGTGAATTATGACTTCCCAATATATTATTTGATATATGAGACAACTAATATTTTAATTTAGGAGATATCTAAAATGTGTGTCATAATGCGGTATGATCTCTTGTAAACCAAGTAACTGTATAATGTTTATTCGTGATGCTTTCATTAAACTAGAATTAATTGATACGTCTTGAATGTCATCTGGGCAACTAGGGTATGTAGCGCAGTATATACATGTTGCTATAAAATATATAAACAATGATGCGGATTCCTTGGCGTTCTGGAATAACATATGTAATCGATAGATACCATCGTTCAATTTGATTCATAAATTCCATTAAAACATGCTGTGAAATCAGAATAGCAAGTGAACTCGCCTGCTGAAAATTTCGCTGTATGACTAATTTGCTGAGTCCCAACCGTTTGAGCTGCATTCCTTTCGTCTATTTTCTAATATTCTTCACGATTATTTTCGACAATGTCAAGCATCGCTTGCTCTAATAGTATAAGCGTTTTGAATGTGGACCAATAGCCGTTAACATGTTCTAATTCTATTATCATCTCCCTATCAAGTAAGAACACCAAAAATTTAAATTTCATTATTCTGTTGCTTTAACATATTTGTATAACTTGCTAAATGTTGTGATGTTTTCACTGTCAGCATTCAAAATAGATATTTACCTATTTTATCAATGAAGGGCAAACTTCTCTCATGATACATTTGAAGAATGCAAAACATCTTTCTGAATTAACTAATTCATAAATGAGATTGTTATATTAAACATGCAGTTTAATTCATTGTAATTCGTATTGACTTTAAGTGTGAAAGAATATCATTTATGTAGCTACTGGTGACATCTCTGTGTCAATATTCGATACATCCGACTGAACAATTCCTTAAAAGCCTGATTTGAAAGTGCGAATCCACTTATTGGCTGAATCATAAAATAGTGGGAGTGGCTAGATATAGCCTTTAGCGTAAATTGTTTTTGTTATGTTACTGCGGACACTGAATTCAGAGTTAAAAAAAGAATACAATCCTACGAACCAAATCCATATTCCATCCATACCTTAAAGAAAAAGAAAGAGGTTGAGAGGTTTGGATCCAGAAAGAAGAAAACGAGATAGAAGGTATGAAGAAAGAATGGAATGGAGGATAGGACTATAATCATTTCTCCAAATATACGACAACTTTTCTTCTAAATTTCGTATTTAATTCAATTACGAACTATTCAGCCTAGTCGTGTACGACGTGTATTCGATTGTGTGCGATTTGTAGGTGTACATAATCTATGCTAATACTAGTCCTGTAAGACGAGTATAAAAAGTTAATATCTGCTTGTAGTTCTTGGTTTCTTTATTTTTTATGTGTTATTTTGCTCTTTTTGTTATTTTTTTTATTTATTTTTTTATTTTGCATAACATCAGGAGAACATATTTATCAGTGACTACGGTTATTATTTTGCTTCAGCGAAGTGTTGTAAAAAGAACTCTTATTATGGATAGTACATGTAAACCAATATTGAATTTATCTTCTTAGTGCATACATAATATCATTAAATACAAGCGACATTGAGGTAAGAATGTTTGCTTAGAGAACCTTGCAAGAATTTGGTATTAATCAAGAGTAATGAAGATGAAAATGTTAGTGTTATGTTAATTCTACTCTAATAACCATAACGTATGTTCATTTGCAATCAAACCTTGACATGTGTGTGTATGAAATTGCATTTAATCGAACCTATGAGCGGTAGGTGAAAATATCATGAAAATCGTAAAACTGAATCGACATGATTTAGTGCATTATTAATATTGTAAAACTGAGTGTGTATTACTGACATTACCTATGACGTACGAAAGGGAATGTATTACAGTTATCGTTTCAAACAAACTTTACTCAGAAGTTGATCTTATGCAGGCAATAGCTGCTCAAAATGCAATATGTATTCAAAAATTCAATATGCAAAGCAATCTCTCTGCGTCAAAAATTCAATATGCAGGCCGTTAGCTGCTACAAAACTCTGTGCCGAACAATCGCTCAGACACTTTAACTATAGAAAAACGTACATAATAACACTACAACATCATTTGATGCTGCAAAACCATAGAAGGAAACTCTCTTCTGACTGGTTTGAAGACATTAGAACCGTACCTTTGGCGTTTTGCCAAGACAATACCATATAGTATATATTATGGTATACATTTTTATGATTTCATATGAAACACGTAAGAGAAATTCTCAATAACATTATCGAACACCATTGAGCTAACAAAACAAACAACTTCTGCATCAATGTTTGAAACGGCATAGCGGAAAGTACTATGCTCCTTAAGATAGGCAAATACGGTACGATCAATTATGTGTGATAGTAGCGAGACATGTATAATGTAATTTGAAGTGTCAAGACGAGTAGGTTTGATGTTTGATATAAATGCTTAGTGCATGGAATGAAACTTAAAGGTTCATTCACATTCTCTGTAGTAGAAATCTTAGCAACTCTGACGTATGTTAATGACAGTAAGTATAACAATGTTATGTACTCAATGAAAAATGAAATATAGCATAATTTAGATTATTGTTGTTAATCGTTTGAAATTTACGCACTAACTTTCATGTTAATGACAGTAAGTATAACAATGTTATTTACTCAACAAAAAATGAAATATAGCATAATTTAGATTGGTGTTGTTAATCGTTTGAAATTTACGCACTAACTTTCAATTTGTCATTTTAAAAAAAAATCAAAATAAGAGATAGAAAAATCATACCTTTGTGTGATATACCACAATGAAGAAATATTCTTGATATGAACTAATAGCAAACAATACATCTATTGTCTCTAATACCGAAAGAGTTCAAAATGTTAAAGTCACTTTCACTGGGAAGGAGACTGTTAATGCTGTAGTCGCTGATTTGTGAGAGCGGAGATGTCGCAGCAATTCATTTTGGGTTGTAGTTAGGTCAAATTTGGATCTGGACTTAGCACTGTATGCATTCGGAATGTACGTAGTCTCAGGTGTTACTGGAAAAAGAATTCTCATAGGCGATGTATCAATTTTATGTTGCGATCCTCTCATAGTTGCAATCATATTCTTTCCGCTGTGATATTTCTGGTTACTGTAGTTTCTAAAATGAGTGAGGTTGTTCGAATCTGGGTTTTCTCTTTGGAATATGACGGCGCTGTCGCTTCTGGAGTTGATGTAGCATAGCCGGGCGGACTGAATTCTAATGGTGTTAGGACTTACGACGTTTAGTCTGTAGATAGCTGTCGGACAAGTACAACAGGAGCGAGCAGTTGTAATAATTAGGCGAAGTCTGCTGGTCGTAATGGTTGTGGTGCGAGTCTCCCTCTTGGATCATAATTATGTGTTTTGACACCTGTATTCATGTTATTCATCCACCAATTTATTATGAAGAATTCAATATTCTCCACCACTATATTATGATAGAAATTCTGCTGTTGTTGTTTAGACGTTTTCTATCATAACCTTCTTCTCGTGTCTCGTTACGAGAAGGAAGAAAGTTCAGCATTCATAAGAATAAGGTGTCACTTATGATGGTGTAGATACGGTTACATCTTTTTGTGGGAAAGCTTTGGCTACGAGAAGGTACCAAGAATCTGTAAGAAATAGACATGACACTCTTCTTGAGCCTGGAATCACACTGAGACCAAAGCAGCCCAAAACCTTTTTTTATATTCTAGAGGCTGCCTGATCACGAGTGTTTCATCCAATGTCAAAAAGATGTCTGTCTAAAAATCACGCGTGCTTCTTGCGTGCTAGTCAAGGACAGCTTTAACTTTATATCAAGTTTTAGGGGGAGATAGAGTGTGAGTGTGTGGACAGTATTTTTCCGAAGTAGCGACCTTTTGGATCATACATTGTCCATAACCTTCCAGTAGTAAGTGGTCATTCACATTGTGAACTTAATTAATTTAATTAATTCCCTAGGGTGATTATCAATTACTTTGTTCCCAACATCACAACGCAATTTGATAAGGTTCTATTGACCGAACTGCGAAATAGCATGCCACTCGCGGCTTTATCTGTTGTTTGAACTATTGAACTCGGCTACTAATTAGATTTTTCCATTACCAAGTAAAAGCTGAACAATAATAAATGCTTAATCTAAATTCATTTCAATGTCCTTATTATATTCAGGATATGAATTTTTGATTGGGCCACGCTTCTCATACAATCCAAATCGATATCAAAGCACTAACTTAAATTTGGATGTTTTTGTCTTCCAATAACTAGAGATTTCAATATGTTGTACACAAATTAATATTTTCGTTTCTTTCTTTTAAAATTGATATCTTGATACTTAGATAATTCACGTTGTCCATGATAACTATATATATATATATATATATATATATATATATATATATATATATATATATATATATATATATATATATATATATATATATATATATATATATATATATATATATATATATATAAAGACATTCAGCCACAGTACACAAGAGTAGCATAGAGGCAAGGTAGCATTATCAACAATGTGCATGTTACAAACAAGATCACTTTACACCTGTCACTCTGGCAGAAGTAGGAATTATCTGTGGAATGCAGTTTAAATAATTCAATGATTTGTTTTGTTCTCTTTCTTTATTATCCTAATAAAACCCGTTCAATATATGTAGAAATATTATTTGGACTTGATATTCAAACAAAACGTATAAATTTTTAACACTTGATTTTATTCAAGTATTAACAGCTGCAAGTTAATAAAATACACTCACATATCTAAATATTTTAAATAATATTTGAAGACGTAAAAGATGAAAAAATACATGCAGATTACAGGTGAACTAGGTAAATAAGATATAATGCGGTCATTTTAAGAAAGGTTTGGTGAACCTATAAAAGTGTAATATTCAGTGCTGATAAAACGAACATTATGACTATGTAATTTTTGTTTAGAGCTTTCTACTGGTTCTTACTAAAATATGCCGCAACAGACTTACCAGTAATATGCGTTTAAGAATGAATATAAACTTCACCAGCTATTTGGATCTCTCCCATTACGTCATCAAGAACTCAATCTTATCAATTAGTTGGAATGGGATTATTTCACATTAATAGTGTATCTCAGAACCTTCTTCACTGTTTAATGAAAACTTCACAATTATTTATTTCAAGACGTCCTTAATTTTATTGTCGATGTTGATTTCTCTGTGACTTTAATCGTTATTTTTTAAAAAATTTCAGTCATTAATTGTTGATAAACTTCAGGTTAAATGGCACCGATTCAGAATTCTCCGACCTCCTATTACAACTGTTTGATGTGAAGTGTATGATTTACATTTAAATTTCAACACAAATATCTTATGTATATATAAAAAATGTAGTACAACCTCATTGATGGTTAAAATTTTCGCAATAGGAAATTTCCCTATTGAATGACTGATTCGGTGACCTAAGTCTTTAGTGTGTCCGCCTGAGATGCGGGTTCCAACATCAGTAGTCATATCAAAAACTTATAAAAATGATTCCTCATGATCTCGGCATGATGCCTTAGAGCAAGACATCACAATTAACTGCCACATTGACTTACATTGGTAACTACGTTACAATCTAACACACACACACACATATTTTTTTGTTCAAAATTCGTATTTAAGGATCCAATGCAGTATGTGCAGCATCTGTGATATGAATACCTAGATCTGATGTTTAAACAGATAAACCAGATGTTACCATTTGCCACGTTTGCTTTCTACTTTATGGGTTTGTGATTGCAGAGTGTTGAATTATACACGCGTCCCTAAATATTCGAAATTATATTTGACGCCTGTCAATGGTCTGGTTTCAAATTAATTTCGGTTAGCTGAAATATTATTGTAAAAATGCAGAACGAGTTTTCGTTCACTTTCATTGTCTTTAAATTTTGCGTTGAGTTAAAATTTAACTATGTGCACCAACGTCTTGTATTTTGTAATAAATACATTTTATTCAGAAATTTTCTCCATTACTCGTTCAGTCGAGACATATTTTTGTGTTCTCTAGCCTGCCAATTGTGTCAAAGGCTAAAACACACCGCCAGATTCCGATCTATTTGTACACATGTTTATTTGTTTTAAAAAAAACACTCAGTTCGTGCGCATTTTAAAAATGGGGAACATCTTAGCACATTCTGTGGCAAAATATGATTAAAACTTGTCTATTTGTTTTCTTATGTTCTGTATTTAGATTGTTTTTAAGAACATAATTCAAAAACGGATTATCATAACTTAATCATGTAACAGGAATTGAAATAATTTGAATACATACCTACAAAGAAAGACAAAACACTCGCTATTTTGTTATATAAAACAATATAGCTAAATTATAATTCATTTTAAGGTCAATACATCTGTTATGTGCATTAATTTACGCAGTAAATATTAATCAACTGAAAATTTAAAATTAGGTTTTCAGAGCATTATTGTCATGTTGTGATAAAACCAGTATTGTGAGACTTCTATTAAAATATCTAATACTAAATACTGACTGGAAATATTTAGCAAGGTTTCTATTCAAAACTGTTAAAAGATATCTGATATACAATGAATGGTAGCTCTAATTGAAGTTCTGTATCTACCTATCATGTATGGTCCGAATTATGCATAGCATCTCAAATGTTACCCCTCGTGAAGTCTACATTTTTTCACCTGTAATAGTGTCATAAATGTAATAGTGTCATAAATTATATCCATTTATCCATGTGTGTGAAGTTTGAAACATTACACTCATTTATCCACGTGAGAAGCTGGATAAATTACATTCAACTATCCACACGTGAAGTTGGATAATTATTTATTCACACGTGTAGTTCAATAAATTACAATTACGTCTTTACAATGTTTAAATGATGTTTGAGGACGATAAATGGTATGCTTTTTAAATACGCTAGTTATAAAAGTCTATATAGCATGCTTGACTGTATAAAAGTGATAAATATTGACTTCCTAGTGAAGAAAATCATAATTCACCAAGACTTTACCACAAAAAAAAAGGGTATATAACGAAAACAATTCTCAGAAAAATCAATATTCTATTTTAGAATGATTATTTCCAGTGTGATGGACGTTTATAGTATGTATAGCACTAGACATCATGTCCCACACAGTCATTATCCTGAAACCTAGCCGACCAGTCCCAACGCTAATCTCTTAAACCTGAGCACCAAAGCGATGCAGCTGCTAGTACCAATTTTTTTTAAGTCTTTATCATAACTCTGCTTGATTAGAACACGCGATTCCCCACTTTCGAGGCGGACGCTCTAATCACTTAGTCTACCGGAGCTTGTTGCTGAGTAGGTTGTTATTACTGTTACTAAGGACAACATTATATTTCAATTGTGTGAACATTCACAAAATATTTGGGTTATTTTCACAGCTATTACAGTTACACCAACAGTCTGATCTGCGTCAATAAATGGACAAAAAGCGAGTTTACAACACGGTGTCCTTGGTATTGCTAGGACTGATAAAACAACTGAAATGAATCTAATATAAAGCACATAATGAAACCAAACATATACCAAATTTAGTGCTGTCAAGTCATTGGTTTTGAGGACTCTTCCCGCAAAATCTGTCCTGCAAAGTTTCTTCTACTGAATGGGACAACTTTTTCAGATGTTGTTGATTTGTTATAATAATGTTCATACCGATTGAGCAATGTCAATCTTAAACCTCCAAGAGATCCTCTCCTTGCAAACTGTTGAACACGGGTGTCGTAAAGGCGACAATATTCTTAAATGTCCACCATTAATTCAACAGGTGACACGTGCTTTTGTTTGAAACAAATCAAAGATTATGCTAAAAAGATAAAGAATTGTGAAATGGTCGAGATGTCAATGCTTATTTGGGAAATATCATTTTAATTAAGGAGGTGTTAAAGAAAAATGTATTCGGAATGGTTTCAGCCACTGTGTGCAAATGTTGCAAAATTTTTAAGATCTTCATTTTGAGTTACAAATATGTTCACCCTGAACAACAAAATCCAAAAGCAAAGCACAAACACTGTTTTTGTTATCATTGTTACGTATCGGCTTGTTTAAAGTAACATAAAAGAAAGAGTAAAGACAACAAAATTTGTAAATTTTAACAAATATAATTTAATTTCCTAGAAAGCATGAAAAAATGCAAATATGTTAAACACAACTTACGGTTTACAGAAATGATCCAAATTGTATGTTCAAAATATAAACATAAGTACTGCAAAAAGTTCTAAACACAGTCTGAAGTGTCTGAAGTTCCAGGCCAAAATGGCGGATGACCACGTCAGACGAAGACTAACAGAAAATTCTAGAATTTGCACAAAGCACAGTTTGTGTTGTTCCATTCCAATTTAGAATATTTTCGGGAAAATGTCTTTGTTCAAATCAGTAATTTTGTTCTCCAGGAAAACAATTATTCAGAAAAACGAAGTAAAATTAGCTCCTCTAACAAGACATGTTGTTCTAAGTAGACATACGAACAGACACTTCTTCTGGCGCAAAAATAACTTTTTTAAAGGTAATAGAAGTTGTATAACTGATTTTACGACTCTACGCCTGTGTACGACTCTACGACTGTGTACTACTCTACAACTGTGTACGACTCTACGACTGTGTACTACTCTACGACTGTGTACGACTCTACGACTGTGTACGACTCTACGACTGTGTACGACTCTACTACGACTGCCTCTCCGTGACTGTACGTCTTACAAAAATCTTAAACATATAAATGAAGCTAATACGTTGTTTGAATTGCACGCGCACGAAGACGCATGCAATTTCATAATACTTTTGGACATTAGGAAAGCCTGACCCAGTATCTGCCAATCGTTTTCATAGCTATTCCTGAATGTTTACTTGTAATAATTTGTTATCATACACAGCACGTGCTCACATGAGTCACATCTATGACTCAAGCAAACACTGTTTTTTTCAAAAACATATTAGACTGATATTAATATAATTATATTAATAATTACATTTAATGAAATATAAATGAAATAAAAATATTTATACATAATTCATTACTTAACACACATACTTTAACTACAGGGTCGTAACATCATGGGTACGCTATAGCCTAAGTTTCTTCTGGTATCTGCTGAAGGAAGTTAATATTTTACCTCAGCTTAGTGGAGACAAACAATATGAGCAATCATCGGTCTAGATGTTTAGAATGCAGACATAATCAATCTCATTAAAACAGTATACACTCTCCTAAATTAAAAAAATGAAACATATTTTCGTGTTTTCGAGTATTTTTATCATATTGTCTTAGTTAATTGTAGTCAGTCGAGTATTTTACTAACCTCTATTCGATATACATGGCAATAATTATGGGTTTATCTTAAAATGTATAAAACTTTTTATCAAAAGCAATTGGTTGTTTTTGTAAACCTGGACTTTTTTTAAATACTTAGAACCCATTAAATTAGGAGGGATAAACGTTCCTAAATGAGCTTTAGCATAAATATAGCTTTAACAGTTCGCTTCGATCGATGTATGCTGTGTGAAAGTTTATGCTGTTATCTAACATAGGGGAACCATACCGGAGATTTGTAACATCGTGTCCCATCCATTCAAATTATTATGATACCAGGTCGACCAGTTTTAATACTAATCTCTTAATCTGAGGCCTTAGCGTGGCAGCTGCGAAAACCATTTTTATAAATGTTTGGTATGAATCCACCAGGATTCTAACCCGCGACCTCTTGTTTCTGAGGAGGAGGCCTTAATGACTTCCGTTCTTAGTTTCATAGTTTTGCCAACGGTAGGGTGTTCAACGTATTTTGGCAGTGGGAATAATATATCCGATATACCACGAAATGTAAAAATTATTCACTAAAAAGAAACGAGGCTTGCCGAGTTACTGTTTAATAAATAAAATATATAATAAATGGTATATCATTAATATAGCGTACATATATTCTATTTAGATCACATACAAATAAATATATTTGCTCTTTTCGTGGAGTTTACGATTGATTTCAGGCAAATGTGCATTGACCGAGTGAAATAACTCTTCAAACCCATATCGAGTGTGTCCGCTAAAGAATGTAGTTCCGTATTTTTTTTATATTTACATCACCTTTGCATATTGATAAGTTTGATTGTTTTCTTTTCTTGATTTTCATTTTTATTTACGTTGGTTAAATCAACATGAGACATACTTAAGATTACAACATGAAAGATGGTTTAAATTAAGAAAGAAGAGCTTTACAAATATATGGTTAACTCAGCTATTCACATGAACCCTCAGCAATTCACGTACCAGGGCATGGAAATTAGACTAGAACAGAAACTATGGAAAATGACGAACAAACACGAGGTAATTAATAAGCAAAGACTATGTTTCAAGTGATGAATTATTGTTGTTCATAGATTGGACTACATCTAACTTCATCGCCTTCCATATTTGTAAGTCTTTGGGACTCGAACCTGGATTATTATAGGACTATTTAGTGATAGGACTTGTGTTTTCATTCTTAGGATCACATTTTGAATTATATTCAGATATGTAAGTCCTATTTACCTATTTTTACATTGCTGTCCAGGGAAATAAATTTTTGTTCTAAATTTATAAAGCTTGGTTACTCAATACAAGCCTTTTGTCACGTAATATATATATATATATATATATATATATATATATATATATATATATATATATATATATATATATATATATATATATATATACATATATGTGTGTGTATGTGTGTGTGTGTGTGGTTTATTATTTGCTTTAAAATTGAAAATTTAGAGTAAATTCTCATTCTTAGTCTGTAAACACCTATGAATCTTGAAGCCTGGTAAATGGGTTTCAAATAGTCCATCTGTGAGAACAATAAGGCTTGATAGGCAAATGGGTTTCAATAGCCTGACTGCATGTTTCGTAAGTCCTGGTAAATGGGTTTCTATAGTCTGTCTTTATAAATCTTCAGTCCTGTCAAATGGGTTTCAATAGCCTGACTGCATGTTTTGTAAGTCCTGGTAAATGGGTTTCAAATACCTGTCTGTACGAATCTTTAATCTTGGTAAATGTGTTTCAATAGCCTGACTGTATGAATCGTAAGGCCTGGTAAGTGGGTCTTAATAGCCTGTCTGTAAGAAAAATTCAGTCCTGGTAAATGGGTTTCAATTGCCTGACTGTATGAATCTTAAGATTTGGTAAATGTGATTCAAAATCTTGACTATAAATCTTAAGGCCTTGTAAATAGGTTTCAATAGCCCTTAATATGAATATAAAGGCCTGGTAAATTGGTTTCAATAGCCAGTCTGAGCTTCGATATTAGACTTCATCAGTCATTTGTTGCTTGCACTATTTCATTATTTGTTTATTTCGATACTAAAATTTAGATATCAATATCATACCGTGCTGTTGTAATGTCGATTTGTCGTATCTGTTGAAGGAACATTGAACTAATCAAGATATATTAAATTGTAGAGAATATATTTTAATATATATTTTCCATTAAGACGTTATGCTTGCAAATAACATTAGAAACATTAGCTTTAAAAATAATGTCGACCCAACTGATTGCAAAAGAAAACCCAAAATCAGGCGCAAGATTTGATGTGTATGTTTATGACAATCTTATTGTCATACGTGCCATAGGAATGAATCCAGAATCCTGCAGATGAATTAACCAGTGAATGTGAACAGATCAGTAAATATTTTCTTATTATCATAATCTGTCAACGTATTGATCTAATTATGTGAAACGATAATACTGATAGAGATATAAAAAACTAAAGGTAGTATGATTTACACCAAACGTTTGTATTAATCACTTCATTAAAAGGAGAAGGAGAATTTAGAATGCATTAACGGAGGACTTAGTCTTATTATATTTCCCTCATTCAACGTACTAGCTGGGGATTGACATGCACTTAATATAGCAACAAAGATTAATGGACACTCGTAAAATGAAAGAACGTTTTCATAACAGATAGATAAATATTGTTTTTATTTTAATTGTTGTATCTTACACTTTGTTTTCGTTGAATGTCATCCTTTCCAGAGCAAAAATTAAGGCGCAAATGATTGTAAACATATATTCATGTTATTACGTTTGTGCCCTAAACAGTGTGTTCGTCCATCGGTCAATAATTTGACAATTGCAGCTTCATTACATGCTAAATGTTACGAAAATATTGATTGTTCTGAATGTACTGATGTGAACAGCTTTATTTCTATATAAACTGCGCAAATGTACTTTTATCTAAACTATTATTCATGTACTATACGATGGTTCTGAAAAATACTAAATAATGCAATTAAAGCAACAAAAAAATAAGAATAAATTGTATTAAAACTAAAATTGCAATTGTTTAATGTCGTTTTCTCCCTTCGTAACTTGGTATACAATATCAATATGCAAATAACAGCTTTTAGGCGTTGTAAATCAAAACGTGATAGTTTATTTGATGGACATCATATATTGTTTTCTAATTTAAAACTTGGATTACTCGCGAGGTAAGAAACAAGCGTAGTCAAAAGACAATGTAAAGATTTATTTTACTTTCGAAAGAGTAACATGTTTTTTCAAGAAACAAACGTCTCCCATAAAGTGTTTATATCCTCAGAGGTGGTACCGATACCAACGTCTTTAGGTTAAATAATAAAACGTTTATATCCTAACAGGCGTTAGAGATACCTGCGTCTCAAGGTTAAATGTTAAAATGTTTATATCCTGAAAAGAGGTACAGATACCTACGTGTGTAGTTTAAACTCTAAAATGTCAAAGATTCTGGAAAATTTCAGAGAAATTTTTTACTCAAGTATCTTTATTAATCGTCGTGGGAAAATTGTTTGAGAACTAACAAAGCAGTATATTGCTTGAGGTACATAGGATACGATATCAATGTTTCTATTACCTCAATTGTAAGAAATTAATATCTGATGGATATTGTATGCTAAAAGCATGATTTCACCAATATTTGGAGGTGAATTATTATTGCAACTAAAACAAATTTTAGGTTAAATGCTCTTCATCGATGCAACTGTTAAGAACAAAACAAAATCTTGCATATCATCAAATCGCGCACAAATAGTTTACGAACCGTCCTGCCAACTTAATACCCGAGTCCATATAACGTCGCCCCAATCAGAATCCATCTGTCAAAAATCTTCAGAAATACTTTGATGTAAATTAGACAGCGTAAAGGGGCAAATTGCCGTAAACGGCGGAATATTTATTCTGAATTACATTTCGTGATTTTGTATTAGTTTAGTAATATAACATTCATATATAAGTTCATATCTTACAAAGCTTCGGAGTATTCGGCCAAAGATTTGCCATCTTGATCGCGAAATGGCTGTGATGAGCATAATGGTGGTTCCTAACGTGCACACAGTATCCTTTCGTGAACAAGGTACCAAGTAACTTCTGTAGAATTTTCCCAGGTGGTTCCGATCATTGGCGGAAATACCTGATCGTCTTTAGGTTTGATGTTTCTCGTGTAAGCCAATGAAATCATCTTCCGCATTTTAACTATAGCAAAATCTTGGACCACAGAGGCAAACAGAGTTTGAATTCATTGGTGATGACAAACCTTTCACCTCAAAGGACCAAGTGGTGAAATATGACGTCATTGGGCACATGAAAACTAAAGCATGGTTTAATTATTAATATGCTAGAAAAGCTAAAAACATTTGTCAATATACTGTAGTTTGAATATTCTTTACTGACTTGTTAGTTATACTATATATGCTGAGGAAAGAGTTTGAGTACTAAATTTATTGTGCGGAAACTATGTGGGGCGGATGCTCTAGTCTTCTTTTTTCAACTAAATGGATAAGTCTATCTGCCTAATATCGATTATGTTTACCTGGCGCTACAGAAACAGTGAAGGTCGCTTCATTTGTCATGTCATGACTTTATTGAATGTTAGATGCATTGTGGATATTAATCTCCGCCTGAATAGGTGCTTGTAAATTATTGTCATCAACTTGCTTACCTGATGTATTATTACCAGTGGCATTTATGTTTTAATAAGACTAGTACCAGCAGTTTAATAGAAAATAAACCCACACTTAAATCAGGTAACAACTGTGCGAGTTTTGAAATTATAGATACTGCGCTCAACAAAATCACGCCTCGCTTTTCCATTATCATCAGTAAATGATGCAAAAGATCTGTTACTTTAGTTTTAAAGTTAACTTAAGCTGCGTATTATCGGATTTATTATTTTCATATTGTACAACATGAGTAAAAACAAATACCGACCTACAATAATATCATGATCCTCCGACCAAACCCATGCATGACATGTTTCTATTTGGAGCGCATTGTTCCTACCGATATATAACTACAATGTTCTGTTCTATAAATATTAATATAAACTTGTTTGATAGGTGTACTCTGAATATAAAACTAATAATAGCAATAATAGTAAAGTTTAGAAGCGAAACACATGGTCTGCGAGACAGTCTCTAGCGAAAAATAGTATTATCTGGTATAGTAATTGAATGGAAACTGTGTAACACACTAATTTTAATTGTGAATTTTAGTTCTGTATTTATTCATCTATCTTTGTAAGGATGATTAAACGGAAAGGCAACTATTATAAACATGTGTGTTAAATGCATATTTATATTTACGTCATGCAACCGCTTGATCTTACGGTACCGTACTCATTCTCAAACTGGGCGGTATAAATTCAGTATATTAACAAAATGTTATCTGAATGGTAACGAATAGACATATTTAAAGACTCACGAGCATACCACCACCATGCTTTGCGCCAACACTAAGTGGGGTGTTACAACACTATGGTCTTAAAGTAAAAAACAGAAACGAGCGAAAACCAACATGTTTTGTAAAATTCAGTAAATAATTCGTTTTCCTTGAAAACAAAAGTGAAAATTTTAAAACAATTATAGTATTATGAATTAAATCTCCGCTAGTCCTTTACGTAAATGTATTAAAGTTCCATTTGAATTCCAGTACTAAATGTGTTTTTATACTTGTAGTCTCGAAAATGATAATGTGTCAGTGACCTGGATTGTGCTGATACTCTAACATTCTTACATTGTGTCATAGTATAATCCAACACTGTTTTGTGTGAATTCTTTATAAATCCAAATTAACTTTATAATCCAACAATATGATTAATGAACACTTTATATTGCCAGTGGATAATAATTTGAATAACAAAAATCCACCCAAATTAAAAACCTGAACTCATTAATAAGACTGATTCATCTTCAAGTTGTTAAGGCAAGAATGAGTATTTTTTCAAGTAAAGAACATTATACAAAAGCTACAATACAATAACAAATCCTGGATATAGATCAATGTCATCTAGAAACATTAAAAGTATCAACAAGTTTAGGAATATCCACGTGGAAATCTTATGTCCTAGACATCGACCCGAATAAATGTGTCTATCTCTATTGATGGTGCTTAATATGCATTGATAAATATTGTGTATGTATTATGGTATTTTAAAACAAAATTGTCACTCTTATGTAAACAATGAATGTGTATGTATATATATATATATATATATATATATATATATATATATATATATATATATATATATATATATATGCAATAAACTGACGACGAACAGTACGAAACTAGTAACTATCTAGCCTAAGCCCGGTCGCAGAACACTTCTCCTCTCCTGGCCACACTTTCAGTGATATAATACTTATCGCTATTGCCAACAACCACAGCTGGAGTTCCGAAACCAGGATGGAAAAGGAATCATACTGGATACGCCGCCTTAGAACATTGAAACCAAGCGGTCTAAACCAAGAAGACTAGAAAATGAAAACTATGCACTAGTAGAATTTAACATTTTCTAAATCTTCTTATCCTTCAATTTTTACTATAAGAATAAACGGTATAGAATCAAATATCCGGGATATAATCTGCGTTACATATGTACACAAAGTAAAATTATATGTCGCTTTGGCTTGTAGACTTTTAGGGAATCATACAACGTTTTCAGTTTCCGCAACTAGTCTATACAAGCTGGTTGTATTTATAGTTTTAGCACATGTGAAGATAGAAATGTAGAGGTTTACAAACGCAACGTTTTTGTGTTTATTTGTTTGTCGTAACTATGTTTTGTATTTGCCTTTGAAAAAGACTCATTAAGAGTCGAAAGCGCTTAGGCTAGTTAGTTACTAGTTTCGTACTGTGCGTCGTCAGTTTATTGCATATATTTTAATTAATCCCTGACAAAAGTGATCCCTTGGTGGATCCAG
>JAEAOA010001447.1:57500-77500 GCA_016746295.1 Potamilus streckersoni
CAAACGATAAAGACTCTAAAGTTACCAAAACATAACATATTTGTCCATATATTTTTAAAGTACACAAACACCTGATTACAGGTGAAAATCTGATGTATATATAATAGGCAAAGCAAACTTAAAAGCA
Organism: Potamilus streckersoni; assembly: GCA_016746295.1. Taxonomy (NCBI): domain Eukaryota; kingdom Metazoa; phylum Mollusca; class Bivalvia; order Unionida; family Unionidae; genus Potamilus; species Potamilus streckersoni. The sequence continues at coordinate 57,628 of JAEAOA010001447.1, forward strand.
TCAATCCAGTTTTTTCTCACAGTGATTTTCACACCATCATTTACAGTCATCATGCTTAGTTAGATAGCATAATCATTGCTCAATCATTCAATAGACGCTTTAAACGACTACTCAAAAAGGTAGGGAAATATCATAGTTACTGAAGGGCTCGTCTATAGATTACAAGAAAGATATTTAAACCATATACCGGGTTTTTGAGCATTCTAATGTTGACAGTTGAATCTACTTTTGTTTTTAAATTTATTTCTACAAATCCCCCCCCATACCATGATCTTCCATATTTACTATGTAGACTCATGTGACTTATCAATGGAGAGATCAGAGTGGATCACCTGAATGTTTTCCAGTAAAACATAAAATATCAGATTCATTGCTAATACATTGAATAACAGGCATTTAAACTTGGTAGTTCCAATACGGAAAAAATATAAAAATAAGTATTGATTTTTTATAGTGTGAATTATAATTTATATGTGAGAAGCCATGAAATTAGTCCAAGATGTTGTTGCTCAAGATATCAACATATAATGTCAAAGTGAAGAGCATAAAAATGATGATACAGCATGAACATTGTTAATACCCCGAAAACCAAATGAAAACTATCAATGTTTGAGGAAGAAATTCTTTAAAATTAATCTGACAATGAATCTCCCAACACGAACTTGAAGATCATGTAATAATTACCCATGATTGCAAAATGATGACTGTAAAGTAAAAACGATGTTTTAATGGGTATTTTTCTTGTATATTAAAAAAACATAAGAATATTAGAAGAAACAGAGAGTGATTGAAAGATTCTACAGATGACAAAAATCAAATTAACATAAATGCTTGGAATATAAAAATGAATTATACAGATAGAACAACTTGAATATAGGAAGCATTGTAAGACGTCATCTAAAGCATCACGATCTGTCGACATTAATTTTAATTTCATGAAACATAGTTCAAAGTTATAAGAAGTAGGTATCTATCAGACTTAAACATGAGTGTAATCTGCAGTATTCTTTTAATTCCAAAAGATATGATATTTAGTTAGTTATTAGTGGAAGGATACCACAATAAATAGAACAACAATATCAAAATATAAACATTAACAATTCCTAAAGTAAACTATGCACGTAAATAAATTACTGTATAAATTGTACACCAAATAATTCATACTATAAAGACCATATATCAAAATAATTTAATCTGTACAAAGTATACGTTAAAGGTTTGTCATATGAAATATCTTGCTACAGTGAATCAGCATAAACTTGTAACTGAGAAAAAAAAAGCAATGTGCGTAATGGAGTAAATGAGGAAAACACAGCAAGATACGGAAAAAGCGGCGATAGATGGATGGAAATCACTTGCTGATTCTTGTACAGATTCAGTTTAGATTAAGATTAGAGATTGTAATACTTGAATACGAAATCAGTATCTATACACTTTACATCAGTGTCAAGTGCTAAGTCAGTGACACTAAAATGTGTCATAAGAAGGATGGGATTTAGAACACAGCCGATAAATATACGACTTTAGGAAATTAACGCATGCTTTCCCAGTAATATCCTAATTCCCATATACCATGATAAACAGTTTAATTAACTGTATCAATTCGGGTTGCAAGTTAATTTACGCACAAAATCCCATACAAACACCTGCGTTATATGTGTATTCATCTCTCTCTCAAATATGTTTTATGTTACAGTACACAGTTGTGCAGCTGTGCATTGTAATCTATATCTGAAATTTTATTATCTGTTGATCTTTTTACGCATTTAAAGTTATTGTTTGCAAACACCTGCTATGAAATAGCTACGAGCCATAATCATTTTATTATGTAATCTCTTCATGTTCCTATTGTTCCGAATTTCAAACATTATCAATATGGGTGATAATAAAATTATAAACTTTATCTATAAATCTGTCACAAATTACACAATTGTTTGTTTAACTAAAACTTATGATTTATGCAGATGTTATCAATATGTTTATTGTCATTTTCGATTTGTGTGGTGATAGGGTAAATTTGCGTGATTTTGTAGTATTCAGGAATGTGTGCATTGCTTGTTACATTTTTGGTTTCCTACATATCATATAATGGGTGTATCCATTATAATCGTAGGTCTAATATTTAAACCGTGTATAATACGTTATCATTCGATTTAATTGATCATCGATCATTTAGCGTTATATAGATAATATTAAATATTGATGATATACATTATATGTATGACCCTAGGAACAAATAAAATGAATAGAGACACACTAACTTTATTTGTGGACATAAATAATTTAATTCTCTTAGAGCCGTTTCACAGAATATAATTAACTGATATGTCTGACGGGAATATTGGCATTATCCAGTCTCATTTCACTTTTCTGATTCTTCTTTTTTACATCACGTTTTATGGACCCAAATTATGTCTATATCGCCGATCTAAAAAAGTTTCTTCCACACACTTTTCTTATTTGCTCATTTATTTTCGGTAACTCATCTTTCGTTGTTTTTTGCTCACGTTATTTTAATCCTTGTTAATGGTTCCTACTTCATTTTTTTCTTATTGAATTTTGCACATCTAAAAGAGTAGAACTCCTTGACTTAAGGAAATGGAAATAATCATTTTCAGGTGTCACTCCAATTTCGGAACATTTCATAAAATTAGACGAAACTGGAAGTTTTGTAATTATCTGAATAAGAAATTTCATGTTTTGCAGCTACGATGTAAGTTTTGTTTATAATACTGACTTGCTTTGTCCCTTGGTATATTGCGAATGTATTCGTACCAAAGATAATAAAGGGAGAATGCTAATATAAATTAAGAAATGAGGACATTCGACGGTCCTGACTTATTTAATACACTTTAAGTATTCAGTGAAGGTTTGATGATGGTATTTTATATTTCGTAACAAAGTTTCACAGACGTTGGGGTTTTCACCATATATAAAACGCAGTGCACGTTGGTAAATTTCCTCACGAATCATTGCTGTTTATTTCACAACAATAATGTCCTATCAAAGGCTATCAGTTGTATAACGATAATTTAAACAAATGATAAAATGCTAGTTTTTTGTCTGGTTGAGGATTTGCTAAATAGATTCAGAATTTTGAGTTGCTAAAATTATTTCTACAGATATCACTGGTGTATATGTCAAATTTGATTTGCTTGTGCAATGTATTGCTAAGCTTGTTAGCTTCATTTTTACAAAACATTAAGCATTCGCAGATATATAGAGACAAGGGTCTCATTTAATGCCTCTGTTAGAACGACAATTAACTGGAATTTATCTAGAATAATCTGAAATTGATTTAATATGAAGCAGCCACAAAGAGAACTGGATTCCTTTTCTACAGCAAACTCATGATATTCAGGTTGTAGTAATAAAGACCTGGCATCTGAATAGGTATAAATTCCATTAAATATTCATCACAACTGCAACAAAGATTTTTTCTAAGACCTTTTTCTAGTCTTCAAAAATCTTAAGAAGGATAGTTTGACAGCCATAACCTTTGCCGAAGACGGACATAAGTGGATAGAATACATAGTTGAAGGATTACTTTTTATTATTCCTTATTTATAAAGTTACAGGTAGGATACAAACACGCCTAAGATTGGCTTAGTGAAACGGGGTGATTAATTTTATATAAATATAATGTCTAAGCTTCTTCGAGTGTGGCAGGAAAAAGGATGTAAATGCGGAAGTTTTTACAAGTTTTTCAAGAGGCCAAGAGAGCCTTGTTTAGCTAGTTGTAAATGTTTTGGACCATCAAAATCAGCAACTCTGTATGATTCAGCATTATGTAATGATCTGGAAGCAAATGCTTAATCTGAACGTCAAAAGTGGTATGAATTTGTAATTATTTGCCAGCTACTCTGATGACAGGAAAAGGTATTAATCAGCTAAACAATAAACTGCGGGATTGATTAAAATGAAATTAGATCCGGATATAATTTATGGTAGATTTTTGCGGAGGAGGTGTGGTTTTGTTTTTTTAAAAAGTCTAAATGAAATATTAATCTTGTGGGCCATTGTATCCGAATGTTTCCGATTATATGCCTGGTATAAATATCGGGAGATAGCATAATAGTACCGCAAACCTGCAAAATGCAGTGTCTACTAGCACTAGCAGCGCTGCTGCTGTACCTAGTTGCTCCGAGCGAATGTCATGCTATAGGTAAGACTATACCACCATCAATTCTTCCTTATCTGTCGCTTGTGTCACCAACGTCACCGCTTTCAGCGATTTCCTGCTCTTTGTCTGCTCTTTAACATTAATGTCATCGCCTGATTAAATAAACACATCGTATATAGCTTTCCAAATTTGTCATATCTTTGTACTTATTTTTCATCATTAACATTACTGTACTATTTTATTTCTTCTCATTGGGGTCATCTTTATAATTGAAGACAGCTGGCAGCAGATTTATTGTAGTCGGTGTTATCATTGTCTTCTTTCTTTTCCGTGTTTTTCACCTACCTTTCTACATTGTCATTATCATCGTCGTCGTCTTCGTCGTCGTCGTCATCATCATCATCATCATCATCATCATCATCATCATCATCATCGATACCGAATATTCATGGTTGTCTTAAGGAAAGTGGTTTCCTGCATCATTTATTATATTTGTATTTTCTTTTTCCATAACGTTTCCTGAAATTTGTTATTTGATATATGTATAATGTAGAAAAAATAGTTTACAAAATTTAGCGATGATCGGATAATTTACAAGGAGTTTTGTCGCCGAATATCTTTAACAAATATTGAAAGGGTATTGCGGGAAAGAAGACACAACGTTAAAACTGCGTTAATGTTACAGGCCAACCGAAAAAGAAAGATAATCGAATCGCGTCTTGCTTAGAAGACTTTGACATCAAAATTAAGTAAGCTGGCATATACAGAAGAGCTACACCTCTGTATCACCACGATCACGCAGATCATATATAAGGTCCACATTAATGGAAGACATACTAGCTGTGTTTGATCTTACTCTAGTAGGAAACCTTCCATCAAAGTTGAAAGAAGCTGCAGTACGTATAACAGAACAAATAATAAATATTTGAACTAAACAGAAGAATAAGAAAGCCAGTTGGTAGTAGATATGACTCCAGAATAAAACCATTAATATTGTCGGTCAAAAGTAGCGAGAGACGTAATTTTGGGTACAAAAGAATGCAGGAGTGCAGAAATAAAATAGTTCCATGACAAAAAAAAGTGAATATGTTTATAAGATTGAGTCTAATGCATGAAGATTATGCAATATGTATCTTTAAACTGAAATATTATGCATAGTTTATAAATAGTTACATGAAAGTATTTGTAGATATTTAAAGGAATTAATTCTTTCAAGCATTTGTTACGCGTCAGCAAAATTGTAATTGCTTCTCTAATAAAGAGAAGATGAAGACAATGTAAGCTACTTTTGTAAAACTTTGTTTACAAGGCGGATAATTATTAGTCTTCTTTCAATTTTAGAACAACTCAAAGTGGCATGTGGTAAGTACGAGTGAATAAGTTCTAGTAGAATAAGTTCAAGTAGAAATTCATTTTGCAGTTGAAATACGAATTTATTCACATATCAGAATTACGAGAAGTGTAGTATTAGGAAGCTCTCCTAACACAACATATTATCATAGTAAATAATCAAATAATTCTGTTTACATCTAATTCCGATTATCATCAATTAGTCTTTACATAATTTCCGTTTGCCAGTTACGTTTGCATTTGTTCCTGATTAAATAGTCCTTTTGGATGACTTAATCTGTAAAGTGACAATCACAGACTGACTCTCAAACTAAAAAACAGAAGCGAACAAACATGGATGACATGACGAGATCCAATAAAAATATTACTTTTAAACCGTGAACCATAAATGATAAAACAGGTAAATGAATGCAAAATAATGTGATTAACAAATGGACGTGAAAATAGTCCAAAACTATGTATGAACCGAAAAATGAGTAGAATGTAGGGATAATGGTTACATTAATAGTTTTAATAACAATAGAAACTGTCAGTATATATAACACATTAACAATCGTTCAATACCTGTATTCTTATTATTCATTGTATTGTTTTAATAGAGGTCTGCCTTACATAATTATGTTATGAAGTATCAAGAGTTTCATGCCAATCTTAAATATTGCTTTCGCAGATGACTGTCAGAAGTGCAGGTCTGTTGATTGTCCGGGTTGGTTTTTCATTCCGGTCCTCTTTTTCAACCAACAAGAATGTAAAGTCACTGACGCGAGCGAACTCATTAGTATCAGCATAGAAAAACAGTTCCTTCTATCTAACTGTATCAAGGATACAAATTATGGTATAAGAGGGGAGTCCATCTGGGTTAAGAAGGGCTGTTCAGCCCGATTCAAAGTTTGCTACCAGACCGGTACATCTCTCTCTCTCTCTCTCTCTCTCTCTCTCTCTCTCTCTCTCTCTCTCTCTCTCTCTCTCTCTCTCTCTCTCTCTCTCTCTCTCTCTCTCTCTCTCTCTCTCTCTCTCTCTCAAACATTCATACAATTGCTTCATTGAAGCATTGGATGTACAGAGTATTCCTTGATTAATATACTATTGACAATTTGTTTTCAGATACGAATATGTTCGCTTTTGTGTCGTATGGTATTTAACAACATTACGGCAAATAAATCGGCGCTGATAGAGTAATTAAAATTATGATAGAAACCTTGAATGAAATGCATATAATTTAAAGGGGAGATTTTTAGGTGATTCTCATGTTAGTTCTTCAATTACAGCACTTTCAGTTCACTTGATAATTATAGAGAAAAATATATTTCATACATTGCACAGTATTTGGCGAAGTGGCAATGGTTCTATGTAAATGCGAATTACATCCCTTAATTCAAATTCTTCCTGGAATTGAAGAAGGATGAGACAAGAATGTCGAAATATACCTTTCTTATTTTCCTTACTATTTTTGCAGATGACGGAGGAAATAAACGTAAGTTGACGATTGTCTTCTACATGTATCTGCTATAAAATTAAGAAATGTTTCTTTGATCAGGTGAGCAAGCATAACAGGTATGGGAAATCATGATCTGATTCCTTTGTCCAAATGGTCTCATGTAGACATCAATGCACTGAATTAGTATCGTAAAACCCTCACTCAGCTATCCACATAAAAGAAACGTCTATTCAAGAACATAAAAAGAAACTTTTTTAAGTGACTGAAACAAAGCTTCTTAGTATTTTTCGACATTTTAGTTAAACTATTTCATTGCAGTAATAATTGCGAAGTGGAAATTATTGCTATCATTTCCAAATTAAGACTCCACTTGGGTAAAAAAAAATGAATTGTAAAAACCTTTATCAAAATGCTAGGAAATTGTAACAATAATTGTTTTCAATGCATCAGTTAGAGAGATAAAGCCAGGACTTTAGTTTAAAATTTCCTACGTTATTCCAGCAACGACTGATCATCGTGTTATTTCAAGACTTTCAGTAATAAAGCTGTTGAATAATGGGAACCAGTCTTAAAATTGGTGAAGATAAAATAGAGCATGCATAGGTTTAGTTGTCCAGGAATAGTTGATAATTGAAATACGATGTAAGAAAAACCAAACTTTTGAGAGCTTATCCTAGCTCTAAGTGACAAATATAGTGACAATGTTTTATTGATGGAAAGTCAGTCCTTTTGCAAACTTGACTTGGAAAACTCATTACTGAAAAAAAGCACATGACTGGTGCGGCATTGAAAACTTAAGTTTCAATCACACGTGGAGCACAAAAATGACGCGGCTGCTATAATGTTCTCTTGATATAACCTGACATCAATAATATGTCTATACTAATGAATATTGGTTTGGTCATGAACACTTGCAATTAACTTTACTATATATGCAAAATTCTGGTTCTATGTTTGAGTAACAAGCAAAAGGAATAATTTACGTCTATTTCAGATTTTACACACTTTCAGACATGGCAACTATTACCATGAATTGCGGAGGGGGACAATGTGGACGGTGTGTGAATTTTGAGAATGCATGGCAGGAATTTTAGTACATGATTAATATCTATAGAATAAAATATATAAAGTTTAATCCGTTTACCATTATTAGAGAAATTAGTGTAACTAGTTAATATTTCTTAGTTGTGTTTTGAAACATAATGCTTAAGATATGATCACCAGAGTCCCGACCACCATTCTTAAAACTAATGGCCATTCATAATCTTGTCCCTAACCATTTTTATCCATTCGATGTTTTGATTTTATAACTTTTCAATTTAATTGCCTTATGCGTACCTTGTATTTTCCTTTGAATTTATGCCATTTGAATGCAGCCATATACGATGTACTCATTTGTTACAAATGACAAGGCTGATAATATATTTTAAGTAAATTAAAGAGAGGTAAATGACGATAGCAAATAAAGTATATCTAGATCATACTGATTTATTTTGATAGATGTCATTGTTTTCTGAAATAAAGCTTAGACACTTAAATATTGCATTAAATACGCCAGTGTTATTGTTGGTATGCATCAACGTGCAATATAATCTACTATTGAATATTGTTATCGTTCACAAACTCGATTACTCTAGATCACAACAATGCCGTGGCTGATATGGTTTTCTCTACACAGTAACTGGCGTCAGTGATACGGATATAATGATAAATTTTTGTTCGATGATGAGTATTTGGATATTTAGACTTATTGAATGCTTAACATCATCATTTAACTCTGAGATTTGAAATAAAACCGAGAGTTCTAGAACGTTCATCTCAATTATATTTTAATTTCAGTTGCAGAGTGCTTATGTACTTAAAAGCTGTTGATGAAACCAGGCAATTTTTCCGATCCGTAATAATGTTTGTAAATGCTTATAAAACATTGATGTTATATATATATATATATATATATATATATATATATATATATATATATATATATATATATATATATATATATATATATATATATATATACAGACACGGTGGTCTATCTTTTGTAAAAAATTAATGCGGTTAAACAGAATCATTTTTATTTATCACTCTGACTGGTTTGCAAACGTGTTGTTCAAGAACTATTGCTCCATAACAAAGTAGTAAATTATGGTTAAATATCGTTCAAGAAAATATATGAAAACGAAGGACAAATATGGGTTCTGTTTGACTTTAACACATGTTATGGTTTCGAATTGACAGGAAAAAAAATCGTCGATATATATATATGTACTCAAATTTACTAAAGTAAATAATACCGTTGAATCAAAATGTATCGCATTGTTTCATATGCCAATGTCAACGATTTTTCCATAATGTTTTTATCAGGAAACTAATTCCATTTCTCTAGTTATATTTTAACCGAACCATATAAGCATTCGGTGCAATTTAATTTCAGAACAATATTGGTTTACACCCTTGTTAATATTTTTTAAACGTCACACAAAGAAGTACTCATATGACGGGATAGAAGATATTGTATGCTCCGTAAAGCTATCAACTGTACGCTTTTTATTACAAATTAGATCTCTCTGTTTTTCAACTCCCATTTGGCTTATCCTATGATGTCTAGGTGGTACCTGCAATATATGAAGCAGAATTACATTTAAAGCAATATATGAAGCAGAATTACATATAAATTTCTTTGAATAAAAATATTCATTTCTATATTTTCTGCATCTTGATAACATGACAGTATTATGCTGCAACACTTTTCAAGAGATATTTAAATATTTGATATATGAAGCAGAATTACATATAAATTTCTTTGAATAAAAATATTCATTTCTATATTCTCTGCATCTTGATAACATGACAGTATTATGCTGCAACACTTTTCAAGAGATATTTAAATATTTGATATAACTTTAAAATTAAATGAATAATTTCAGGCAAATGTGGGAAATACAAAAATGGTTGTCACGAATCTGCGTCATGTCAGCGTAAAGGTGATACAGATTATTGCGCATGCAACTCTGGTTACTATGGCAATGGCGTGGATTTCTGTGGAGGTAAATATCCATGACATCAGAAAGTATTAGCGTGCAAAAAATTACAAAATCATAAAAATTATTTTGTCATTTTTCCTTGTATAATAAAGACTTTTAACTCAGGATATAGAGCAATATCTTTGTTATTTTGATTGACATTTTCTATTACTAAGACACACAATCACATTCATGCATTATCCGACAAAAAGAATAATTGGATTTTCTTAAATATGTAAAAAAAAAAAAATTGTCTGACAATTAAATGAACTACAAGAAAAGAAGCGAAATAAAAATTGAATAAAATTGAATAAAATAACAAGCAATAAAAGTTATTCTAATAAATACCCTTATATTTTTCCAGGTGCATGCACGTGTACAGGATCGGGGGATCCCCACTACAAGACATTTGACGGAAGCATGATCCATTTTCAGGGCATTTGCAAGTATATACTGTCAGAACTGTCCATCGGGTCACCTTGTGATTATCGAGTTCTTGTGCAAAACGAACATCGGTACGGAAACACAAGGGTTTCGTTTACCAAGCGAGTGGACGTCGAAATACGTAACACAACAATCTCCTTGAGAAAAGACAGGGCACTTTTTGTAAGTATAAAGTGAACTTTTTTAATTAGTATAGTATCTATACTTTGGAGCGCTTACCTCACTTGATTGTTTTAAGAAATGATTGCCTCCACAGGACTCGCTACAGTTCAAGAAGATCTTTTCGAATTTTAAGATTACATATTAAGACTGGACTATTATTCCATGCAGTTAGGAATTCATATTTCGAATTTGAAATAGGTAAGCAATAGTTATTATATATTTCTTCAGCTTTAAAGGGCAGGGTCATACACGTTTGAGAAAGCATCCAACGATTGTATATTTTGTAGAATCAGAAGAATTGGAAACTATTCTATACTTATCTGCTTTCAAAATATTATTCTTCAGACGAACGAAATAATTGAACAAGAGGTTAAAGTGGACCCGAGAGTGCTGCCCTGTGGGACAATTACATCACAGATAATCAAAAAGCTATTGTTCAACAAATCTGAGTTAATAGAATGCTTTCGCTTAAAATTTTCTACATTTGCGTTTGACTATATGCTTTGAAAACAATAATTGCTAGGTGACGCAACTTCGAATCTTCATTTATATTTTATCGCCTACCATCTTCACTTGTCAATAGTCAAAGGTCCTTATTTCATAACGCTTTGTTCTCCGTTTCTTTATTTATATAAGATAATGTTATGTGAATGTGTTTCTACCTTTAGCAAGGCAAACCATATTTGATGGCGGAATGGCATCACCTGAAGACATTGAAAAAGCATTCATGATACGACTCTTCTGTCAAATTTGATCAAATTGTTTTAAGTGGTTGCTTAGTAGAGGCAGTTAAAGCCTTATTTAGTTCAAGTAAATCAACTGTATTCAAAAACACAATTTGAAGCATTGTATGCTTGAACACTTTTTTCAACTTAATTCAAGGGGTTTGTTTTATTAGGAGCCATTTAAAGCAAATTCATTTATAGACAAGAGCATGTAAATTTGGAAGCAAATTGTCTTTATTAGTATTAACTTGAAGAATCTTGATTCCAACATACTTCCTATTAAATTCGTTTAAAGTTGTTAGAACAACTTCTAGTAAAAAGTCAATTAACATGTTAATTTATGGTTGTCATATCTGATAAATGACTAGCGTCATTTGTATAACTCTAAAGCGTGTTTTGTACAAGGACTACTTGCCAAGTTTGATCAGATTATGTTAACTCAGTTATCAAAAAGTTGTTTAAAGGTGGCTTTGTCTAGTTTTAGCAAATGTGGCCATACTTGAAAGACGATCTGCATCGTTTTTATAAAAGTGAAATCCGCCACTCCTGTATGCTTTCTGTTCAATTTGGTTAAAGCCTCAAGAACTGTTTTATTAAGAAGTCATTTAATCTTTCTTCTATTGTTAATAACAGCGGTTATATTTGATGACATATTAGCATCAGCGTACATATTTTGAAACCCCTTTCTTCTGCTTTCCGTCGAGTTTTACCTACCTTCTGGGAAGATTTTTTTTTGGAAGCTTTTAAATGTGGCTTCTCATATTCTTGAAAATGATAATGACTTAATGTATATGAACTGCAATGTTCTTTATTCCAATATTATTTCCTTTAAATTTTATTGAATTCTGTTTAGAGTTGAATTTGCATTGTTTCTCTTTTAATCAAAACGTTTAAGTGTTGATTTTGGTTTTACGTTTGTAAATTCAGCAATATTTGATAGCAAATATGCATTTGTTAAAAGCATTGTTATCAAATATATTTAGTATTGGGATACATATGTGATTGCCAGTCTTATCATTCAACCAGCCATGAAAAGCCTTTATGCAAGAGTGATCTGTGCAACGTAATGTTCGAATGGGTCTGTCACTGTTTATAATGCTCAGAATAGCAATTGCTGACGTACTTCACATTGACAATTCACGACGCATAACAGTCGATGTACAAAGGTCATACCAACAACTGCCTTAGCGATTCAACCATAATGCAACGAACGCTATAGATCATATGTTCGGAAGAAGAGACGATCCGTCATTTTATATCTATGCATAGTTTACTACTTTTAGAAGTCGATTAAGATTACTGGAAGGGGTATTTTTATCGATCCGAAAATTCATATAACTTCAATGGTAAATAATTTTAGATAGTAACGCTTTCCTCTTTTTGAGATGTATGTGTCATACCCGTAATCAAAACATTTTCCTTAGATCATCAATGCTTAATTTCATGCACTCAGTAATTACCGAGTTTGAGAACTTTTCTTCCAAGGGAAAGTGATGAAAACCTCTGTACACCCAATAGTTTCAATAACCAAACGCACGATATAAACGCGTGTGTTAATCTTTTGAATTCCTATGACTGTATTTTATGACGAAAAGATAAAATGCAGTTGTGATTCTGTACAGGTTAACAGAGAAAGAAAGTACACTCCCTTTGAGGCTGGCGATTTAACATTCAGCATCTTCATGCGTGGTTCTGGAGAAATAGTCGTGCAGACGTCATGTAAAGTTGTTGTCATTTACGATGGCTCTGAGCGTGTGTCTGTGACAGTACCTGAGGTGTATGGAAGAAATATAACAGGGCTGTGTGGGAACTGTAATGGCGACAGAAGTGACGATTTTCTGACTAAAGATAAGCTGGATGTGTCTAAAGAACATGACCGCTACGCTCGTATCGGAAATAGCTTCGCTGTTCCCGACCCAGAAACACCGCCAGAAATGTAAGTCTTCATTCGATTCTCAATATATATCATCCAATTAAAATAGTATAGTAGGTACTCGCAATAAAATCCAGTCAATGTATTCAGCATAAACCGGATGAAGAAAAACAATAAATAAGACAAATAACGATAGCTAAAACATCTATATGCAAAATACGAATCATGCAAGAAAAATGACTTCTTGTCACACTTAATCAAGAATAACTTAAATTATCTGTAGTCTTCTTAAGACCATGCCATGGCATCTTTTATTACATGACAATGTCGTGTAATCTTCTGGCGTTTCATTGTAGAAGATCATTTATTCCTCTAAAACTCTATGACAAGATAATCTAATTGGAACAAATTTAATACTGCTAATATTGCCATCTGTATGACTTCAATTTCCGGAAGAACATTATGGAAAGCAATGTTCTGCATGTCCTAAGAGAGGAATCCACCCACTTTTTTCATGTTCCTTTATGTAGGCGCTGCAGCATGCTACCAGATAGATCACAAAGTCCAACAAGGACTTTTTGTTTTTTTCGTCTCACATTGACTGTTTGATTTTTTGCAATAGACTAACCTGAGCTTGGAACATGCTTCCAAATCTTACGTTCCATCCCCATTATTTTCACTGACAGCCACATTTCCAAAAATGTGCACAATGATTATTGCTGATATGTCTAAAGCCATAAATATTCCTTAAAAATTGAGTGTGCCCCATTCCGCATTTGATCGTATCAAATCCTTATCCTCATTGTTTTGTGCAATGTAACTAACACAGATATGTTGTTGCAAATTATAAGACCTATTTGCAATATAAAGAAAGCTACCTTATATATATATATATATATATATATATATATATATATATATATATATATATATATATATATATATATACGTATGTATGTATTTGTGTGTATGTGCGTGCATGCGTGACTGAGAGGGTCTATGTATGTATATATAGATGGATGGATGGATGTAATAATTATAATAATAATAATAATATTAATAATAATATTAATAATAATAATAATAATAATAATAATAATAATAATAATAATAATAATAATAATAATAATCTTTACCTAACGTGGATTGCTCATTAGGTCATGAAAGTCCCTTCTGCCACCTGTTCCTCAATTTTCGTAAGAGGATAAATTATAAAATGGGGTCTTTTTTAAGAACAAAATCTTATTTTCAAGCATTGTGGCACACGAGCTCATATAAATCTCCAGTGAATTAATATGTGTAGCTTTAGTGGTCAACAACCACATATATGAAGAATATACTATACACAAATATGCACATTTCAACATGGTATGTGCATGCATTCAATAAGACATATACATATTATTTCTCGACACAATAAGAAAATTCTCTCTTGAGATGCATTAACATTATATCATTCCATCTGGTCAAAAATAATTTCTTTTACTTGGGTTTTAAACTGCGCAATGAATTCCAAAAGGTATGTGTTGATACAGTAGAAGATTCATTGAAAGGACTGGTTTTCCACATCCGAATCTGGAGTTCGTTCTTTGTTGATGATCGGAGATTCCGCTGAATATTTGACGACCTGAGTTCATTAGGTTACATATATAATGTTAAGACATTTCGTTTAAAGACATGTATGTTAAAATTCCTTTAAAATAAAGAATAGGTCTTGTGCAGGTTTATTATGTAGACGTAAAAACAAAACATTCGTGAAAGTCATAATAGGCAGCCTCAGAATTATTTTGGTTGACCATTTCTCTGCAGCTTGTTAATTTGGGATAGATTATTAGATGCATTTCCCCATATGGTACAGCCGTTGTTGATCAATATATCTCTATTCCGAAAAATAAAGTTCAAATGATTTGTTTTAATGCTAGAAATAAATCAATGTTTTGTGTTTGGTGCTAACTGATTGTCTTGCATTTCGTTTTCGATGTATTGATATGTATTTTGTTTTATTGTAACAAATCGATAATTTGTTATAGTCGATTTGAAGTTTTTTTTTCAATGCCGTCTAGAGATTTACCAAATGAATGCACTATAGAAAAGATCGTTATTAAAGTGCGCTGGATACAAAAGCTAAGTCATTAACATTTGGTAGATAAGTAAAAGGCCAAGCTAAATCATTAACATATGGTAGATAAGTAAAAGGCCAAGCTAAATCATTAACATATAGTAGATAAGTAAAAGGCCAAGCTAAATCATTAACATATGGTAGATAAGTAAAAGGCCAAGCTAAATCATTAATATATGGTAGATAAGTAAAAGGCCAAGATAAGTCATTAATATATGGTAGATAAGTAAAAGGTCCTAATATAGATAGTTGAGGAACGCCACTTAAAAATATGACTTGAAGTCTATAAGCGAGATACATGAAGCAACCAAGCGAATTTGCAAGAAATTGATAGGCTGAAAGTTTGTTTTAATGAGCAACAAATGGCCAACAGGACTGAATGCTTTCACCAAAGTAAATGCCTGGTTCGAACCCTCGTAGCCACTGGTCAATAAGTTTCGTCAATGCAATTTGACATGAATATTTCTGTGTGAAATCAGATTTTGTGAGATGTTGAGGAGATAGTACTTGTTACGATATCTGAAAATATACTTGCAGACATAATTTGTCAGTAATGTTTATGACCAAAGTGGCTTTGTAGTGCCGACATAATATATAATAAAATTGCAGGAAAATTTAGCACTATAAAGCCTTTAAAATAAATGTTTAATTAAGTACAAGAGTCTAAAATATAAAACATAAAATTGCAAATATTCAGTAAAAATTTATATAAAATCTGATGGAGGTGCAACTCATAATGTCCTTAAAACAAAATGGATTAAAACCGCCGTATAACCCGCGCTACTGTAAGACCTCTAAATTGTCCTACATTACTTAAAAATCGTGTTTATAGCGGACTTGGAATAGAATACTTATGTCATTTGATGTATATATTTCATAGCTGTGCTATAGAAGACGTTAAAATTACATGTTCACCTGAGTTCAAAGGACTAGCCGCTTCTAACGACTATTGTGGCTTGCTTCGCAATATCGATGGACCTTTTGCAAGCTTTATCAAAAATGAGCCCACAGTTTCTGAGAAGGTATGGGAAGCTTGTGTGTACGATGTCTGCTCGTTTGAGGACAATTTGGCTGAAGCCACAAAGACTGCGTGTAAAGCTCTTGAGAACTTTGCCAGGACGATACAGGAAAATGGGGAAGGGCAAGTTAAATGGAGGACAGCAACACGATGTCGTGAGTATGCACTATATCTCTATAGTTCGTCTGTGTAAATGATGGGTATGATTATGATGCGATTAAGACGTTACTGCTGATTATTTTAACTTTGTGTCGTTTGTTTCCACATTTGGAATAAAGCTGTGAACTCTGTGAGGATCGCAATTTCATCTTATGGGTTATTGAAAATGAGGGGATTGGTTTCGCTGAGATATTTTCAACTTCAATGAAACTAGCATGAATATGATATATAAAACATTACTGAAATAAGCATGGAATATAATATATAAAACATTAATGAAATAAGCATGGAATATGATATATAAAACATTACTGAAATAAGCATGGAATATAATATATAAAACATCAATGAAATAAGCATGGAATATAATATATAAAACATTAATGAAATAAGCATGGAATATGATATATAAAACATCAATGAAATAAGCATGGAATATAATATATAAAACATTAATGAAATAAGCATGGAATATAATATTTAAAACATTAATGAAATAAGCATGGACTATAATATATAAAACATCAATGAAATAGGCATGGAATATAATATTTAAAACATCAATAAAATAAGCATGGAATATAATATATAAAACATCAATGAAATAAGCATGAAATATAATATTTAAAACATCAATGAAATAAGCATGGAATATAATGGTTTTTCTTGATATTAAGATGTGTACAAATATATTGCGGATCGTGTAAATATTAGTAGTTCTTCAAACGTTGGTTTATATGTCCCATAGCGACTATTAGTCTGTTCTTTTTTTAACCAGAATGTACTTTAATATTATTATCATTAGTAGTAGTAGTTGTAGTAATAGTGGTAGCAGTAGTAGTAGTAGTAGTGGTAGTAGTAGTAGATTAATAGTTTTAGTAATGAATATTAACATTAGCAACAGAAGAAAATTGTACTTACATGCACCGGCTACATACAAATAAACTATATTTATCTCTTGAAACTAATAGCTCTGACATGTGGCGAAAATATGGAATACAGTCTAGACGTTGGAGTCCTTCCTACATGCACCACCGAAGTGCAACCGGAACAATATGATGTGGCACCAGTGGATGGCTGCAAATGCAAACCAGGCTTCGTCCAGAGTGGCGATAAATGTGTCAGAAAGGAAGAGTGTGGCTGCAAAACAAACGATGGCAATCAGTATTTACCTGTGAGTATAAAAATCTGGGGACTGCTTCCATTTCCATAATATAATATTATGTCGAGCTTGTTGTTGATTATATTCATATAACGGTTTTATGTGCAGCCACACGGGTCCGTGAAAGCCAATGGCTGTGGCACATAAACTAATTTTGTTTTAAATGGATTGGTAAAAGTCGCATTATTGCGAGTGGATGCAGACCCAAGATCGCGAGTTAACGAAAACATTTCTTTGGAGTAACCAATTAACACACTTGGATACCAGCACCTACATGGCAAATTACATGGCAAATGAAAAATACATGCTGCAGAGTTTCCATATTTTATTGTTGTTTATTTGTTATGAAACATAAATCTCATTATTACAGTGTGACCTGCATGTGTGAGTATTGGCAGGCCAAAAGACTTTGTATTTATTCTTTCCTTGCCACAGTGAAATAATGTATCCTCTAATAGAATTCAAGCCCAACAGTATCGTCAAAGATCTGTGTAATGATTGTGGATATTATAGACACTTGTCTTCTCCGGTGTTCTTAAATTTCACTTGTCATCTCCGGCGCCATCAAATTTCATTTGTCTTCTCTGGTGTCTTTGACTTTCACTTGTCTTCTTTGGTGTCATTAAATTTCAATTTTTTTTCTCTGGTGTCTTTGACTTTCACTTGTCTTCTTTGGTGTCATTAAATTTTAATTGTCTTTTCTGGTGTCATTCAATTTCACTTATCTTCTCTGTTGTCATTAAATTTCTCCGAGTTTCTATCTCAAATTAAAATTTGCATTTTATGAAATGTTGAAAATTATAACTTTGAGAAAACTTATCACCACATTAGTGTTATCAATGTGTGGATGTCGCCTTTGGAACTGCTTTCTTTTTCATTACGAAAAGACATAGTTTTAGATAAGATATAATTCCACATTTATTTCAAACGTTCATTCTCATTCTCTCTCTCTCTCTCTCTCTCTCTCTCTCTCTCTCTCTCTCTCTCTCTCTCTCTCTCTCTCTCTCTCTCTCTCTCTCTCTCTCTCTCTCTCAAAGATCATAGATAAAATGATAAAACGTGTCTACACTGAATTTTATAAGATTTATTGTGAAGCAGCGCGGAGGTTACACGAAAAATAGAAACTCCAAGTTTGATCTAAAATATTACTTGATTTAAAATAATTTGCTACCTAAATCATCTAATAATGGAAACTTACAATAACTAATCATATCATGATCAGTTTCTCCTTAATATTTAGTGTCAAATACTTACAAAGATACTTTATAAACAAATAATATATCACGTACAGTTTTAAAGTGTTGCCTGGCGACTCAGATTCATTCTCCTAATGTTGGTTATTATCGTCCGCTCCAAGTAATAATTGTAACCCAATTTTGATTGCAAAATATACATTTTAACTTTATTTTTGACTAAAGTAAAAAAGGATAAGATTAGATTTAATACGTATTATTATTATGTCAACCCCACTCACCCCATGTCTCTAGGAATTCATTTTCAGTCCTTTCACGTATAATATATCAATCAGAGGTACATATTCTTAGATGTTTTACCTTTTGCTAGCGGAAGAACAATTTTGAATCACCTGCAAGCTGTATCATAATTTGTATGTGTAAGACACTCGTTGTTAGTACCACATACATATTTTCCTGTATATTATCGAAAATCAGGGTTTAGTCTTTAATTCCAAATTCCTAAATCAAATCTGTCTATAACTTACCGTTTTATCATTATCTAAATGGAAATGCCACAGAGTTTGCCTTTGATTGTTAGAGTATTTTTTAAAGAATACAGTTATATTTATGCATATATTAAAGTCGAAACAATTCACAATCGGCAACTTTGTGTCAGCTCCTCGCGTTAATACCAACAGCACCATCATTTCAAAACAAAATTTGCCACCACAAATAAAATCTAAAAGAATACGATTTAGCAATGTAATGGTCAGGTCCTGCTTGCACTTCGCCACTGAAGTCTTAACAAAATATAGCATATGATTGGCTTAACGGCAAATCTCTCTTCGACAATAAGCTTTAATAATAAATCAGATGCTGTTACTTGGGGTCATGATGTAATAGCAATGGATCTTGCTAAAAGTTGACTCGAAACGGGTTACTTTTGAAAGGAATGAGATCGAAATGATATGAAAGCAAAAGCAAGTGATCCTAACATGTCAAAATATTTTCTTAATCAAAATAATTGCCACCCACACAGTGTTATGTCAGAATTCTGTATAGTTTGGTCGTCCTTGCTAGATAGGAGGCATCAGTCGAC
>JAEAOA010001447.1:80000-512500 GCA_016746295.1 Potamilus streckersoni
TTTGAATACCTTAGAATCCTGCGAGTGTGTGGCATCCGGCGACCCTCATTACACGACGTTTGACGGACAGAAGATCCATTTCCAAGGTTTATGCAAGTACACATTAGCCAGCATTCCATATTGTTCAATCAATGTCGAGGTCAAGAATCAACCTGTTCCTGGGAATAAAGTTTCCACAACTAAGCTTTTGGAGGTTAAGCTACCCTCTACTAAAATACGGATAGGTCAGAAGAAAACACTGTTGGTGCGTATTACAATCTGCCTCTTCCTGTTACTTCTGTCAAAATTAAGACGGGCACGATTTCTAAAATGTTTAAGAGATTTTTCTTACGATTACAAAGGAAGTAATAGAATACCGGTAATGACAAAGACAGCAAATTGATAATATATTCAAAAACAAATTATGAAATTGAAAGATTTCAATGCTTTCTATAAACCATCAAATGAAATGGTATACTGTTGTGGTAAAACTGTCTCTTCATGTATTTCAATCGTCAAAATGGTAATATAATCTATATGACTTTGAAATCTAATACAATGTAGTATAATGCGTATGACTTTGAAATCTAATACAGTGTAGTATAATGCGTATGACTTTGAAATCTAATACAGTGTAATATAATGTGTATGACTTTGAAATCTAATACAATGTTATATAATGTGTATGACTTTGAAATCTAAAAAAATGTGATATAATGTGAAGTTAGCCGAGTTCGATTCTAAAAAAATTATGACGGTGACAAAAACATGAAAGTTACATGGAAGAAGTACTTTTTAAAACATCAGCAGATAAAATAATACACTACATATATTTCCTTTACTATAACCATGCAAAATATAGCAATTACGAACCTTGAAAGAATAGTTAGTTTTGATTAATCTGTTTCTAATAATTTTACTAGCGTATCAAACATATGGATGCATTTCTCTTACCAGATCAATGGAGAAATAGCGTATGCACCAATCGAAGGTGTCGGATATAGAATATACGAAAAAGGCAGCATGGTGGTAGAGACAGATTGTGGGGTTGTCGTCATGTTCGATGGAGCCAACACAGCACGTGTGCTCGTTCCCAGCCAGTACGGGAACAATGTGATGGGAATCTGTGGAAACTGTGACGGCATACAAAATGACTTCAGAACTAAAACTGGCCGATTTGTTTCCTGGGAAGCGAACAAATACAGTCTGATTGGAGACAGTTACTCTGTTCCTGACGACACAGAACAAGGATCCCAAAGGTGGGTTGAAATGATGGCAAAATAATACAAAATCTCTTAATTCTGTAGTTATCCGTATCCGCAATCTTCCGTGCGTAAACATATGCAGAAGAGACACAGTAGTATTAGGAAACCAGGTTTTCAACTCACTTTGTTTTTTTACCCTCCAAACAAGTATAAATTATCCCCCACCCCACCCCCTTTTCTTCCAAAATAAACCAGGTTTTCAACTCACCCTAGAAGAAAACCAGGTTTTCAACTCACTTTGTTTTTTTACCCTCCAAACAAGTATAAATTATAGTCCTAAATTATCCCCCACCCCACCCCCTTTTTTTTCCAAAATAAAACAGGGTTTTGACTCACCCTCCCCCACCTCTTTTTTTCCCCCTACTACTACCTGTAAACAGGTATTTTGTAACCAAACAAAACAACAGGTATTGGAATGCGATAAGCTCTTTACACAGAGGTGACTAATTTGTTAGAACAGCGCATGTGTGGAATACAATTATTCTAAAGACGGCAAACGGGTTTTACCACAAGATAACAGGATGAAAATTAAACTGTGCATTAGAACGTTTCAGTTAACAAGGTGGAAATTAAACTAGCATTAGAATGAAAATGATATTATTTTTTTTATATTATATATATCTTAAGTTTAGATAAAATTTTATGTTACTCATATTTTTTTTTATTTTTTTTTTTTTCATACTTGCTAACCCTCATTGGTAGAATGTCTGTTAACATATTGTCAATAATACGAAATTCACGTAATAAATCATCCATATTATATTTACTCCTCGGAGGTACGACAGGATTTGATCCAGTAGCTTCTGGTAAGTTTTAAGTGATGGTAAACAACCGTGCGTTTTTATCAACCGTATTGGTTCGACTTGTTTACACTCCGCTGTAAGTGAAACACCAATATCGGATATATTAACAAAAAAAAGGATTTAATGATACCCCACTTGAAATTATACCAGAACTGGTCATTAACAAGGGTAGATATGATATTACTCGAAGGATCTTGTTGTAGTATTTGTAACATTTTTTTTAACACACCAAAGTTTTTTATGATAATATTTTAGTATTTGTATTAATGCGTCTATATCTATTTTTGGAATATCTTTTGAAATATGATTGAAATCAACTATACTTCTTTTCATTATAATATTAGTTCACATAGTCCTATGTTTGGTTAATCCATAATAAGAGCTGGTTGTTCAGCTATAAATTCCAAAAATTCCAAACACCAGAGAAAAATTGCTAAGTTTTAAAGTTTTATCAACTGGTTCAAGTACAAATTCTTCTTCAGAATTTTTGTTTATTATTACAGATAATACTCCATATGAGTCATTATTTGGATGACGAAATAGATATTTGGTAGATATTCTAAACTTTGCACTGCTAAGCACTGACAATCTATACACACCGGTAACTTCTGCAATATATTTGATAGAATTATTTTTTTGCCTGTCCATCCAGTACCAACCCAGATGCAACAGTATACACAATATTTTTAATCTGTTTGTGAGGAATTTTAATCATACTTTTCTCAAATATTAGGAATTCCACTAATAATATCATTGAGTTTGTGTTAATATCATAATTTTTTGTGTTAATATTAGCGAGTGTAAATGTAACATTTGATGGATTTCCAAAAAATTCATCTCTAATTTTGTTGTTTGCGCGAAAACTTAAAAATGTGTTCACGTGACTGGTAAAATCATTTTTGAGTGCTGTGATTTCATTATTAATTTAAGCGTCCCAATCATTGACATATTTTTTTTAGTGACAGCACCCCCATCCTCAGTTGGGTTTCCAAGATCTGTAAAGATCTTAATTTTGTTTGTTTAACAATAATTCCCCACTAAATAATCACCTTTTTTTAACAAAATCATTAACTGACCTACCAGAATCTTGTATATCTACCTAGATTGTTAAAAGTAACGATATTATTAGCAATCGCAGCAGTATTTCGTACAACTACATCTGACAGTTTTACATTACTCGTCTTTTAATCGTCCTTCTTTGTCCTGAAAATGACGACTTCATCTGGATCTACACTGGTAAGATTTAGTAAATTATTGATTTCATTTTTGAGCTGATCAAGAGTTGCATATTTGGATAAGTCACCTTGATAAAACTTTTGTGGATAAATCTCCTAATAATGTTCCAAATTTTGTATAGTAGCTCATTATTTACTGTCCTAGATAAAATTATCAACACTAGTTTAATATTATACAAAATGGCAAAATCGTCGATATTAAACTTTGATACAGAGAGACTAGTGAAGCATAAACATAACAATGAACTTCCTGATTGTCATTATCTTATTGTTGGGCGAACTGGATCGGGGAAAACAAAATTTGCTTATGAACTTGCTTCTTGGTGATAATTTTAACTACGATAGAGTTTATATTTACACACACAATCAATCACAGCAAGATAAGTATGAGTTATTAAGTGAGTATAATAACAAGCTTCGTGATGATCTTAAAGCTGGTGAAGATTTTTTTTTAATTAGGCAGCCAGAAGATCTTATTCCAGTTAATAAACTTGATGCAGATGAACATAAAGATAGTAGTTTTTTTATATATTACGCTAAATAACAGGGAGATTAACAAAAAAAGATCATATTTTTCACTGTCACGTAACAAACAGTGTAATTCTGTTTATCTCGCTCAAGGATTTTATAATGTTGACAGGTTTATTAGGCGAAATACGGGTTGTTTTATTTTATTTCCAGGACTGGATAATGTTGACGTTAGAAATATTGCAAGCGAGCAATGCGGTGGCGTGACAAAAGATAAGTTTATTGAACTTTACCGTAATGCTACAAAAGATAAATTTAACTTTTTCTTATTTGATAAACTTACAAATGATCCAACTAAAATGTTTCGCTGTTTTATTAACACTTACTTACATTAAAGCTTTTAAATTTTATAAAATTTATAATTATAATAATGGACAAACGAGCAAGATACAGACAACACATAGAAGATCTAAAAAAAACTTGCTCAATCTCAGGCATCACTTAAGCAAAAAAGTACAAGAAGCACGACGTGGGCAAGTAACTGCTACAGAAACAACAGCTACAATTTTCAAGCCGGTTACTGAAGCACTATTAGGTAAACAAACTGAAACTAAACCACTGTCAGAAGAAGAACTTAAACAACTGCAGGAAATGGTTTGGTTGGAATTGTTAAAGAACAACAGGAAGCAGATGCTGCAAAACTTGTTACTAGATCTGATGAAGAAAAAAGAAAAAACTGATTGAGGCACTTACAGCAAATATAGCTGATCCTGCGGCTAGACAAGCTGAAACAGATCGATTGATAAACAATCCGCTGGAACTTGAGCGAAGATTAGCAGAGTTAACAACGCAAGGAATAACAAATATTATAACAAATTTATCAGGAGACATAAAAGATATCAGAGAGGAGCAACAAAGAGTTGGTGAGCTTACTGTAAAGTTTATGGAAGTTGGAGATCAAAGACTTCATTTTACAAAAAGAGCAAATGATGAGATAAAAGGTAAAAGAATAATGATGATTTTTTTGTAAAATAAAATATAAGGGGTATTGATGATATAAGCAAGTGGACTGATGCAGAATATCAAGCATTAATCGCTAAATTAGATGTGATATTTAGTGACGGAGCTGCTGCTAAAGTTGAATTAAAAAACGGTTACAGAGATTGATTGATATGATTCCACTTTATGATAGAATGAGAAAAGGTGTCATTGCTCTAACTTTAAAAAAAAAAGCAGAAAATAGTAGAGCAAAACCTTTTGGTAAAGGGTGGAGTTTTAAAAGAAAATTTGATAAACTCGATAAATCTCGTGTAGAAAAATATAGAAAAGAAAAAACAGGAACTGGTGTAAAAGTATTTACTTCAACTACTGAAATGATAGGTAGATTAATGTTATTAATATCATCAAAGGAAGCTGGGAATGTTAGTGTTGAACTTGATAATGAAATCATTGACATACTTGATCATCATCTAAGATCGAGTGAATTATTAACATCTGACGAATATGAAACTTTACACCGCGACTTAATCGCGGCGACTTAATTTTGTAAAATGATATAATATTAAAGGAATGCAAACAACATTATTACTAAACTCTAGTGAGTCTGCACAAGATAGCGCAAATTTTTTTAAATTATATTCCACCTATAGAACTAGATCCTACAAAACAATATGAAATTGGATTAATTTCTTGTACTTGCTGGAATGCTATACCTAACGTGAAAAATGATGTTAACGATGAAATGTATTTTACTATGATTACAACATCTCCAATATCTACAACAAAAAAAAAAAAAAAAATCCGCAAGGAGCTTATAATATTAAGATCTAAACAAGACATCAAAGAGCTCATAAAAAGCTGAACGGTGTGGCTGATAATTTTTGAATTAGCAGCAAATTATAACACATTGCGAACTAGGATAACTTTGAAAAATATAGCAATCAATCTTGAACCAAGAGAAAGAAGTATTGCACAACTGTTAGGATTTACTGAAAAAAACTTACACTGCACTTGATCAGCCTATTACATATGACAGTGAACTGCAAGTAAATATATAACAGAAGTAAATACAATATTAGTAAATTGCTCTATTGCTTCTGGCTCTTATACATCAAAAGGTAGCAAAGGTCAAACGATTTACAGTTTCTCACCAGAAGTCCCGCCAGGTTCTCTCATGCAAATAACTCCATGACATATTATATATATTATCCTTTAAACGTTGAAGATCAAATATCAAGTATAATAATGCAGTTGACAGATCAATCAGGAAAACAGTTACATGTTAATAATGAAGTTGTAACTTATTATTTACATCTACGCGAGCAAAAGTAAAAAAAATGCAACAACAAATATAATGAAACAAAGAAAAAAAGTTTATCGAAGAAAAAATAGTAGGAGGATTTTTTGGAACTATTTTTACTAAAGTTATTGAAAATATTCCCAGGACTGCGCGTAAAGTTGCACCAATTGCTATTGACGCGGGTAAAAAGCTTTTGCAACTGGGCTGCATCTGCCGCTGGGACTGCAGTGGGACAAAAAATAGCTAATAAAATAAAAGGAGATCCACCGACTGCATCTGAAATAAAACAAGCTATCTCAGAAATCGCCAACAAAAGAAACTCAAAAAGCTATGATAACAACAACAAAAAAATTATTATCACCAAAGGGCGAGCAGATCATACAAAAATTAATATCTAAAGTAACAGTGCCGCAATAAAATTTTTGTATAATCTAATAAAATAAAAAAAATGTCTGTTAAAAATTATCTCTAGTTAACAGAAACTTATGACATCGACAACGATGTGACAGATTTCGAGTTTGTTGAGTACCTTGATGAAAATTCTAACGAACCAAATAAAACTGGTATTAGAACCTTTAACACCAGAGACGAAGATGTATTTTCTACTGCCACATAAGGCTATGTTAGAAGTTCGTGGTCAGATTATGACAGTAGCCAATCCACCTGCTGCAATTGCAGTTGGAGCAGAAGTAGCTCTTATAAATAACGGCTGGAGTTTATTCAAAAGTGCTAGATATCAACTGGCCAATCAAACTATAGAATATATTTCAAGTCATCTACAAGTTGCAAGTACAATTTTAAGTATTTCGTTTTCCGACGATTACTCGAGATCAACTGCAACTGCAACTAACATGATGTGGTTTAAAGATACTGGACGGGGTATAGCTGAAATCAACAGAATTTTTAAAGAGAGGCGCTATAGTACATGGAGCTAATGCTGATGAAAATGCTGTAATTGTGAGAAATTTTCTCATTGCTAATGCTGCTGCGCTAGATATTGTCGCACCTGCTGCAGCAGATGCTAATGCAAACGCTACAAGAGAGTTTCTCTTACAGCAGCTTTTAATAATCTAAATATAACACCACCAGCTGCAGCTGCAGCAAACGGTACTGCGATGTTAAATTTACTTCTTAACACACTTGACGTGAGAAATCCACGCTATAACGAAGGGTTTTGCTAGCGAGAAAACTTGCAGCAGGATCACGTCAAATTACATTGATGCTTCCGCTAAGCATTTTTTTCGGCTTTTGTCGCGATTATGATAAAGTATTTCGCGGAGTAAAACATACTCTTATTTTAGATCGAGCAGACCAAAAACGATTGCTTGTTTAGATCTGGAGGGGTTGATGTACAGTTTATCATAAACAAACTTGCTTTGTGGATGCCACGTATAACACCATCAATCACTAAAATGTCAGAACTAAATAATACGCTTGCAAACAGAATTTACTTGATAAGCATAAAAACAGAATTTATTTTAAGCAGCATAAATATATCAGACAGCGGTTCCAAATACTACTGACTACACGTGGAGGGTCACAACAACATCAAGCGAACAACTGCCGAGAAATATTTTGTCGTATTTCAAACAAGCTCGACGAGGTAACCAACAACAAAATAATGCAATATTTGATCACTCTGATGTCAGACGAATATACGCTAGATTAAATTCAAAAAGCAATATCCAGAACGAGCTATCGAGTGTAATTTTGCTGATGATGCTAATAAAAAAATTTCTCGACCGTACATGTACCTGCTTGACGCAATGCAAAAAAAAATCAAGATGTTGAAGATGGAACTCAAATATCAGCAGAGGAATTTCGTACGCTTTATCCTATATTTCATTTTTGATGTTAGTAAAAAACATAACGAGCGAGCTGTAGACAGCACAGCGGATATTGAAATTACCTGGACACTTGGGGCGGTTCCAGTAGCGCCGTTGTACGTATACGCATTAGTGATTAGTGATAGATTTATCACGGTAGATTCTATTGGAGGTAAAATGACAGTTCAAGTTTAATCTACAGTTGTTATATAAAATGGCAAAATATATTGTAAAAGAAGTATATTTGACTGATGGCCAAGTTAAAAAAATTAGTAGCTGCTATTGCTATTGCAAAGCGAGAACAGGTATCATTAAAAATCAATCCTAATATTTCTGAAGGTGTTTTAAACAAAATTAATGCTAACAAAAAATCAAGTAAAAAAAGTATGATCGTAAAAAAAAAAAACTTTTGTTTTAAATTTGAGTGCTGCACAAATGACAGCGATGGCAAAAGAAGTGTTAAAGGTGGTTTTCTTGGTCCGGCATTATCAGTATTAACTAGTACAAATACCTAAAAACTTTTACCGGTGTTTAGGGAACATTAGGACTAGCAGCAGCGTCTGGAGCAATATCTGGCGCAACGAAGAAAGCAGTCGAAGGTAATGGTATCATTCGTGGAAGTGGAATAAAAAAAATTGTAAATTTTTAAAAATGAATATATTATAATGCCAAAAAGAAAAAGAAAATCACCAACAAAAAAAAAAAAAAAAAAAAAAAAAAAAAAAAAAAAAAAAAAACCAAAATGCAAATGCAAATGCAATGCAAACAAAAAACAAGGAGGAATTATTCCGTTCGCTCCACTTTTGGCGGGACTAGCGGAAGTCTGCTGCCAAATCTTTTAGGAATCGGACGTGGTCTAACATTACCAGGAACACGACCCGACCCCCCGTTGAGTAATTTTGATATCATTGATAAGTTAAAAGTTAAAGCGGTTCCTGGATTTCACGGAGTTTATTCTAAAGATGAACTCGCAGCAATAAAATCACCATCAGCTGTAAGTTCGTGTGTTATTAATATACAAGATTTTAATGACGGATCCGGTACGCATTGGGTAGCAGTTTATAATAATAATTATTTTGACTCGTTTGGACTTCCTCCAAGCGATGTAATAAAAAAAAAATATGAAAAAAAAAAAAATAAAAAAGTATATTATTCGTCAAATCAACTCCAACCTGTTGGAACGTCTGCTTGCGGATATTATTGTATTATGTTTATCCGACAGATGAGCAGAAATCTTAATTTTTTAAAATTTATTTTACAGTTTGATAAGCAACCTTCTCACGCTAATGATGAGATCGCAATTAATTTTATCTAAACTTATAAAATATAATAATGTCAATACTGTCTCAAGTGTAAAACTAAAACAGAAGAATATTAATGAAACAACAGAAAAAACAAAAAAAAAAAAATAATAATTAAAAAAGTATTTGTGCAATCTGTGGAAAAAGAAAAAAAAATTTTTTTAGAAAACGTCCCCGCGATCCCGACAGCGATAGTATCTCAGCGAGTCGCTAGGATCTGGTTATCCTATATTATTTTAGTCGACGACGACGAATAAAAATAGAATGATATGCAACTGTGATTCTGACAGAGATTTGTGTCTTTGAGCAAAAAAAAAAAATCGCACTGTCAATGTTGTGTAAACAACAAATAATAATAGGGTCAGGTATAGATATATACATAAAATAAAATTAAAAAATTACCAAAAAAAAAGGCGGTTGGACATTGCCAGGGCATCGTATATAGGGTCCATGGAATCCGCTAGATCAACAACTAGATGAAAACGAATCCATCCATTGCCAGGACAAAGAGCCTTACAACCAAGTGGATGCAATAGCAATGCGTCATGATGATCTGTTATCGTGATCATGAAAACTCAAAATTAGATTGTGATAAAGTAATGTTAGACGAATTACGTGATATAGAGCCAACAAATCTACGAGAACGTTTTGATAGAAAATTTGTTCAGGGAATGATTGGAGCAAAATATGAACTTGGACTCGGAGAGTCTCGTCAAAAAAATAAAGTATACGATGATCTTGCAGTCGAACTACACAGACCTAAAAAAAAAAAAGTTTCCACGACGTAAAGTTGTCGCTAATGGTGTAGATGATATCTGGGCAATAGATTTGGTGGATGTATCCAATCTAGCTCACGTTAACATTGGCGCTGATGGCGCTCCAGAAAGGTATTTGTTTAATGTTATAGATGTTTTTAGCAAATACGCTTTCAGTGTACCTGTTTCGGATAAGACAGGAACT
Organism: Potamilus streckersoni; assembly: GCA_016746295.1. Lineage (NCBI taxonomy): Eukaryota > Metazoa > Mollusca > Bivalvia > Unionida > Unionidae > Potamilus > Potamilus streckersoni. The sequence continues at coordinate 90,137 of JAEAOA010001447.1, forward strand.
TCAATGACTGATGCGCTAAAACAAATAATAACGAGTACAGAAAGAAAACCGAATAAAATCTGGACTGATCACGGATCCGAGTTTTTTTTTAACAAAAAAAGTTTGCAGTTTCTAGAACAAAATAATATAAAAAAAATGTTACAGGAAACGAGGGTAAAAGCGTTGTTGTTGAGAGATTTTAATCGCACGCTAAATGAAAAAATACACAAACATATTACAGCTAAAAACACCAACAGGTACATCGATGACCTTTCTCAAATCGTAGGTGAATATAATAACACGAAACATCGAACTATCAAAATGACACCTAAAAAAGCTGTTAAAAAATCCAATATTAGCAAATGAAAACATGTACCGCAGACATAAATTTAAGGTTGGTGATAAAGTTAGAATTTCTTTGATGAAAAAGGTATTTGCAAAAGGATTTACTCCGAACTGGAGCGAAGAAGTATTTGTGGTTGATAAGGTACTTTTAACAGTACCTGTAACGTACGTTTTAAAAGATCTGGCAGGGGAACCGATTGTAGGTAGTTTTTAGTTTTTAGAACTACAGAAAACTGATCAGGATGTTTTTGTTATCGAGAAAGTGATTAGAAAAAAAAAAAGGGATAAAAGTTTAGTCAAATGTCGTGGGTATAGCGATAAATTTAACAGTTGGATCCCAACCAAGCAGATTATGATATAATGCTATTATAAATTAACTCATACTTTTGTTTTGACAGATTTACATTTTACTGGTTTACATAACGATATTAGATATGCTTACGATCGTCAGAGATCGTCATTAGATTAAAAAAAATTGACAAATATGAAATCGAATTTGATATTTTTCTGTCGGCCTGGAATGGAATTTTGATATTTAAAAAAAGGTTTGATTAACTGCCAAAACAGTTGTTGGTCGGCCACCGTAAATTAAATTTTAAATATTTTTTTTTTTGCAATGTGATACTTGACATTATATCGTTTAGTTGTTGATCTGCTGTAATTAGATCTGTCAGCAACAGTGACTATTTCACCATCATCATCAGATTCATTGTTATATAAAATATCATCTTAGCTATAACCAACAGATTTGTCTATAAAATCTTTGGAAAATTTAATACTATGTATTACATCATCACTGACTACATTATCACAGACGACCATATCACTAGTATCTTCATCTTAGAGTACAGCGAGTCGTTTCAACAAGTCCATTATTATAATATATTTTTTTAATTTATTATTATAAGATGACTGATGAGATAAAATATCACCAAAAAAAAATATACAAAATTACAACGAACTAGCCGAAGCGGTAAGAAAATGTTTGTTGGGTTATAGTGTTGATGTTATTGTAATGCAAGGTGATTCTCATAAAATATTAACTAACAGAAGAAAAAAAAAAAAATAATGAAAGTGAAGTAACGACGCTAAAATTTAATCACGATGATGATATCATAGCATTTGCTCATCATTGCTTGACTAAAACCGAATTACAAAAAATATTATTGATCATATCTATCTAAAACCAATCCTAGCATCGTATTCTCTTGAAAAAAAGTTGATTTTGTTGCTCCATCAGCTATAAATTTTTACGACTGCGGGATTTATCTTATAATATTTTTCCGCAGCTGAAATCGATTTGAATTGATCTCCTCATCCGTTTCGAGGTTTTTTGAAATAACAGGTTTTATTGGGCATCTAAAATTAATACCATTACTATTTTTTTCTTTTTCTCTTTTCATTTTCCTGTTGCGTCACTATCTCCAGATTTTCCAATCGATTATCAGTTTTATATTATTGATGTGATTAATAACAAGACCATTGGGTATAGATCCATAGAACAACCCATCCACAAACCAAAGACCAAGATAACATACATGATTTGTTTATGTTCCTCTAACAGTTACCCTGATATATCCCATATTGCTAATAGTACTAAGAACTTTTTTAGTTTTTTTATTTCTAATAATACCGCGATCGTTAGCCTCGTATAAATCAAAGACTGGGTGCGGCTGAAAAACTCATCTTGTAAGGATAAATTTTCAATATTATCATCAGTGACTTTTACCGTTCACATGATATACACACTGTCCCTCTGGAATATCATCGCAGAACAACGTGTAAATAAAATCTTTTCTAAATATTGCAATCCTCTCGGCATTATCTCCCTTTACACTAATCGTATAACCCGCTGATGTTAATTTGCCAACAGGTATTCTAGTTTTAATGTTAATAACCGAACCAATTACATTTCCAGCGTATAAGTTATACTTTGGGTGAATTGATAAATATCTTGCTCACGTGCGCTTGTCAGATTTACTGTCATTATATTATAGGTAATATTTTTTTTCTCTAATTGATTTTTAGCGCATGCGCAGTGTGAGATAAGGTTATATTTGGGTGAATTTGATATGTTCTTGCTCACATGTTTTTTAGATTTGCTGTCATTATATTATAGGTGATTTTTTTTTTATCTCTAATTGATTTTTAGCGCATGCGCAGTGTGAGGTAAAAGTTATACTTTTGGGTGAACTTGATATGCTTCTTGCTCACATGTTTTTAGATAGATTTGCTGTCATTATATTATAGGAGATATTTTTTATTATTTAACCAAATGTAAATAGCGATAACCTCTTTTCATTTTTCATATATACACAGGCGCGCACCCACGCATCCACACACATAGACAAGACTGCACATATACAGACAGAAATACTAGACTAGACTAGTGTAAGAAACAAAATTCCGTTGCACGAGCGATTTCAATTACCTAATGAGGCTCTTTATACAATAAAACGCACGACCAACTTATAACCGACATGTCCTTGCATAACATCGAGAAAAGTTTATTGGTGTGGTCCCTCTCAGAATTTTCATCATCTGAGGGACCCCCTAGTTCCGAATGTTTAAAGGTTTTTATGTCACTGTTTTTAGGCGTGTGTGCTATTTGTAATATTTTTAAGAAATTTCATTTATTTTAAATATTTGAATTAGGGTTTCTACACCATTCCTATTTAAGTTTGAAAAAGAGTCCTTACCCCAGGCTGGAACCGGAGGTTACTTAAACTCTGATCCTTGCCAAGGATCTATGTTGCCCAGTGTTTGCTATATGCTTCTGCTATTTGTTATGTACGCTGTTTTGTGTTTTTGTAGGGCTGGCTGCATGGGTCAAATTTTGAAAAGTTCCTTAATTTTATTAAAGTTTTTTGAGCCGGGAAACCGGTTGTAATATAAGATCGATACCCGTTTCCCGATCTTTGGAACCTCTTTGTATTTAGTGTGTGTTAGGAGAAGATAGATAGTAGAGTAGATCGTATGTGTATTAAGTACAATGAGAATGTTTAGTGCTACTTTGAGGTGGAGAAAACCAGTACAGTCCCTGCTATCCCACGTGAGTCACGTAGCTTTGGCTCCGCACTTTGTTCTCCCCATGGTATATTCTAATTCTTTTTATACATAGTTGTGGTCTATACATTATTATAACAGATCCCACAGGCATAGTATATCTAAGAACGTATGGTATAATGAAATTCTTCTGTTTTGTAAATTTGATAAAATATCTTTTTATTCTCGTAGTGTTTTCATAATTGTATTAATTCGTTATATATTTTGCTATCCATTATACTATTCTTATATAGAAGTTGTGAAGTTTCTTTATTCCCATATTTTGTCTGAATTTGAATTTTAATACTTGATCTTTCTAATTCATTTTTGGTGCATTCTACTAGTAAGTGTTTTTTTTTTATAAATCTACGCATTTTTCACAAAGTCTACATTTTGGTAATTTTACAGTAAAATGTCTGTTAAAAGCTGTTTCACCTGTAAGCCATTTATCGTGGAGTTAAACATTGAGAAAAGCAGTATACCACTTTTTAATGAAACAAAATCTGTGCAAGACCTTGTCATAAAAGGGCGCTAATCTTATTGTGCAACAAAGCACGAAAATGTAATTCCCTTCGGTTTGCATATAGTAATTTTTCGCATATATTGTAACGGCTGTTTCAAATTATCCATACTGGTCTTGTTCCCCCTTTGCTCCTTCTTTGATTATAATTTCCATCTTATTACGTTTTCACTATGTACTGCACAAAAGATATTTGTAAATCACCTTTTAATAGATGCTTGGTGACATACAGAGGAAAATTTCGATTTTTGTATTCTTTCTTTAGTGTTACGTGTATATTTGTCATAAGACTCACACTCTTATCATAAAGTACTTATTACTCAAGAAAAGCATTCGTATTAGAATCTAAATCTCATTTATAATTATATTTGTCACACAGTCTGCTACTACTCTTTGTATACATGTTCCTAATAGTTGTTACTCTGATGAGCTCAAGATATTTCAGTGCGAAAATGGAATATAATATCAAGTAATCTCTCAAGCACACAAAGTAAATATTCATCAATAGATTCCACGTGTTCACATTATTTTGGTACTATTATTTCCACCAGGTAAATCATTATATAGTGACCATCATATAACACTGACAACATGCCCGATATATCTAAACTATATTTGCATGGTCACACAGAATTAGATCCTATACTTTGTAAATTTGTTAGTTGATGCAATATTCAAGATTCTTTTTCTAATTCGTGATTTTAGTATGTGCTGTGTTACAGGATCAGCCAGTCAACAATACATACATGCACAAACTCACTCACGTACGCACGCATATACACATAAATGCATACAGTCCTTTATAAAACTAGATAATTTATTTACCAGAGTAAAAACGTACAATTCACATCTACATTATCATGAGTAATGTCTGATACCTGACTACACAGACAAGAAATGCAGAATTTAGAAAGCATCAGATTTTTATAAAGAAAACCATTGAACTAAACAAAATATTTTCTGTTAATGGCCGACGCGAAGACACTGACTTCAAATTGAATACTTAAAAGCATTCCACGTGCGATTGTCTAATTTTTAATTTTACATGTTGCTTATTCTAAAAGTGAAATAAAATATCGCGGCCGTGTATAGGGCTTAAAAATAGTATGTCTACATTTTGGGCATAATGTTATTTTGCACAAATAGCATTATGTAGTTATAATGTTATTTTGCACAAATAGCATTATGTAGTTATAATGTTATTTTGCACAAATAGCATTATGTAGTTATAATGTTGTTTTGCACAAATAGCATTATGTAGTTATAATGTTATTTTGCACATATAGCATTATGTAATTATAATGTTATTTTGCACAAATAGCATTATGTAGTTATCTTGCACATGTCAGATATGAAGTTTTCTCACCCATGCGACCGAGAAATCTAGCTGTTTTGCTAACCGTACTTTTCTTTTCTCAGTCTAGACATCTCAGACCAGTCATCTCAGTCTAGACATCACAGACCAGTCGTCTCAGTCTAGACATTTCAGACCAGTCGTCTCAATCTAGGCATCTCAGACCAGTCCTCTCTGTCTAGATGTCCCCGCGCTCAGAACTACTTTTACAAAAGATAAATTTGCTGATTTATGCTGTGCCTGACGCAGTTGTTCTAATATGAAACAACAACAACAACAAATATATAACAAAACAGTAACTTAAGGTAAATTCATCTTTGATTATACACCATACACAACCATTTTGAGAGACAAAGTCTCACGTACACACGAATTCGAGCTTTTTTGTATTTTACTAGTTCGTTCCAATAAACATTGGACTATGTGCAGGCCTAGCTCAGTACATTTTCATGTCAGCGTCATTAAATGTAGCTAAAGCTACCTAACTAGTTTTAAATACTTAGTGTGAAACAAATTAGCTCCATTTAATGCTAGCTACATTTAATAATGCTGACCTGAAAATTGATTGTGCTAGAGATAGGATAAAATTTTCAATGCTGTGTGAAATGAACTATGGCTGAAAATAGTAATCCGTCAATATAAAATATGGACCTATACACTTCATAACCTCCCAACTCTCTTATTTGAGAAAAACTGCTGAAAATTTTGTAACAAACAGAAATGTCAAACATTGTGCCCATGTTTAATCAAAAATATATCTACAATATTAAGTGACAAATAATGCACTTACTGGCCAGAATGAATCATTTATCCGTCAACACATTAATCCATAAACAAATTTCACTGTAGCACTTGCCATATTTCCAAGACAGAAAACTTAATTTTTAAAGAATCCGTGAATTTGAAAGTGTAGCACATGGTTATCAGCTAGGGTTCGTATTTGGAGGGTCTTTTTATGCGGGGGTAAATTTACAATCAGTATTAAGGACAACACAAGAATGTCAGAAGTATATTACAAACAGTTTCACCTCCTCCAAAGAAAAGGAGAGTTATGTACGATAGTGGCAGATCTTTAATTACCCATGAATACTCTAATGAAACATGTTACTCTTTGTTACGTTACAGTAGAGCTGAGTACCCAGCATCGCTTCATTATTTACAACATAACTTTTCAAAATTGGAACTGATTAAAATGAAACAGTTTCTTGTAATAAGTATTCATCATTTATGGTTAATTTCATACAAAATCCATATATTAAATTTGATAATACCTGAAAACTATGCAACGTTTTATGAGGTTATTTTTTGGCTCACGCATACAAACTGTTATTTCAGATGATACATCACAAAGTTCTCATTAACATATTTGAATTAATGCACAGCATCTAAACATTTGCACGTGAACTATTCTGCACAAGTAACAGTATTATTTCTTTAATTCTTTGTACACGTGTACAATCGCGTTGTAGTGGCGATAACAAAACTCCGATTTAAAGAAAAACAACACCGTGCTGCTTGTGCATTTATGTAGTAGAAATCTTCATTGAGAAAAGTGAGTAGTATTAGGAAACCAGGTTTTCAACTCACTTTGTTTTTTTACCCTCCAAACAAGTATAAATTATCCCCCACCCCACCCCCTTTTCTTCCAAAATAAACCAGGTTTTCAACTCACCCTAGAAGAAAACCAGGTTTTCAACTCACTTTGTTTTTTTACCCTCCAAACAAGTATAAATTATAGTCCTAAATTATCCCCCACCCCACCCCCTTTTTTTCCAAAATAAAACAGGGTTTTGATTCACCCTCCCCCACCTCTTTTTTTCCCCCTACTACTACCTGTAAACAGGTATTTTGTAACCAAACAAAACAACAGGTGTTGGAATGCGATAAGCTCTTTACACAGAGGTGACTAATTTGTTAGAACAGCGCATGTGTGGAATACAATTATTCTAAAGACGGCAAACGGGTTTTTACCACAAGATAACAGGATGAAAATTAAACTGTGTATTAGAACGTTTCAGTTAACAAGGTGGAAATTAAACTAGCATTAGAATGAAAATGATATTATTTTATATCTCGTTACCAATGATTAATGTTTCAACTGTTGATATTAAAAATATTTCACTATCACGACTATAGATACTAAATTTTACTTTACCACTCACACAGCGACGGGACTCAAACAGATCTTTCATTTCTGGTTTGTTCAGAGGATATTTTTTGTTGATAAAATATACCTTTGACCGATCGAGATCAATTGTGAGTTTAGTATAGTTTTGTTGGCTAATGGGGCTGTGAAAGTTTTTAAATTCCGCTAGCAACTTTTGATACAATTGTTCGAGATAATTGAAATACATGCTGTTATCAGATCTGATGAGCGAAAGTTTTAACTTGTCACATGTTCCATTAAAACATATACCTGATGTTTCATTATTAAATTCAACTGTCAATTGTTTACCGTCCATCATTAGATATTTGATGTTACTATTGTAGCTATTTGTCATTGTCAAATTTTCAAGCATTATTTTATAAGTTTAGATAAAATTTCAGTTGGAAAAGATAATGTCGAGTATAGATCTATCATCATAACAATACCCAAGGGCAAATGTATCTACCCCATTTTCACAATAGCGTTTGTCATCAAAATTATACAATCCACGTTTGATAATGACATCTGTTTCGAGTTTATGATGATTAGTTCGAATTGCCATAGCTCTCATAAAACTAACACCACCATCAAGCGCATACCTGTAGTCATCAAATTTCATAAACTTTTTAACAAAATTACGAGGCAGACCTTTGGCTTTTTTCGTTATTTTATTATTATCTAACAATACGGCATACATTTTACTACGTAATCCGATAAAGTATTTGATAGCGCTCGAGTTCATTTCATCTTTAAACTTACCAATAACCTTTTTATTTGTGTCGTCATGAAATTTACTGTCACGTGGATAATCGGAAAGATCAAACAGATGTCGATTATTGTACATGTCCTGATAGATGTCCTCACATTCAATTTCATACACGAGTGAATCAGTATCAGTAAACAATAATCTACTAGCCGGCCACTGATTTTTAACAAAAGTGTAATGAAAATCGTACATCATCCACTTTGATAAATCTAACACTGCAGCTCCAACATAGATCGGCTTGTTTAGTTTTAGATTTGTTTTTCTTCTTTGTATCGCAACAAGATTTTCATTAAATATTTTCATGCTCACAAAATCATCGTCTGACACAAGTTTGTTTCTGCGATTGACATCATTAACTATTTCAATATTTACACGTTTCCTAATATTCTCCATCGTCTTACCAAAAACGGAATTGTTCATCAGTTTAAAGAAGTTTTTCTCAAACTCTGTTTTCGCTGCAGCTCTTCTTGAAGTGTTGGAGTTAATATAACCTCTCATCCACGGCGACTGATTAAATTTTAGTACACGATGAACTTTTCTCAACACAAGACCAGCATCGACTGCTTGTTTTAAAACTTTGTAATGCAAAACATAATTTTTCTTATCAAGTAAATTTGGTACTAGTTTCTTGACCATGGAATGTTGCCTTGGTGATGCTAACGCTTGTTGTTCTTTTGATAACAAACTATAATCTATAACCATCGATTCCGCACAGAAAGGGTAATCGTTATGTAATTTGTGTAGCGAATTTGGATAATCAAGATCAACTTCAACGAAATAGGAAACATCGTCAGGTATCTTTTTTTCTGTCTCTGATAGAAATCGATCAACCGTGATCCAATGAAATCCGCTAAAAGGCATTGGTTCTGCCATCGAACCACCGTAAAGATTATTACAATCTAGATAAATTATATACTTCGAAGGAAGGTCAGGATTATACTGTTTCAGGTATTTGTTGTTTGCTTCAGCATATTTTTTTGTTATCACGCTAATACCGCCTCGGATACCTTTTTCAATAAAATTGAACATATCCACGTCTGTCAGTAATTCTAACCTTACCTTACTAAACTTTAGCAAAGCATCCCATGACAACCCAGGGGCAGAATAATACCAGCAAGGATCTAGTCCATAATTATTATAACTCACTTCACGAAAACTTTCAAAAACATCTGCTAGTAATAACACGTCAGTTTTCAGGTATAAATCATGATAATCACCAAAAGTCTCACAATCAAACTCTTTCCAAATATCTTGTGCATACCTGTACTCATCATCAGTTATATTTTCATTTTTAAGTTGTGAGTAAAATTTGTCTTTGTCAGGTAAAGATATTTCATCAAATTTACTCCAATCGTCGAGGTATTCGTATGGAAAAACTCCTTTTTTAGCTAGTAGATTAAATTTATCTCCAAAACAGTCTCTTAGGTTATCAAATTTACTACAACCTTTCACTAACTCATCTAACGAGGCTGCCATAAACTGCAGGCTGTCAATAAAACGTAATTTACCTAGCGTAACTGACATATACTTTTCAAAATTATTTGGAATGCATTTGATGACATTATTGAGTTTTAGATGAGCTTTTATCTCAGGATCACCAAAAGCTTCTACGATGATGTGACTATCATATCCTCGAAAATTGTGAAGAATAACTGGAATAAAATCTGGAGCGTGAAATTTTAAATTACACTGGTCATGAGCCGCTCCACGATACTGTCCGGTCAAATGGCAATGGTCACGTACTTTTTTGTTATCATCAAAAGCTTTTTCACAAATATAACAAATTTTCGCTTGCTCGTGATCAGATTCTTGTTGAGGTGTTAATTTTAACATTGGAGTTACTCTTTTCAAACGATAAGTAATATTATCAACTTCATTAATCAACTGCTTGAGAAGCCAAACAGCTGGATTTTTACCTCGATAGAGTTGGATTGGTTTAGATAATCTCGAATCAGCGCAACAAACTACCTTGTACGCTACTCCACATGGAACATGATTTTGAACTTTTCTTGTACTCGATTGGTTAGGATCATTTTCTACGCCAAGTACAGGTTGAAGTAGGCATTCGAAATCAGCGTATATGACGAAAGGAATTTTTAGTTTGTGATTATGATGGACAAACTGTAACACACTATCTTTTTTAGATGGCATTGTTATTCTTTGCACATCACTACAGTACTGCAAATGCTTTTGTAATGTTTCATTGCTTGTACAGCCATGCAAGCAGCGGTAACAAAAGAACTTTTTGTTCTTATCCTTATTGTACTGTCTACCAACTAGTCCGTTAAAGTTTTTAATCCAAACATAATGATTTTTGTAGTACAGTAAATTTATAGTTGATTGTGAAGCTTTTTCTGAAATATATCTCGGATATACGTCCTCCTTTTCATCTAGTCCGAAAACGTTAATTGAAACATTATTCTGCTTTTCAAATTTTGGTATTTGATTTTCTGCCACTGGAAAGTTAATATCTTTAAAATTTAATCTAGACACATGACTGATATACCTTTCAACACGAGTAGCGTTTTTTTCTGCTGGGAATAGTGCGGAAAGAACAGCCCATTGGAAACATTTGTTATCTACGTTTTTGATGTTTATACAACATCTTTTACTTTTTATTTTTGGTGGCAGGTCGACGTATGAACTACCTCGTAATACATTATATTTCATCGTGTGAAACAATATTCCTTTGATCATTTCAAACTTCCAACCCGAACCTAATTGACTAAATTCCTCTATTTTTTTTCCAATTTCTTGGTGTATTTCATCAGATAGTGATAACAGATCAGTCCCAAGCAAAACACGTCTCGATTTTGCGTTAATATAAGGTTCTGCAATTTCCTTGTTAGTTAATTCTTCCATTATAACTAACTTTGAAAATATAACATGATATTGCACAAATAATCTGATACTTTTGTGTTTTTCGAGCTCACGTTTTACAATTGTCTGTAATAGGTGGTAAAGATTAGTTGCATTAAAATTTACTAAAACAATTTGATTATCAAACTGATAACTATTATCAAAACCTGCAAAAGCAGTCGCTATTTTATTAGGTTCTCCCATAAAGCTTCTCTTAGCTATATCACGCAATTTTAACATTATTATACTATAATGTAATATCTAATTGATAATTTTTTCACACTGCGCATGCGCTAAAAATCAATTAGAGATAAAAAATATCTCCTATAATATAATGACAGCAAATCTAACAAACACATGTGAGCAAGAAGCATATCAAGTTCACCCAAAACATAACTTTACCTCACACTGCGCATGCGCTAAAAATCAATTAGAGATAAAAAATATCACCTATAATATAATGACAGCAAATCTAACAAACACATGTGAGCAAGAAGCATATCAAGTTCACCCAAAACATAACTTTACCTCACACTGCGCATGCGCTGAAAATCAATTAGAGATAAAAAATATTACCTATAATATAATGACAGTAAATCTGACAAGCGCACGTGAGCAAGAGATTTATCAAATTCACCCAAAGTATAACTTATACGCTGGAAATGTAATTGGTTCGGTTATTAACATTAAAACTAGAATACCTGTTGGCAAATTAACGTCAGCGGGTTATAATATTAGTGTAAAGGGAGATAATGCCGAGAGGATTGCAATATTTAGAAAAGATTTTATTTACACGTTGTTCTGCGATGATATTCCAGAGGGACAGCGTGTATATCATTATAATGGTAAAGTCACTGATGATAATATTGAAAATTTATCCTTACAAGATGAGTTTCAGCCGCACCCAGTATTTGATTTATACGAGGCTAACGATCGCGGTATTATTAGAAATAGAAAAACTAAAAAAGTTCTTAGTAATATTAGCAATATGGGATATATCAGGGTAACAGTTAGAGGAACATCAACAAATCAAGTTCGTTATCTTGGTCATAGGTTTGTTTATGAGGTGTTCAATGGATCTATACCCAATGGTCTTGTTATTAATCACATCAATAATATACAAACTGATAATCGATTGGAAAATCTGGAGATAGTAACGCAACAGGAAAATGTGAGAAAAGGAAAAAATAGTAATGGTATTAATTTTAGATGCCCAATAAAACCTGTTATTTCAAAAAACCTCGAAACGGATGAGGAGATCGAATTCAAATCGATTTCAGCTGCGGCGAAATATTATAAGATAAATCCCGCAGTCGTAAAAATTATAGCTGATGGAGCAACAAAATCAACTTTTTCAAGAGAATACGATGCTAGGATTGGTTTTAGATATGATGATCAATAATATTTTGTAATTCGGTTTTAGTCAAGCAATGATGAGCAAATGCTATGATATCATCGTGATTAAATTTTAGCGTCGTTACTGCACTTTCATTAATTTTATCTTTTTCTGCTTCTGTTAGTAATATTTTATGAGAATCACCTTGCATTACAATAACATCAACACTATAACCCAACAAACATTTTCTTACCGCTTCAGCTAGTTCGTTATAATTTACTATATTAACTTTTTGGTGATATTTTATCTCATCAGTCATCTTATAATAATAAATTAGATAAAAATATATTATAATAATGGACTTGATGAAACGACTCGCTGAACTCTACGAAGAAGATACTAGTGATAAGGTCGTCAGTGATAAGGTCGTCAGTGATGATGTCATACATAGTATTACATTTTCCAAAGATTTTATAGACAAATCTGTTGGTTATAGCGAAGATGATATTTTATATAACAATGAATCTGATGATGGTGAAATAGTCACTGTTGCTGACAGATCTAATTACAGCAGATCAACAACTAAACGGTATAATGTCAAGTATCACATTGCTAAGCAGCTAATTAAATTTAATTTTACCGTTGCCGAACAACAACTGTTCTGGCAGTTAATCAAACCTTTTTTAAATATCAAGATTCCAGGCCGACAGAAAAATATTAAATTTGATTTCATATTTGTCAAGATTTTTAATCTAATGACGATCTCTAACGATCGTAAGCAGTATCTAATATCATTATGTAAACCAGTAAAATGTAAATCTGTCAAACAAAAGTATGAGTTAATTTATAATAGCATTATATCATAATCTGCTTGGTTGGGATCCAACTGTTAAATTTATCACTATACCCACGCCATTTGACTAAACTTTTATCCCCTTTTTTTCTAATCACTTTCTCGATAACAAAAACATCCTGATCAGTTTTCTGTAGTTCTTGTTCATAAAAACTACCTACAATCGGTTCCCCTGCCAGATCTTTTAAAACGTACGTTACAGGTACTGTTAAAAGTACCTTATCAATTACAAAAACTTCTTCGCTCCAGTTCGGAGTAAATCCTTTTGCAAACACCTTTTTCATCAAAGAAATTCTAACTTTATCACCAACCTTAAATTTATGTCTGCGGTACATGTTTTCATTTGCTAATATTGGATTTTTAACAGCTTTTTTAGGTGTCATTTTGATGGTTCGATGTTTCGTGTTATTATATTCGCTTACGATTTGAGAAAGGTCATCGATGTACCTGTTGGTGTTTTTAGCTGTCATATGTTTGTGTATTTTCTCGTTTAGCGTGCGATTAAATCTCTCAACAACAACGCTTTTACCCTCATTTCCTGTAACATACCTTTTTATATTATTTTGTTCTAGAAACTGTTCAAACTTTTTGTTAAAAAACTCAGATCCATGATCAGTCCAGATTTTGTTTGGTTTTCTTTCTGTGCTTGTTATTATCTGCTTTAGCGCATCGGTCATTGAAGTTCCTGTCTTATCTGAAACAGGTACACTGAAAGCATATTTGCTAAAAACATCTATAACATTAAACAAATACCTTTTTGGAGCGCCATCAGCGCCAACGTTAAACTGAGCTAGATTGGATACATCCACCAAATCTATTGCCCAGATATCATCTACACCATTAGCGACAACTTTACGTCGTTGGAACTTTTTTTTTTAGGTCTGTGTAGTTCGACTGCAAGATCATCATATACTTTATTTCCCCGATCGTGAGGTGATTGACGAGACTCTCCGAGTCCAAGTTTATATTTTGCTCCAATTATTCCCTGAACAAATTTTCTATCAAAACGTTCTCGTAGATTTGTTGGCTCCATATCACGTAATTCGTCTAACATTACTTTATCACAATCTAATTTTGAGTTTTCATGATCACGATAACAGATATCATGACGCATTGCTATTGCATCCACTTGATTGTAAGGCTCTTGGCCTGGCAATGGATTGTCGTTTTCATCTAGTTGTTGATGTAGCGGATTCCATGGACCAGTATACCGATGCCCTGGCAATGTCCAACCGCCTTTTGGTTTTGGCAATTTTCCAATTAGTTTATGTATATCTATACCTGACCCTATTATTTCTCTGTTGTTACAACATTGACAGTATGCGACAATTTTATTTTGCTCAATACACAAATCTCTGTCAGAATCACAGTTGCATATCATTCTATATTTTTAGTCGTCGACTAAAATAATATTAGGATAACCAGATCCTAGCGACGTCGCTGGAGATACTATCGCTGGGGACGTTTTCTTTAAAAATGTATTTTTTCTTTTTCCACAGATTGCACAAATACTTTTTAATATTATCCTGTTGTTTTTTGTTTTTTCTGTTGTTTCATTAATACCTTCTGTTTTAGTTTTACACTTGAGACAGTATGTTGACATTATTATACTTATAAGTTTAGATAAAATTAATTGCGATCTCATCATTAGCGTGAGAAGGTTGCTTATCAAACTGTAAAATAAATTTTAAAAAATTAAGATTTCTGCTCATCTGTCGGATAAACATAATACAATAATATCCGCAAGCAGACGTTCCAACAGGTTGGAGTTGATTTGACGAATAATATACTTTTGTAAAATTTTTTTTCATATACTTTTTTATTACATCGCTTGGAGGAAGTCCAAACGAGTCAAAATAATTATTATTATAAACTGCTACCCAATGCGTACCAGATCCGTCATTAAATCTTGTATATTAATAACACATGAACTTACAGCAGATGGTGATTTTATTGCTGAGAGCTCATCTTTAGAATAAACTCCGTGAAATCCAGGAACCGCTTTTAACTTATCAATGATATCAAAATTACTCAACGGGGTCGACGAGTTCCTGGTAATGTTAGACCACGTCCGATTCCTAAAAGATTTGGCAGCAGACTTCCCGCTAGTCCCGCCAAAAGTGGAGCGAACGGAATAATTCCTCCTTGTTTTGTTTGATTGCATATGCATTTGCACTTTGGTGTTGGTGATTTTGTTTTTATTACTTTCTTTTTTTTTGTTGTTGGTGATTTCTTTTTCTTTTGTGGCATTATAATATATTATTTACATAAAATTTACAATTTTTTTATTCCACTTCCACGAATGATACCATTACCTTCGACTGCTTTCTTCGTTGCGCCAGATATTGCTCCAGACGCTGCTGCTAGTCCTAATGTTCCCAACACCGGCAAAAGTTTAGGTATTATTGTACTAGTTAATACTGATAATGCCGGACCAAGAAAACCACCTTCTTTTGCCATCGCTGTCATTTGTGCAGCACTCAAATTTAAAACAAAAGTTTTTTTACGATCATACTTTTTTACTTGATTTTTTGTTAGCATTAATTTTGTTAAAACACCATCAGAAATATTAGGATTGATTTTTAATGATACCTGTTCTCGCTTTGCAGTAGCAGCTACTAATTTTTTAACTTGGCCATCAGTCAAATACACTTCTTTTACAATATACTTTGCCATTTTATATAACAACTGTAGATTAAACTTGAACTGTCATTTTACCTCCAATAGAATCTACCGTGATAAATCTATCACTAATCACTAATGCGTATACGTATAACGGCGCTACTGGAACCGCCCCAAGTGTCCAGGTAATTTCAATATCCGCTGTGCTGTCTACAGCTCGCTCGTTATGTTTACTAACATCAAAATGAAATATAGGATAAAGCGTACGAAATTCTTCTACTGATATTTGAGTTCCATCTTCAACATCTTGATATTTTTGTATTGCGTCAAGCAGGTACATGTACGGTCGAGAAATATTTTTATTAACATCATCAGCAAAATTACACTCGATAGCTCGTTCTGGATATTGCTTTGAATTTAATCTAGCGTATATTCGTCTGACATCAGAGTGATCAAATACTGCATTATTTTGTTGTTGGTTACCTCGTCGAGCTTGTTGTTGAAATACGACAAAGATATTTCTCGGCAGTTGTTCGCTTGATGTTGTTGTGACCCTCCATGTGTAGTCAGTAGTATTTGGAACCGCTGTCTGATATACCTTATGCTGCTTAAAGTAAATTCTGTTTGTATGCTTATCAAGCGTGTTATTTAGTTCTGACATTTTAGTGATTGATGGTGTTATACGTGGCATCCACAAAGAAAGTTTGTTTATGATAAACTGTACATCAGCCCCTCCAGATCTAAACAAGCAATCGTTTTGGTCTGCTCGATCTAAAATAAGGGTATGTTTTACTCCGCGAAATACTTTATCATAATCGCGACAAAAGCCGAAAATCATGCTTAGCGGAAGCATCATTGTAATTTGACGTGATCCTGCTGCAAGTTTTCTTCGCCTAGCAAAACCTTCGTTATAGCGTGGATTTCTCACATCAAGTGTGTTAAGAAGTAAATTTAACATCGCAGTACCGTCTGCAGCTGCAGCTGGTGGTGTTATATTTAGATTATTGAAAGCTGCTGTAAGAGAAACTCTTGTAGCGTTTGCATTAGCATCTGCAGCAGGTGCGACAATATCTAGTGCAGCAGCATTAGCAATGAGAAAATTTCTCACAATTACAGTATTTTCATCAGCATTAGCTCCATGTACTATAGCGCCTCTCTTTAAAAATTCTGTTGATTCAGCTATACCCCGTCCAGTATCTTTAAACCACATCATATTAGTTGCAGTTGATCTCGAGTAATCGTCGGAAAATGAAATAATATTGAAAATTGTACTTGCAACTTGTAGGTGACTCGAAATATCTTCTACAGTTTGATTGGCCAGTTGATATCTAGCACTTTTGAATAGACTCCAACCGTTATTTATAAGAGCTACTTCTGCTCCAACTGCAATTGCAGCAGGTGGATTAGCTACTGTCATAATCTGACCACGAACTTCTAACATAGCCTTATGTGGCAGTAGAAATACATCTTCGTCTCTGGTGTTAAAGGTTCTAATACCAGTTTTATTTGGTTCGTTAGAATTTTCATCAAGGTACTCAACAAACTCGAATTCTGTCACATCGTTGTCGATGTCATAAGTTTCTGTTAACTCGAGATAATTTTTAGTAGACATTTTATTTTATTAGATTATATAAAATTTTATTGCGGCATTGTTACTTTAGATATTAATTTTTGTATGATCTGCTCGCCCTTTGGTGATAATAATTTTTTTGTTGTTGTTATCATAGCTTTTTGAGTTTCTTTTGTTGGAGCGATTTCTGAGATAGCTTGTTTTATTTCAGATGCAGTCGGTGGATCTCCTTTTATTTTATTAGCTATTTTTTGTCCCACCGCAGTCCCAGCGGCAGATGCAGCCCCAGTTGCAAAAGCTTTACCAGCGTCAATAGCAATTGGTGCAACTTTACGTGCTAGTCCTGGAATATTTTCAATAACTTTAGTGAATATATTTCCAAAAAATCCTCCTACTATTTTTCTTCGATAAACTTTTTTTCTTTGTTTCATTATATTTGATGTTGCATAATTTTTACTTTTGCTCACGTAGATGTAAATAATAAGTTACAACTTCATTACTAACATGTAACTGTTTTCCTGATTGATCTGTCAACTGCATCCTTATACTTGATATTTGATCTTCAACGTTTAAAGGATAATATATAATATGTTGTGGAGTTATTTGCATGAGAGAACCTGGCGGGACTTCTGGTGAGAAACTGTAAATCGTTTGACCTTTGCTACCTTTTGATGTATAAGAGCCAGAAGCAGTAGAGCAATTTACTAATATTGTATTTACTTCCGTTATATTTGCTGGCAGTTCACTGTCATATGTAATAGGCTGATCAAGTGCAGTGTAAGTTTTTTCAGTAAATCCTAACAGTTGTGCAATACTTCTTTCTCTTGGTTCAAGATTGATTGCTATATTTTTCAAAGTTATCCTAGTTCGCAATGTGTTATAATTTGCTTCTAATTCAAAATTATCAGCCACACCGTTAGCTTCTGTTATGAGCTCTTTGATTGTCTTGTTTAGATCTTCAATATTATAAGCTCCTTGCGGAATTTTTATTTTTTTTGTTGTAGATATTGGAGATGTTGTAATCATAGTAAAATACATTTCATCGTTAACATCATTTTTCACGTTAGGTATAGCATTCCAGCAAGTACAAGAAATTAATCCAATTTCATATTGTTTTGTAGGATCTAGTTCTATAGGTGGAATATAATTTACTGAAAAATTTGCGCTATCTTCTGTAGACTCGCTAGAGTTTAGTAATAATGTTGTTTGCATTCCTTTAATATTATATCATTTTACAAAATTAAGTCGCCGCGATTAAGTCGCGGTGTAAAGTTTCATATTCGTCAGATGTTAATAATTCACTCGATCTTAGATGATCAAGTATGTCAATGATTTCATTATCAAGTTCAACACTAACATTCCCAGCTTCCTTTGATGATATTAATAACATTAATCTACCTATCATTTCAGTAGTTGAAGTAAATACTTTTACACCAGTTCCTGTTTTTTCTTTTCTATATTTTTCTACACGAGATTTATCGAGTTTATCAAATTTTCTTTTAAAACTCCACCCTTTACCAAAAGGTTTTGCTCTGCTATTTTCTGCTGTTTTTTTAAACGTGAGAGCAATGACACCCTTTCTCATTCTTTCATAAAGTGGAATCATATTATCAATCTCTGTAACCGTGTTTAATTCATCTTTAGCAGCAGCTCCGTCATTAAATATTACATCAAATTTATCGATTAATGCTTGATATTCTGCATCAGTCCACTTGCTTATATCATCAATACCCCTTATATTTTCTTTGTTTAAAAAATCATTATATTCACTAACTTTTATCTCATCATTTGCTCTTTTTGTAAAATGAAGTCTTTGATCTCCAACTTCCATAAACTTTACAGTAAGATCACCGACTCTTTGTTGCTCCTCTTTGATATCTTTTATTTCTCCTGATAAACTTGTTATAATATTTGTTATTCCTTGCGTTGTTAACTCTGCTAATCTTCGCTCAAGTTCCAGTGGATTGTTTATCAATCGATCTGTTTCAGCTTGTCTAACCGCAGGATCAGCTATATTTGCTGTAAGTGCCTCAATCAGTTTTCTCTTTTCTTCATCAGATCTAGTAACAAGTTTTGCAGCAGCTGCTTCCTGTTGTTCTCTAACAATTCCAACCAAACCTTTTTCCTGTAGTTGCTTAAGTTCTTCTTCTGACAGTGGTTTAGTTTCAGGTTGTTTACCTAATAATGCTTCAGTAACCGGCTTGAAAATTGTAGCTGTTGTTTCTGTAGCAGTTACTTGCCCACGTCGTGCTTCTTGTACTTTTTGCTTAAGTGATGCCTGAGATTGAGCAAGTTTTTTTAGGTCTTCTATGTGTTGTCTGTATCTTGCTCGTTTGTCCATTATTATAATTATAAATTTTATAAAATTGAAACGCTTTACTGTAAGTAACTGTTAATACAACAGCGAAACATTTTAGTTGGATCATTTGTAAGTTTATCAAATAAGAAAAAGTTAAATTTATCTTTTGTAGCATTACGGTAAAGTTCAATAAACTTATCTTTTGTCACGCCACCGCATTGCTCGCTTGCAATATTTCTAACGTCAACATTATCCAATCCTGGAAATAAAATAAAACAACCCGTATTTCGCCTAATAAACCTATCAACATTATAAAATCCTTGAGCGAGATAAACAGAATTACACTGTTTGTTACGGGATAGTGAAAAATATGATCTTATTTTGTTCATCTCCATGTTGTTTAGCGGAATATCATCAAAAACTACTATCTTATGTTCATCTGCATCAAGTTGATTAACTGGAATAAGATCTTCTGGCTGCCTAATTATAAAAAAATCTTCACCAGCTTTAAGATCATCACGAAGCTTGTTATTATACTCACTTAATAACTCATACTTATCTTGCTGTGGATTGATTGTGTAAATATAAACTCTGTCGTAGTTAAAATTATCACCAAGAAGCAAATTCATAAGCAAATTTGTTTTCCCCGATCCAGTTCGCCCAACAATAAGATAATGACAATCAGGAAGTTCATTGTTATGTTTATGCTTCACTAGTCTCTCTGTATCAAAGTTTAATATCAACGATTTTGCCATTTTTGTATAATATTAAACTAGTGTTGATAATTTTATCTAGGATAGTAAATAATGAGTTATTATACAAAATTTGGAACATTATTAGGAGATTTATCCACAAAAAGTTTTAAAGGTGACTTATCCAAATATGCAACTCTTGATCGGCTCAAAAATGAAATCAATAATTTACTAAATCTTACCAGCGTAGATCCAGATGAAGTTGTCATTTTCCAAGACAAAGAAGGACGATTAAAGACGAGTAATGTAAAACTGTCAGATGTAGTTGTACGAAATACTGCTGCGATTGCTAATAATATCGTTACTTTTAACAATCTAGGTAATATACAAGATTCTGGTAGGTCAGTTAATGATTTTGTTAAAAAAGATGGTGATGTATTTAGTGGGAATATTGTTATGAAACAAAATAAGATTACAGATCTTGGAAACCCAACTGAGGATGGGGATGCTGTCACTAAAAAATATGTCAATGATTGGGACGCTTTAATTACTAATGAAATCACAGCACTCAAAAATGATTTTACCAGTCACGTGAACACATTTTTAAGTTTTCGCAGAAGCATAAACAAAATTAGAGATGAATTTTTTGGAAATCCATCAAATGTTGGCATTACACTCGCTAATATCAAAACAAAATTTAATGATATTAACACAGAACTCAATGATATTATTAGTGGAATTCCGAATATTGTTGAGAAAACGAGTATGGTTAAAATTCCTCACAAACAGATTAAAAATATTGTGTATACTGTTGATACTGGTTATACTGGGTGGACACCAAAAAATAATTCTATCAAATATATTGCAGAAGTTACCGGTGTGTATAGATTGTCAGTGCTTAGCAGTGCAAAGTTTAAAATATCTACCAAATATCTATTTCGTCATCCAAATGATGACTCATCTGGAGTATTATCTGTAATAATAAACAAAAATTCTGAAGAAGAATTTGTACTTGAACCAGTTGATAAAACTTTACAATTAGCAATTTTTCTCTGGTGTTTGGAATTTATAGCTGAACAACCAGCTCTTATTATGGATTAACCAAACATAGGACTATGTGAACTAATATTATAATGAAAAGAAGTATAGTTGATTTCAATCATATTTCAAAAGATATTCCAAAACAAGATGTAGACGCATTAATACAATATTATAAATATTATCATAGAAAACTTTGGTGTGTGAAAAAATGTTACAAATACTACAACAAGATCCTTCGAGTAATATCTTATCTACCCTTGTTAATGACTAGTTCTGGTATAATTTCAAGTGGGATATCGTTAAATCCCTTTTTGTTAATTATATCTGGTATTGGTGTTTCACTTACAGCGGCGTGTAAAAAAGTAGAACCAAGACTTTTGATAAAGAAGCACGGTTGTTTAACATCAATTAAAACTTACAAGAAACTACTTGATCACATCCGGTCTTACCTACGAGGAGTTAAATATAATATGGATGATTTATTACGTGAATTTCGTATTATTGACAATATGTTAACAGACATTCTACCAATGAGGGTTAGCAAGTATGAAAAAAAATATCATAAAAAATATGAGTAACATAAAATTTTATCTAAACTTAAGATATAATATAACTAAAATAATATCATTTTCATTCTAATGCTAGTTTAATTTCCACCTTGTTAACTGAAACGTTCTAACACACAGTTTAATTTTCATCCTGTTATCTTGTGGTAAAACTCGTTTGCCGTCTTTAGAATAATTGTATTCCACACATGCGCTGTTCTAACAAATTAGTCACCTCTGTGTAAAGAGCTTATCGCATTCCAATACCTGTTGTTTTGTTTGGTTACAAAATACCTGTTTACAGGTAGTAGTAGGGGGAAAAAAAGAGGTGGGGGAGGGTGAGTCAAAACCCTGTTTTATTTTGGAAAAAAAAGGGGGTGGGGTGGGGGATAATTTAGGACTATAATTTATACTTGTTTGGAGGGTAAAAAAACAAAGTGAGTTGAAAACCTGGTTTTCTTCTAGGGTGAGTTGAAAACCTGGTTTATTTTGGAAGAAAAGGGGTGGGGTGGGGGATAATTTATACTTGTTTGGAGGGTAAAAAAACAAAGTGAGTTGAAAACCTGGTTTCCTAATACTACTGACACTCTTCCTAACCTCTCCTCTCCCTAGCATATGGCGATGATTTAATTTAACGTTTCTTTCATCTACAATATATCCCCCCAATATATCTAAATGTCAAAGGTTTCTCATTTTCTTAAATGATGTCGGAAAATATTTCGCTACATAACATGGGCAAGTTGATATACACGAAAATTATAGTAACACCTTAAACCGTTGAAAAGCTGTTGAAATGCAAACAAATGATAACTACACAAATAATTCTTTACAACGTATGTGCGTGTGAATTTAAGCATTTAATTCGTGCTGGAAGTCTGCATTTACATTTGTTAAAATCTATAGATAGCCACCTGAATATCTCGTCAGCGCGCAGTATATCTCCAAGGCAAGTAAATAATCCGTCTCATTAAAATGTCAGTATTTTTGCACAATTAGCATATTACACTTCTTACTCTTTTCAGCTGTCAAACAGAAAGCTTTGATCCTACTTGTCCTCTAGAATGGGAAAGTAAAAAGAGGTCCAATGAGTACTGTGGTCTGATATTAGACCCTAAAGGACCTTTCGGCCCATGTCTTGCCAAATATCCTGAAATAGCCAAGGATGATGGTATCATTTCTGACTGTACTTATGATGTCTGCGCTAACTCGGCTGATCCAAAGAATGCCCAGGCGGCCGCCTGCACTGCATTGGCCATGCTTGCCTATAGGTGCCAACAGAAATCCGATATTGACATCATCGCATGGAGGAAAAATGATTTTTGTCCAAGTATGATGCTATTTCATACACTTTTTACGTCCTCATTCAGCAATGACAACAAACACATATAGCTTTTCATAGTTTGAATCCTGTCTTCTGGTAATTGTGTTTTGCAAACAAATCTTAATCTTTATTACATATGGAACGTAGTGACATACAGCGGGTATCATCAGCTGATAAATCACAAAGATTTTCACCCTATTTCATAATTCATACCTATTTATTATTTATGAGAACGATTTTTGTGACTTTGAACAAAGTCAACTTTGAACAAATTAAAATATATTTTATGATATAATATGTGGGAGCGTCCTATATAATGTGCGTGGAAAAAAGAAGCAATACAATTAATTGCCACTGATTAACGGGTGTCTACCATATCTCATTTGAGATGTGCAATAGAGGCACTCGGGTGAGATTGTCGTGTTTTATGTTCAGAACTCAATTTTGTAGTAATTTGTTTGTAAGTGTTAAATAGCAGATTTATTTCCTATACGAAAATCTCTTCAAACCAGTCTCTTATGCAAAAATCGTTTACACTTCTAGTGAAGGAGTGCGGTGAAAACATGGTATACAACCCGGCCATCATGCAATGTTCTGCCTCGTGTCAGGATCCAATGCGACGTACTCCTTGCCACGCAGGTTTGACGGAGGGCTGCGAATGTAAACCAGGCTTTTTCCGAAGTGGGGCGGCCTGCGTTCCCAGGGACCAATGTGGCTGTACTGTACAGGGCAAATATTATCCAGTAGGTAACGTTTGAATGGTTAGGATAAAGCAAAAGTTCTTGTGTCTATGAAACATTTTGATCATTGAATACAATACTAATACTTTAAATTTTATCGTACAGCGTTTATCACTCACTTTTGTAATTTCTCTTAGAAACTGTGGTTTGAAAATCGGGTGCACCTTACTTAATTCTTGTAGCAACATTATATATGGATGAGATCAAGACGTTTCAATACCTTTCTTTATCCGTGTTACGTAAGACTCATCTACCAGTGTGTCATTCTACTCATTGCAGTACAAACAGGAAAGTAAGTAACAAAGTTGTAGACGTAATGTGTTTTTATGACTCTGATTGATATGAAAGAGTCGTCTGACCTTTTCCTCTTGAATATTAGCTGCAGTATTAGTATGGACTTATCTACCACTATTATACATTTCAATCCAAAAGATCCACATATTGTCTATAATTGTTCGTGACACAAACGGGGATGCATGTTTAATTCTTCTCATTTCAAAGGCTCCATCTGGAACTTTGCAACTCAAGTAAAATGTAAAATACCTCCATCATTAATAGTTTTTTTTTAGTTTATAGAACATGTCAAGTTTTTATCATCTATAGCTCAATACAACAGTGACTTCCAGTGATTGCAAAAAGAGATATATTTGTGTGCACAAAGATGGATCTTCGTACATGGAAAGATTTGAAAATTATCCACCATGTGGTGCCAAAAAGTCGTGCCGTCTTAATGACGAAGGGAATTATCAGTGTCAGTGTGATAAGGACTACAAGGGAGACGGATTTACATGCGAGAGTAAGTATTTATGTTGAAACATGTGTACCAAATAAAAGAGTTTCGTTATCTTCTTTTGAAAACTAAATAACCATATTCATGTTTTTTACTTCCAAAACGACATTAAATTGTGATTGGTTTAGTGATGTAAAGAAAGCAATATGTATCTGCTTTAATGTACATACAACTCTATCCCACAGGATTTTTACTGGGTATACCATTAGCAGGTGGATTAGTAATAGATTTTTGTATCTATTTTGTTGTTTTCTTTCAGGTTATTTTAACCATATTTTTCACATTTTATTGGCATTTTATATTTCGTTCAAATTACTTCCCAAATGAATCAATTTCAAAGCACATGACACATATCCTTTTCTCTTGTGATAAATCTTAGGGGAAATGCTTGATTTCAAGTAATATTTTCTGCTTGTTGAGTCCCAATTTCCATGTTAAGATACTCTTCTTCTCAAAGAAACACGCATATTCATGCATTAGTACAAGTATTTGGACAATATCCGAAATCAAACACCAATTACGGAATCGTCTCTTAACGAAATGTCCAACACCGTAAATATTGAGATACTGTATTCCTAGTAAATACTATCCCTAGCATCAAGCTCTTGTCACGAGTCCATGTTTATGTAAACTGCATTGTTCAGTAGTGGCTCCAAATTTAATAAATTGTTCAGTCAGTCAACTCGTCGATGATATACCACTGTATGATAGTAAACCACTATTCGTGCCAGATTTAGATGCAACCCGATACCCCCCATCCCCATTTTGGCTACGTTGCACATCCTATTTTTTTACAGAAAAGTGGGCATCATGCATCAATCTAGAATCACATTGGAAATCTCCGTTTCCTCGCAAACCTAATGTTAATTAAAAGTAATGGATGGATCCTTTGGTAGCCCTTGGAATAATAACTACGGAAAAGTATTTTGCTAAAAAGTGAAATTTACCATACTCAATCAAAAATTAAGTAAATGGTTTGCAAATCAAGGTGATCAGCCTTGTTCAAGTGCCGCTATTGGATAATTGCTGTCCAAATATATAGCTTGTCTACAAACAGATGTCCAAACAGACACTTACTCAGCATATTAAAAATTTAATCAACTAGATGCTGACCATGTTACATCTGCGGAAGAATATCTAGTTCCTTTGCAAGGTCTCCACGTCACCGAATAATTCATAATTACTGTATTCGTGCGTGACAAACTTAACAAATGAATCAAAAGATTAGAGGTGCGTGTTCATCCATCAATTTTTAAAGTAGCCATGAAGTACAAAACAATATAATCTTAATAGCTGTATCAAACATGTTTTAGGAGTGAATGGGATTATAACAAATGATCAATGTTCATGAAAACCCTTGACACGGCACTTTCTCAATTCATCGAGTGTAGTATCAATGTAACATTTATTTCTGATTGTATTTCCCTTGATTTTAACTCAATCTGCTTACACCTTTGATGAGTGAGTGCATAATTTCGGAATTTTTATACCATCAATCGTCATATATCATAGACCAATAGAAGAAAACAAATTCCTGTTGAAAGGAAGCAATTTGTTTTCTATCGTAAAATCAACAAATCTTTTCTGATATACGTAAATTGATTTTCTAGCATGTCACCAAGACGTTGACACATATTTGTTAATTATCAATGTCCAGTGGGTGCTTGTAAATTGTATTACATTTCATCGTTTAGATTTTTGAATTTTATTAATACTTAACCATTGCATATTGCGCCGGCTAGATAAGTATCGATGTAAATCGCTTAGTACATGGTGTCTTGCCCTTAGTGTCGATCCTACGTTAGAAAACTCCAGCTATCAGTTGATTGGTGAGAGATAATACTTAACCTGAGACGTTCAGAACTCACACTTCGTACTCTTGCTTACTGAACTTCCATTTTAGAACCATTTATGTAGTCTTGTGTTTCCGGATATATTGTCGACAATTATAGAGACCTCTGCTTGATATCTAGGTCAGAAGGCATGCGCCTTGTTGACACCTTTACAACTGTTTCTCGACTTTCTAAGGCGTTCTTGGTTCTTCCTGTGGTTTACATGTGTTCGTCTTCCACCAGATTTACCGGCCCCCGAAAAATTTAATTGGTTAGTTGTTATTTCACAACACATCAATAGTAGTAATGCATTTAGTGCCAAAGCAATTGAAGTAAACTGTTCTAACCAAGGAGACACTTCGGTTTCCTACCTGGACGTTTCGAATGGTAGGATTCTAACCGGAAATCCTTCCGATTGCAAGCCCGACACGATAATCAGGTAGACATCACGACTATTGGGTATGTCATAAATTCAAAGAAAGAAATGGGAGACCATGGGAATTTATTAACGATTTAGGATCTGCTGTAAAAAAAAAGTGCTGTCTGTACATGTGCTTGTTAGGAATTTGCTTTTAAAAAAACTTGTCATCTCAAGACTTATTTGACACTAGTGCTAATTAAGTCACCAAGATGCACTTGTCTTTCTGCATAGAGTGATCTGGGTTTATGATCTTCATGGATGCAATTTTCAATACCTTGTATCTATTACAGTATGGTCAATTCGTAAAAAGCCACTTCCTTCTCCAATCCTAAGCACTTACTTGGCACATATACTCAACCAAGATGAGTGCCACAAAATGCATATCAACCTATATATTTTAATGATTATTTTTCATGTACCTTCAGTTATTTAAAATTAACAATCTTTGAAATGGTTAGCCAAAGAAAATTTCATCAACGATCACTTTTAAATCCAGAAAAAGTTTCCACAATCCAAAATGATACAGGGCATATATAAATCACTATAGGATCCTCTCGAGTGACTGTATAGTTTATGGATCATATAGATGGTGTGCAGGATAATATGTACAATGCATACAGTTTAGTTACATTGAAGTCCCTTAATTACAACATATCACCGTTGTTATCTGCTGATGTCAATATGTACAGGAGATTGAATGCTTGATATCACTATAAAATATGAGATCTATTATTTGCAGATGTATGTGGGATACACTCAAAAGTTTGTCACAAGTATGCGTCATGTCTGACTAAAGGTAACACCCAATACTGCTCCTGCAATGCTGGTTACTATGGTAATGGCGTGGATTCCTGTGGAGGTAAGTATCAATGACAACGGGAAGGACGGTCAGTCTGTAAAATAAGAGCATAAAGTAGAAATTCAAAATGATTTTATCATTAAAGTTTGTTTCCAAATTCTGAAGAGCACAATGCTATAGATTATTCGTTCTCGGCAGGCGAAAATAAATCATTACCGATGTTTTAAAACTTTCTCATGCAAAAGAGATATGAAAAGGAATAATCACACAATGAAGTAAAATACCAGTAAAAAATGTACAATAAGGTGCTTGTTATACTTAGTAATATCCTTATAATTGTCCAGGTGCATGCACGTGCACAGGATCAGGGGATCCACACTACAAGACATTTGACGGAAGCATGATCCATTTTCAAGGGATTTGTAAGTACGTTCTGTCCGAGTTGTCCATTGGATCAGAATGTGACTATCGAGTTTTTGTGCAAAATGAACATCGACAAGGAAACACGAGGGTATCGTTTACCAAGAGAGTGGATATCGAGATAGGTGACGCCATTATCTCTTTGAGGAAAGATAGAGTGCTTTTTGTAAGTATGAAATGTGAAAAATTCCTAACAGTAATAATTTACGCCTCGGTCGTACAATTTGTTGCATAAGTCTATGTCCAGTGTTTTTAGATTACCAATTAAGACTCCAGCTTACAGCACTTAGGTTGTAGAGACACTCCTTAATGTTTCAAAGAAAATAACATTAAAAGTGTAAATATTCTAATGCTCTGAAGCAGCGCATCAATCGTGCCATATATCTGTAAAATCTTCCTCTTGTATCGATTGCTAGAAACAATTATAAATATCTCTATATCTGATTTGTTTTCCAAATGCATGGGTATGGAGGGATTAAGAAATCAGTGTACAGTGTCGTAACACCGAATTAGAATCCGGTCTAACTGGTAGAGAAGACCGAAACCAACAAGTGTATATTTCTTTTGTTACATTTGGTATTATGCAATCGAATGTAAATTTATAGATGTTCTGTACTCAATATTTATACCAAAGGATCCTGTGATTTAAATAACAAATGTAAATTAAAAATGATATAACTAAATGCTTAGCCCTATGAAAATCAGGATACACATATCTAATTTTAACTTATTCATTCGGCCAATTATTATTTCTGCGAGAAAGAGATACTAGTGTGGTTTGTTCGTACACAGGTTAACAGGGAAAGAAAATATCCTCCCTTCGAGGCTGATGACTTATCATTCAGCATCTTCATGCGAGGTTCTGCAGAAATTGTCGTTCAGACGTCATGTAAGGTTATAGTTATTTTCGACGGCAATCAGCGTGTCTCTGTGACGGCTCCCGATGTATATGGGAAAAACTTGATTGGTTTGTGCGGAAACTGTAATGGCAACACGGGCGATGATTTCCTGACAAAGGATAAGCTAGATGTGTCTAAAGAGCCGGACCGCTATGCTCGTATTGGAAATAGCTTTGCTGTTCCGGATAAAGAAACACCACCAGAAATGTGAGTCATCATCACAGCTGGCTATCTATCTCCAATTTCACAAATATGGTCAATATGATTAGATTAATCTTATCATCTCACTGGCTGTTTTCGTATGATGTCAAACAAAGAATGAAACATCGCGTATAAAGCAAAATAAAAGCCATAGTTGTAAAATATATCATTGAACAAAGTTCATTTCCCTTAAGTATCCTAGAACATTTTGCATTTTATACGTTCCTAGCATTTCCATGCCTTATCTTTTCTCGCCTTTAAACCAAAAGATGTTTTATTTCGTTGTACAAATCTACCAATCTTCTAATGCTGTATGCCAAAATGATTGATACCCTGCCAAGATTAATGCTATCGAAATTATGATACGTGCACTACCGATTCTAATAATTATTAAAGGTTTGGTGGCAACATTAGGACATATCAACAGAATATTGTATACTTTAATTGTAGAAACTTAAGCATATCTTTGTCTCATACTTGCCAGATGCATTATGGGTTCTATATATAGCTGAAAATCTTGCTTGCTTTTACCAATTTGGCAATATATTTTATGGCAGTAATTATAACTGAAAATACCCGTGCGACTTGCTTTTACAAGAGTGATGTTTCCATTTGTTTCTTCGGCTGTGAATATACAGCAGCAATCATCTTGAACACTGATAGTTTAATGTCCAAACTATTTCGCATTTTAACAAACGTTTTCTTCCATGGGCTTGATTAAATATTATTGAAACCTGAATGGATCATGTATTTTGTCTAGCCTTTGGTCATTACCTCGTATAACATAGCTAGGGTTTCCAGTGAGGGTGCCTGTTTGAATCTTCAAATTAGCAATGTGCAACTTGCATTGTGTGTTATAAATTTTGACCATAAAGGTCACTATAACTAGAAGGTTTAAAAAGTCATGTGTAATTAAACTGTACCTTTTATTCTGTTACGAAGAAATCCGTACTGTTCAGTGTACGTATTGTGCAGGTAATTTCTGTAATCATTGCAAATATCGATATGATGAATGTTGTGTTTCACAGTTGTCCAACCGAAGACGTAAAAATCAAATGCTCGCCGGAGTTTCTGGCAGTTGCCAATTCCACTTCTTACTGCGGTTTGCTGAGTGGTACTACTGGACCTTTTGCTGACTTTATCAAAAGGGAACCGGAAATAGCTGATAAATATTTCGAGGCTTGCTTGTTTGACGTCTGCTCTTATGAGGGTAACTTGACTGAAGCTAAAAGAACCGCATGTGACACTCTAGATAGCTACGCCAAGGCACTACAAGAAAAGGGACTTGGAAGAGTACTATGGAGGAGTCCAGAACGATGCCGTATGTATATCTGCTTCGCTGTAGTTCCTTGAAGAAATGATGACGATGAAAGACATTGTAGCAATAGCTGAATTCTTCCATTCTACAATTATTCAAACGGAAATTTATTATCTCACTAAATTGTTCCAAGCGTGTTTTGTTTAACTCCATATCACCTGTTTCATCTTACAAATGAAACGAGCAGCTCATTCAAGACCGTAATAGTCACTTCCAGTTATCCCTAAAACGATGTTCACTACAAAAGCCAATTTTAGTATATTCGTTGTCATTAATAGAAGAACAAATGAATTATCGAGATAAAGAAAAAATAAAACTATTTGTAATTCTATAGTTTAAAATCAGAACTAGATTTGTTTAACAGCTGTAGTACTCTAGCTTCAGATGTAATAGTAGCAGCAGGAGAATACTAGTAACAGTAGCAGTAGCAGCATTAGTCTTGGTAGAAAGAAATGGTATTCAAATTATACGTAAGAGACAATTGTACTGATATGTAACCAGTACATAATATATTTGATTTGCTTTGTCTTGTTTTAAAAATACAAGCACTGGCATGTGGTGAAAATATGGAATACAGTACGAACGTGGGTGTTGTCCCTACATGCTCCGATACGAATGGAGTTCCAAAACAACAGTTTGACGTGCCAACAGTGGATGGATGCGTGTGCAAACAAGGCTTCGTCCTGAGCAGCGATAGATGCGTGCGAAAAACAGAGTGTGGCTGCAAAGTTGACAATCGGTATTTACCTGTGAGTATAAAATCTATCGACGATTCAACTTTCCATGCAATAATACTCGATCGTACCAAATGTACATATTTTGTTTACGATGATTAATTGTAACTTCATTTTGGGGTAAAAAAAGAGATCCTACAATTCAAAATCTCTGTACTTTGTACACCGATTTATCTCAAGGTGTCCGCCAGTCCCTTTTCCGCACATATAACAGTTGAAACGAAAAAGGCCCACCGAGTTTGGATTGAAAATAACGTGCAGGCATAAAGATAATTGGTACAAGTATTATCAAAGTTATCTGTTTAACAGCAATTATTAAAGTTAATATGTACATTACCAACATCTATACAATTCTAGTCTAATAATGAAAAACAAAATAATAAATCGATTTCTATAACACTAAACGTAAATGTTAGAGCAAATGTCTGAGCTCAGTGACGAAGGTATACAAGGGAATTTGTTTGCGATTATAAGCAGTGACTATAAATGTCTCATCATCATTTGTTTGTCGGCCAGTCCAACATGTTCAATCATGCATATTTCTGTTAGCTCGGTGAGAAATTTGCAACGGAAGATTGTCGGTTTCTCAAGCAGTGTCAGTACCAGAATGGGAAGAGTGAAATCGTCACGTTACAAACCAGACCAGCATGTCACTTGCTTGCTCAGTGCAAACCGGACGAAACTACGGGACAATATACGTGTCAGTGTCAAAAAGGGACTGTTGGAGACGGTATAACAAGTTGCATTGGTAAGTAGTAGCCCTCTTTCCATTTTCATCCATGGTTCAGAAAAGAAACGGCAAGCCAGCAAGTACCACATAGTCAACAATTAAAGCTTATTATCTTTCACCTCGCCATAGTTGTGTCGTCACTTTTCTCTTTCAGAAATGCTAGTTTTGAAAACATTCCCCCGTCTGCGTTTCCGATAATGTTTATAGGTTCCACCGCGAGGTGTATTTGAGATTCCTATTCTCCGTTGATATAAATAACATCCTTGTCCAAGTTTATTCTAGTTGCACTCAGTCCGATACTGCAAACATCGCCTTCGTGGCACATGCAATTTTACGTTTTAATCCCAATTTACTCTAAGTCTATTTTTATGCCTAATATTCTTCCTTCTTCTATTCTTGCTCGTCCGTCCCTTTCCGGTTGTTTCTTCTTCGTCTTTCATATCGTTATTAATGCAAATATTACAGATATCGCAATGACCATAATCATTTTCTTTACATCGTTCCAGCGGCCTGCGGTTATGCCAACAAGCCATGTCACTCTAATGCTATATGCAGCAAGGGGACAGGAAAGCAACTCGACCAATGCCGTTGTAAAGAAGGATACTATGGCGACGGCATCGAGAAATGTACAAGTAAATCATCTTTCTTGTGTCTGTGTAGTTATAATTATCCTTTGAGAAAGTAATTAAAATATACAACAACATATCCAGGTTTTTCAGTAATAACCAGGCAGTACATTAGGGCATGAAGATTAATTAAGTTGTTCTAAATACCGTTATTTTCTCAAACGTGATGCAAGAAGGCGTGTAAAGGTACATCATTTCACTAACGTCATTGAAAATCGGAAACAAAGCTGTAGTATCAACGTTCAGCTTCCTGGAATTTTTAGCATATTTGATCCATGACATTTAATACCACTTCTTCTTGCACTTAATTTGCACTAATATCGCGTTGTTTAGCACAAACTGAAAACTTACATAATTTTTGGACTTATCGACAATACAATTTCTGATTACTATTAAATCTATGCTTCAAATACTCACTTGCTAAAGTACTACATTCATATCACTATTTATGAATGCCTTAGAATCCTGTGAGTGTGTGGCATCCGGCGACCCTCATTACACGACGTTTGACGGACAGAAGATCCATTTCCAAGGTTTATGCAAGTACACATTAGCCAGCATTCCATATTGTTCAATCAATGTCGAGGTCAAGAATCAACCTGTTTCTGGGAATAAAGTTTCCACAACTAAGCTTTTGGAGGTTAAGCTACCCTCTACTAAAATACGGATAGGTCAGAAGAAAAATCTGTTGGTGAGTATTACAGTCTACCTCTTTATGTTAATTCTGTCAATATTAAGACGAAGAATTCTTTTTGAAATGTATACGGGATTTTTCTTATAATATCAAGGGAGTAAACATAATACCGTTAATGACAGAGAGTAGATCGATAAAACATGCAAAAACAAATGAAGAAAATGAAAGATTTCAATGTTTTCTATAAACATCAAATCCAATGGTATACTGTTGTGTGAAAACCGTCCCTTCAGGTATTTCAATCGTCAAAATGGTAATATAATGCGTATGACTTTGAAATCTAATACAATCTAATATAATGCGTATGACTTTGAAATCTAATACAACCTAATATAATGCGAATGACTTTGAAATCTAATACATTGTAATATAATGTGAAGTTAACCGAGTTCGATTCTAAAACAATAATGAAAAAAGAACATGAAAGATACACGGATGAAGTACTTTTTAAAGATCAACAGGTAAAATAATACACTACATTCATTTCCTTTACTATCAGCAGGCAAAATATAGCAATTACGAACCTTGAAAGAATAATTAATTTTGACTCATTTGTTTCGAATAATTTTAGAAGAGTATCAAACATATGGATGCATTTCTTCTCTTGCCAGATCAATGGAGAAATAGCGTATGCCCCTATTGAAGGTGTCGGATATAGAATATACGAAAAAGGTAGCATGGTGGTAGAGACATATTGTGGGGTTGTCGTCATGTTCGATGGAGTCAACACAGCACGTGTGCTCGTTCCCAGCCAGTACGGGAACAATGTGATGGGAATCTGTGGAAACTGTGACGGCATACAAAATGACTTCAGAACCAAAACTGGCCGATCTGTTTCCGGGGAAGCCAACAAATACAATCTGATTGGAGACAGTTACGCTGTTCCTGACGACACTGAACAAGGATCCAAAAGGTGAGTTGAAATGATGGCAAAAAAATAAACACTATTAATTATGTAGCTATCCGTATCCGCAATCTTCCGTGCGTAAAACATGCAGATGAGAACCTTGCTCTAACAGCTCCGCTCCCTAGCATATGGCGCTGAATTAATTTAACATTGCATTCATTCATAATCTACCCCGAATATATCTGAATGTTAAAAGTCTCATTTTCTTAGACGGTGTCCGAAAATTTTGCTCGACATTACATGAGCACGTTGATATACACGGAAAGGATAGTAACACCTTAAACCGTTGAAAAGCTGTTGGAATGCAAATAAGGATAAATACACAAATAAATCTTTACAACGTATGTGCGTGGGAATTTTAACATTTCATTCGTGCCGGACGTCTGCATTTACATTTGTTAAAATCTATAGATAGCCACCTGAATATCTCGTCAGCGCGCAGTATAATATTTCCAAGGCAAGTAAACAATCCGTCTCATTAAAATGTCAGTATTTTTGCACAATTAGCATATTACACTTCTTACTCTTTTCAGCTGTCAAACAGAAAGCTTTGATCCTACTTGTCCTCTAGAATGGGAAAGTAAAATGAGGTCCAATGAGTACTGTGGTCTGATATTAGACCCTAAAGGACCTTTCGGCCCATGTCTTGCCAAATATCCTGAAATAGCCAAGGGTGATGGTATCATTTCTGACTGTACTTATGATGTCTGCGCTAACTCGGCTGATCCAAAGAATGCCCAGGCGGCCGCCTGCAATTCGTTGGCCTTGCTTGCCTATAGGTGCCAACAGAAATCCGATATTGACATTATCGAATGGAGGAGGGATGACTTTTGTCCAAGTATAACTCTATTTCATGCACTTTTTACTTCCTCACTCAGCAATGACAAGAAATACATATAGTTTTTCATAGTTTGAATCCTGTCTTCTGGTAATTGCGTTTTGTAAATCAAGCTTAATTTTATTATATATGGAACGCAGTGACATACAGCGGATATCATCAACTGATAAATCACAAATATTTTCACCCTATTTCATAACTTAAGTCTAATTATTATGTATGAAAACGATTTTTGAGACTTTGACCAAGCTATATAATAACTTGGAACAAATTAAAAATATATTTCATAATATGTGCGAGCGTTCTGTATAATGTGCGAGAAAAAAGAAGCAATACAATTAATTGCCACTGATTAACGTGCGTCTACCATATCTCATTTGAGATGTGCAATAGAGGCATTCGGGTGATATTTTTGTGTTGTATGTTCAGAACTCGATTTTGTAGTGATTTGTTTGTAAGTGTTAAATGGCAGATTTATTTCCTATATAAAAATCTCTTCAAACCAGTCTCTTATGCAAAAATCGTTTTCACTTTTAGTGAAGGAGTGCGGTGAAAACATGGTATACAACCCGGCTATCATGCAATGTTCTGCCTCGTGTCAGGATCCAATGCGACGCATTCCCTGCCACGCAGGTTTGTTAGAGGGCTGCGAATGTAAACCAGGCTTTTTCCGAAGTGGGGCGGCCTGCGTTCCCAGGGAACAATGTGGCTGTTCTGAGCAGAGCAAATATTATCCAGTAGGTAACGTTTGAATGATTAGGATAAAGCAAAAGTTCTTGTCGATGAAAACATTTTCATTATTGAATACAATACTAATACTTTAATTTTTATCGTACAGCGTTTATCACTCACTTTTGTAATTTCTCTTAGAAACTGTGGTTTGAAAATCGCGTGGACCATATTTAATTCTTGTAGCAACATTATATATGGATGAGATCAACACGTTTCAATACCTTTCTTTATCCGTGTTACGTAAGACTCGTCTACCAGTGTGTCATTCTACTCATTGCAGTACAAACAGGAAAGTAAGTAACAAAGTTGTAGACGTAATGTGTGGTTGTGACTCTGATTGATATGAAAGAGTCATCTGACCTTTTCCTCTTGAATATTACTGCAGTATTGGTATGGACTTATCTACCACTATTATACATTTCAATCCAAAAGATCCACATATTGTCTATAATTGTTCGTGACACAAACGGGGATGCATGTTTAATTCTTCTCATTTCAAAGGCTTCATCTGGAGCTTTGCTACTCAAGTCAAATGTATAATACCTCCATCATTAATAGTTTATTTGAGTTCACAGAACATGTCAAATTTGTATCATCTATAGCTAAATACAACGGTGACCTCCAGTGATTGCAGAAAGAGATATGTATGTGTGCACAAAGATGGATCTTCGTACATGGAAAGACTGGAAGATTCTCCACCATGTGGTGCCAGGGCATCGTGCCGTCTTAACGACGAAGGGAATTATCAGTGTCAGTGTGATAAGGACTACAAGGGAGACGGATTTACATGCGAGAGTAAGTATTTTATGTTGAAACATGTGTACAAAAGAAAAGAGTTTCGTTATCTTCTTTTGAAAACTAAACAAGTACATTCATTTTGTACACTTTCTATGAGAGTTAGAGTAGACGACGACTTTGCTTGTCATTGAATCAGTAGTGTTGCAGCATTGTAATGAGGATACAACACCCATATTGAATGTAAAATGAGCTCTCTACTGCGTAAAAACTTTTCATGTGAGTTAATAATAGTTTTGTTTGTTTACATCTTATTTAAATTATTTTGTTTTGTTTCATATCTGAAGTGAAATTTTGAATTTCAGAAGTACTTTCACTGTGATGGGTCATTCCGAATTGAGCTGAGAACGCAAACTAATTTATGTGTTTATTAAATCGATCCCAATTTTCAATGTTAATATTCTGGTCTTCTTCTAAACATACATTTTCAGCTGGACATCTGCAAGACTAACAGCAATAACAAACTCTATGCACATATGACAGTGGTGAATTAATGTTTCAAGTAGATGAACCAAATAATCACCATAGTGATAACAGATCTAGGTTTCACCTATAGCCAACATTACGAATCAATCGCATAGAGAGATCTATATTTGTCATAGTTTAAATCGTCATACGAAAATCAGACTTTCAACATATTTTTTAAATTGTGAATATTTTTTCTTTATCGTTCTTCAGCATGAAATTTATACAGTATGATGTGCATCATCCATTCATCCAAACTTACATTAAAAGCTTCTTTCTTTGCAAACAAAATATGAATTGAAACAAAAGCTAGATGCCGTAAAATAAGAATAATAAAAAGCATTTAACTAACATGGAAACTTCACATCCCACCCATAATTAACTAAATCTTTGATAAATGAGAGTGATGAGCACGCATTCAAAAGTCGTTATCAGGAAACTGGAGCTAAGGTTTGTACCTTTTCTATGAAACAATAGTTGGAGAGACCTTTTCAAAACATTGAAATAATATTAAGCTTTTCATTCTGTGCTTATCTACATTTGCGGATAAAGATAGACCTTTTCATAAATACGCCATGCTGATCAATAAGTCATTACTACACTAGAGAGCGACTTACCTAAGAAACCAAAGAGGACATGTTTGGGTGGATGTTCTCTTTAGACAGTCTTTTAAGTTGCGATGAAGTACAAACGAATATATTCGTTTTAGTTGTTTAGACCTAGTTTCTGGAGGGAATATAACATAAGTACAGTGTTTAGGAAAACCTGATTTACATGCGTCAAAACGGTGATGCATCCACACCAGTTTTTGAGTAAAAATAAACAACAACGTTAAAACAGACTTTAACATTGTTTTACCTTTACAAGCCGGCAACAATACGGATATTTCCTACAGATTTCTCACCACACCCTCTAAATTTATCCCATTGTTAATAAAGAAATATGTATTTATTCTTGTATTAAAATGTACGTAAACAGAGTCAAGTAGGCGCCTTAATTGAACTTAAACAAATGTTCATCGTTTTAATTGTCTAAACGTTTACACTTACGTAGCTTCAATAATTTATGAGGTCATGGGGATTCTCAGAACAAACAACAAAGGAAAATGAGCTTCTGGGTTAATTGAAATGTTCCTTCCTTCCCTAGTTGGTGATGTAGAGAGGAAACAAAAATATGTTCCTTAAAGCATGTCCACCAAAATGAATTATTCGCTTATATTGTTTGGAATCGTTTTAGGCGGCAATATGTCGCTAGTAGTTTACAATACACGACAAAATCGCAATGAATTGAGTTTAGTATGAGCGGAGGACTCAGTTTAATGGATCATCAAAGGACATTACCGGCATAGAATTCGTGCTACTGCAAGTCCTATACGTTTCAAATAATGATTACCATTATGCAACTGAGCGAACATTTCTAGCTACTTTATTGGACAGGTTCTATGCAATAATTTATTTCTGACTATACTGACAGCAGTAATTGTTTAACGAGGGTTACGCAAAAGGCAGAGAAGGTCTCTTTTGTAAAATAAACGCAAATTCTATAGCTTGGTTGGGGAATAATATCCTAATATAATGGTTATCCCAAGTAATCGACTGGTCTAAGGCTTTCTTCTTTGGAGATCACTGCCTCTGTGAACGTGGGTTTGAGTCCCAGCTCGACCAATGTGGATAAGTAAGAAACTTTACAAACAACTTCTCGTGGGTCAGTGGTATTCCCATGGTTTTTCCTGATTCTACTTCCACATGAAATACTGGTCTCCATGTATAGTCTACCATGTGCTGAAAATGGCGTTAAACCAACAATACCACAAGAATCTGTGATTTGAGAACACAAAAACTGATGCTTTTTTACCTACATTGGGGCTGGAACAGCGTTGTCTAACTCAAGTCTCTTTATCGGCCAAAGTGAGTATGCAAGAAAGCTTGCCAATAGCTTCTCGTGGGTCAGTGGTTCTTTTTGGAGGGAGTATCGGGGTTTACATTCGTCAGATATACGGGCCGCCATGTGTAACCTGTCATGTGCTGAAAAATGGTTTGAAATCCAGAACAACAGCAACTTATATAAATAACATAATTCATTAACTTCTTGCATATTGACAAAGCCAAAATTAGAATGTAATCTTTCGTCACATGCTGAATAAAAATTTGCTGAAAATATTATTGTTCTTGAATTTTTAAATCAGAAATGGCGGAAAAGGAATGCAATAAATGTTAAATGATGATTCTAATTTTAAGACTTTTATTCTTTTCAGATTTACCACCACCAAATGGTAAGATTTTCTTTTTTTGTCATTAGAAATAGTCTAGTGTTTTCTTTGACGGGGACAGATAGAAATATGGTGAATATTATATTATTGAATATGTTATAATTAAGCATAAACATTGATGAATGTTGTATTATTGAATATGGCTTAATTAAGAATATCATTTTGCAAATTATATTATTGAATATGATATGATTGATCGTGGAATTTTAATAAATAATATATTACTAAATACAATATAATTATGCATGGGAATTGAATTTACTCATTCTAAGGGACAATAGTAGAAAATGCATTGATCCCAATTTTATTTTACAACAATAGAAAATGCAATCGCTCCATTGTAATCGTAAAAAATTGGAGATTGTTAACGTTCATTACTAGCTTAAAATAGTAGAGAATGCATTCGGTCCATTGTTAGCTTACAGCAGCAGAGTATGCAACCAGTAATAGAGAATGCATATGATAAAACAGATAATGTATTCGTTCAATTGCTAGCTTTCAAAACCTGAAAATGTATTCGTTCCATTGCTAACTTAGAACATTAGAGAATGAATTCATTCCATAGTAGTTTACAGGGTCGTGTGCGTTACAAAGTAAGATAAAATCAAGGCAGGCAAATATTGCTGTATAATCAAAATAAGAATGAAACTAGCACTCAGTCAAGTAAGCCTTCTGTAATTTATTTGTAGTCAATTTAAAACAGAACAAGTCCCGTTCAGCAATGCGTTTAAAATCCGTGGTTGTTATATATAGTACTAAGCTTATCATTGTATAGTATTCACCTAAAAAGACACTTAAAGGCTATATATCAAAGTCATGTACAATGTCATAAAGTATATAAAGCAGCAACGTAATCCATAAATTTATAACGTAAACTATGCAACTATTGTTACCGTTTATCCTTATGAGAGACTTTTTATGTAAACTTAATATACCTGGGGCTGGAGATGTCATCTTGTCTAAATATTTCGATTTCGATCTGGTCGGGAATTATTTTACACGCCACAAAACTCTTTCAGCAATCGAAAATGGGGGCTAAACGGTCACGGCTTTATAACCCAACCACCCAACCCCCGACTAATATGCGGTACTACAATTAGGTAAAGTAACACGGACTTGAAATATCGAAGATAAAAATTTGAGAAACAAACTCCCCGAAGCTGACAACTTGGGTATTGATTGCTCTGCCTTGCTATATGTAGAGATATTTGTAATTTTTGTTGTATATCCTGGTCTGCTCTTCTTCAAGAGATATCTGCTTGCTATCGTCTGATATTTTCATTGTTTTAAAAAGAAACTAAGTCAATTCTAATCAAATAAGACGTTTCTCAAACATAGGTCCACAGTCTTTGATTAAATATGAAAAGAAAAACAAAAAGCAGTTGGTCTTAGGACAATTAATAATTGTTACAAATAGTACTGATCCGATTTCAAATATTTCCACCGTTGCTTAAAAAGAAAGACTTTTGAACGACACAAATTTACAAGATACTTTAGTCAAATGTGATCGACTTCATTATTGCATCACGGTTTTTCAGATTTGCATACGTAATTCTGCTAGAGCATTATACATGGTTGACATTAATTAAAGAGACAGAGAAAGATCTCAGATAATTCTCGATAATAATTAGACCCGATTTCACTTAATTTGAGAAAAAGCACGCTGAAATGAAAACCTCAGTTTCTATTAGTCATATATATCAGTTGTACATAATGACATTTGTAAATATAAAAAGGGAAAGCTTCAACCAAATTCTGGTTAAAAAGAGTTGGACATATTTTATACCAAAATCGATGGAAATTGTCTTGATGGTTAGATCTTGCAACACAAATTCATAGTGTATTTGTTATTTCATTTGACTATTAGGTCAATAACGTCCAATTTAAGCAATAAATGACACCCTAGGCCACATCACCACCAGCCCTTTCTTCTTCAAGATTTAAGATTGATCAATAACTGGCATTGTGTAGTAACATGGAAGTGTACGCTTACAAGTAAAACGCATTTTTTTTTTGCGCTCATTCAAAGCATCGTTAAATTCGAAGAGATCTAAACTGTTTTATGAAAAGGTTCGTTACTTGTCAAAAAGAATTAAGATAAGAAAGTAATTTAAATTTATATTGCTATTGTAGAAAATGGTACCTGCTCGGTAACAGAAACAACAACTGGATGCAGTACGGTGAAGATAATCAAGGGTAACTGTTACTTCACCTCCAATTTCAAAGGTCAATGTCGATATGTGGTCAAAATGATTAATGCGAATGCTGCGATAGTGTACATCGGAGACAGCAAGGTCATACGGCTGGATTCCTATAATATCAAGGAGTATGTAGACTGTGCCGCCTTCAAAATGGAATCTGGGCAGGTCACAGTGACAGAACCAACCTGCGGCTGTCAGTAAAACACAAACAAATCCTGGACAAATATGAAAAAGCCAGACCATGACCGCATGTTCAAAATTTAAATATGTATTTATTATCCTTAATATATTATCCCTTTGAATAAAAAATAGCGTTTCACGAATTACTTTAAGTAGACATTGAATTTATTGTACATGAGAATCCCTAATGGGTGGGGATTGTATGTATTTTAAGTGCTAAGTGATTGCGGCTTTTTTCTTCATTGTACCCTATTGGAGTGTAAGTGTAAAGAAGTATAGCCCAAAGGTGATGCAATGTGTGCAAGAGACAGGTCATTTAAAACCTTTCGTCCCTGGTGGTTAGATTACACTATCGTATTCTGACAATGGGATCTATATAAAGGATAATTAACAATTCACTATTTGCTCATCTACTAATTTTAATGCATGTCTATTTTTTTAAAATTATTCCTACCAAGGCTTTGGCAATTGAAATATATATAGTATGAACATATGATTTATGACATGTCCTTTTATGCATATATTTGCTTGAAATAATATTTGTGCTTATATACTATACCGTGTCCGTTTTATAAATCTTTCCAGTATTGTGGTGGATTTTGTTTCAAATGTTTTTTCTTCCGTACGAAATCGAGTATCGGTACTAAAAGTTTTTTTATAGAGTTAATGAACACTAGTGATCATACTTTATACAGTTTATGAACGCTAGTGATCGTGCCTTTTAGAGTTAATGAACACTAGTGATCGTGCCTTATGAGTTCATGAACTTCAATTTCAGTGATCATGCCTCTCTCGGAATTCATAAATCCTACTGATTGTGCCTTGTAGAGTATATGAACCCTAGTGATCGTAACTTATAGTGGTTATCAACCCTAGTGATGACGCCTTAGAGTACATGAACCCTAGTGATCGTACCTTATAGTGGTTATCAACTCTAGTGATCACGCCTTAGAGTACAAGAACCATAGTGACTACGCCTAAATGAGATTATGAACCCTATATATAGTGTTGTAATGAAATACAGTAAGTAGATGGAAAGAGTTCAGAATGTTCAAATGAGCAGCATTTTACTACACGAGTAATTTTAATATCATTATTATCTAATTTAACAAGCAAGAGAACCGATGTTAAAATCAACTTCAACAAAG
Organism: Potamilus streckersoni; assembly: GCA_016746295.1. Lineage (NCBI taxonomy): Eukaryota > Metazoa > Mollusca > Bivalvia > Unionida > Unionidae > Potamilus > Potamilus streckersoni. Next base: position 133,169 of record JAEAOA010001447.1, read on the forward strand.
TAATTGAGTTTAATTCCGATACACGTTAAACGTGCCACAGACCAGATAATCTAAAATGGCCGCGACAAGTAAACATATCAAACACATTCGATATTATATGAACAATATTATAGGTACATGTAAACTTATTCATATGAAAAAACATTTTCTCACAAAAATCAAGAAAAAATGTATAGGTTTGCATGTTAAAATAGAAGTATTTATAATAAGTAAATATATTTTCTAGTTTTTCTTTCAAATTTTAATTGTATATCATTAAAATAGAAAATAACTGTACAAATGTGGTTCCTTCCGACTTTCCAAGCTATCATCTGTATAAGTTTTTTTTATCGTTTATATGTGTCTTTGGTACTGGTTGTATATGTTTTTGTACTGTTTTTATGTTTCCTGTAAACGAGTGTTTTATATTACTTAAGATTATACTGAGTTATGTTAGAAATAAATAAACATTCATTTGTTTTCTTTCGTTGAACCGTTATTATTATTGCCTTGTTACCGTGGGATCAATAAAAGTATTAGGGATAAATGTTGATTTATGTTGTTTGTTACTATTACAATCGATACAAACCAAGCAGGTGTATTATAAAACACTTCTCCGAGTTTTACTGTCTTTTCTGACATTAAAATTTGTACAGACACCTACGATACTCGCAAGAATATGGTTTATTGAAGAACGAAAAAAAAACAGCATTGATGCAAGATACAAAAACAAGCCTTAGTCTGAGTTTCCTGTAACCTTTTGGCACGTTACAAATACTTAAATGCTCTAAATTCGATCCCACTTTCTTATAACATGTCTTATTGGACCAAAAGCAAACATTCTGACCTATCAACAAATCATTTCGAACAAACAGAGGTATCAATGTACACGACTTAACTATTTTACTTCTTCATCATATAACAATATAGCATTATTACTGGGGGCAAAAAAAAATTACCGGGCAGGGTGGGGCGAAGGTGAGGAGTGCATTGCTGATACTGGCCAAATTTACACCAGGACTCACAGTACCTATAGCATGGAGAATGAGAACCGGTCTAGAAATGGATGATGACAAAATAATGAAATATATTATATATGGATTTAGCTGGCCTGGATTGGCTGTTAATGAAAGTTGGAATTTAGCAAAAAGAATATTTTGTAAGCTTATCTTAGTCGTAACAGGAAAAATAGAGACCTTGTTTTATTGATGGAATTTCAGTCCTTTAACAGTCTTGAGTTTGGAACACTTATTACTGAAATTAGCAAATGACTCTGTGTTGCTGAATTGAAAGCACGTGTTTCTAACACATGTAGGTACAGGAAATGTCTCGTCTCATATGGATTTCTCTGCACAGTGGGTGTATCAAGAATGCATCTATACTAATAAACATAGGTCTGATTTTAAGCACTCAGAAGTTTAAAGTTATTGAACTTTTAATATCAATGTGTTTGCACATATTTATGTGGGAACTTAATTAGTACCGTAAATCCTCATGAGGTTCACGCAGGAACTCTCGATTTCCCCGATTCTAAATAAGAGAAAGTGAAGGGAGATAAGCCATTCAAAATGCTAATAGAGCCCAGGTGGATTACTGCTGCTGAGATGAAAAGCAAAGACAGAGGCATACAAACATAAGTATACTATTCCTGGTTCAATGAAGTATAAACAAAGGAAGAGGAAGGGATATTTCTTCCACCTCTACATCATGAATATAATTCGTAATATTTGCAAGCTATTCTTCAGTTAGATTAATTTTTCAATTGTAATGTTCGTGGTTTTATAAATATATCAAACGTATGATTTAATTATTCCGCAGAGGGCTAAAAAATGCGTGTGATGTAGGCCTCGGTACATTGCATAGTTAGTATGATTTGTTAAAAAATAAATAGTATGGAAGACTTAGTATCAGGCAAAATTATTTCGAAATGCATCAATACTAATTTTAATGAGCATAACAGCTAATGCAGTTGCAATTTTTGGTTTTATTTTTCTTTGTAAAGATTACAGATATTTGCTTATATTTCGGCGGCAAAAGTAAATAAATTAACAACAACAGGAGTTCTAATGGCTGATTGCAGTGGGATATTACGGGTAAATGGCGCCCGGCGCGACCACGATGGTCCCGAAAACGATTTTCCTGCACTTTAATTTTATCAGCCTTTTCTGGCGCCTCAAGACTTCTGACGCCCTGGGTAACCAACCCCATCCACCCCAGCAGTTTAAGTTAGTATATTACTGGCTCTATGCTTAACCTTTTGATACTTTTAAATGCTTTTACGGATCATTTGAAAATGAGGTAACAGCAAGTGGAGGCTTTTCTGTAAGTCAATTGTTGTTTAAAATTCAGCGTTGTGTTTCTAGAGCAGTGGTAGCGTTTTCTGGGATGTAGTTTGGTTTAGCATGTTTATTTATTGTGAAATGGCTAGAGTTGTTCTTGTGACTACCTGTTAAAACACACACGTTCTTGGTTATGTATACTTTGAAGAAATTAAAGGACTTTATATCACTGATCTAATTTGTACAACGTAACAGCTGGTCATTTTACTAAGTAGACGGATATATTATTGTAAAAACACAGTCTAAACTGCCTCCAACTATTTATCATGTTGACTTTATCTATGTTACTGATCTCATAAAAGTCTTTCTCAAGATAAAGACAGAAAACATTCATTCTCTCGCCTATAAGTAAGGCCATCCAAGATACAGATCACCCATAAAGAGCCAATAATTGATGCAATAATTGTTGACTAGCCCAGCCAATCAGATGCCAAATCCCCTCAATGCAATGCATGGATCTTGCTCACAGTCGTTCTCATCTTGATGATGTAAACCTATTTAACAAGTCTGATACACATTGTATCAGAAATAGTTTCTTGTGTGGTAACAAACGCATCTAATCAAATAAATAAAAGAACTTCATTCATATACATAGATCCTGCGCCCCATCGAACTCTTGATCATAGAGAAATATAATCGACGCGTAATCAAAATCAGATCATGCAAATTACTTCCAGTCATTACAGGCCCAACCTACCTTCTGCAGCATCACATAATTAATTGCTTGGATTTCGCGCATCGTCGAACTCACTTTGAAGATATAAAGCCCAAATGTAAAGTCTGATCAGACCAGGATCAGAAATGTGGCTTTAATACTGGCAACAAACGCTGACATTACGACCCAACATCACCTCATAAGTATGCATGGCCAACGCTGACTGTATAAATGCTCTATGATCGTGAAGATGTAAGCCTGTATTCCAATTTTTGTCCACTTCAGATCATAAATGTGGCCTCTGAATTGTTGAATGAAAAGTCAACCAGTCTGATGCAAGTTTAATTCATTCATTGGCGTGGATCTCAATCATAATTGAACCCATATTTCGGGTTTGATTCACGTCGGATTGCAAATATTGCTTCCTGAGCAATAAGAATCTCGGTTAATCAAATTTAAGATCGCCTCATTAATTTGTGTAAAGCTGCAAGAGTATCAGATTTGTCTTCATGACATCACCATATATTCTATGCTTGATTGAAGTCTAATCAGAAATAAGGCATTCAGAGTGGTAACAAACATTTGTGGACGACCAACACGACGAAAGTAGGGCTATGCCTTAAGTTCTCTTGGCTTACGTAAACTTGAGTTAAAACATTACAAGTAATCCGCTCTATACTGTGATTGACCACAGTCACATCGGTATTAGGAAACCTGGATAGCGTTTTGTAAACACACATCTTGAGGCTTTGACTACTGGGCACATAAGAATTATTGCGCCAGCAGCAGAAGGGACATATATATATATATATATATATATATATATATATATATATATATATATATATATATATATATATATATATATATATATATATATATATATATATATAATGAATGAACGTCTAAACATAATACAAAGGTAAAACAGTTTGCTTTTTACCTTCTTGAAAGAAACGAAATATTGCTGCAAACCGGAGAGAGAGTTGTGTTAATTTTGTGGTGCCTACTTTTCCTCGACGGTGGTGAACAGCAACCTGCACTAGCGTACTCAGTAGCTTTGGCACTATACATCCGTCTTACGCAATATCCGTTGTATTCATTGCACACACACACACACACACACACACACACACGTGCGCGCATGTTAATCTCAAATAGGTCCAAAATGTTGAAAAAAAAGGAAAATGTGATGGAAAACCGAAAATATATGAAATTGTTTTCATGACTTTGAAGATACGACCCTTACTATAGTACACATCACATCCGATAATGAGGATGTATACAGTTTCACCCATGATTTAAAACTGGTTTACGGTTATGGTAAGGAAGGAAAAATGTGATGAAAATATTGAATATGAAGCCATCAATTTGACTGTGTGGTACATTACGCACTTGTACTAATTCTCTAAAGATATACCAAGTTAAATCTCAAACGCCTAAGTAGTTGTTCAGGGGAATTGAATGTGATGGGAATACTGAATAGTTTCAGGTCTAAAATAAAATTAATGTACATAAAATCATATAGAATAACAAACATATTGCTACTATCTTAAACATACAGCTATTAAAAATCATTCTAATGCTTTCTGTTTTCTTTTCTTTATGTTTCACTAGTGAACCATTTACTACTAATGTTTTAAAGCATCGTGAAATGGCCGTGCAGCTAAGTCGAATGTGTTATAAAGAATATAAATCATATGGCGAATAACAACCCTTTCAAGCGTACGGGATCCAGCAAGGGATCACGTGTGTCATGGATTGATTGAGATAGATGCAACAAACTAACGACGAACAGTGCAAACATAGTATCTAACTAGCCTGGGCGCTTTCGACTCATAATGGGTCATTTTCAAAGGCATATACAAAATATAGACAAAACGTTTCATTCATGTAGAGACAGCCATGTTTAATTTTACAAATTCAACGTTTTTATGTTTATTTGTTTGTGTCTGGAAATGTATGTTAAAGTAAAGACAAGCCTATATTGAAGTCTTGACCAAAAGACGCACTACGAGAAACATAATCTGAGCGATCATCTCTATGCGACAAAAAAGTTCCATAGCCCGTCGCGTCTACCATACACTGAAACTAAGGCATGGGTAGTCATGATATTAACAGCGGTAATTGGGTAGGGAGCGGAGAAGATCTCGCTACAAGTTACTGGGAGATCCCCAAATTCTGCTGGGGAATAAATGGGAATACTGGGAAGAGAGACTCTAATCCGATCCATTTCTCTAGATGGGAGAGCGAAACACGATTCATTATCCCGATAGAACCTTCATTTTGCATTGCCTGTTGCCCGGTCAGATGAAAATTATCTGTTATTCGAATCGATGTCATCCTCAAATCAGTTGGAGCAAAAACGCCACTCACGGTCTATGAAAGACGCGATTCGCTCTTCTCGGTTATCCATACTTTTCCTGATATGAAACGGCCAATGATCTATCACTACTAATATGCACGGATGATATCTAAATGAGTGGCAGGAAGCAAGGCCCTTCTTTGTTGATCTCCTAATCACGGAAACCGCTCCTTGTTCTAGCACCATTGAGGGTCTAGACTTCAAAGACGTGGTGTATTCAAGACACTTCCAGGAAATAGAAATGGGATAAGCTCGTGCTTAAAGGATGAGAATGGAAATGGGCCTTTCATCATCCCTCGGCACATGCAAAACTATTCAAAATTATCAATAAAAGGCACATAAAAACAAAAAGACCACAAAAGCAATGGGGGTGGGGTGGGGGTGAAAACGACTCAACACGAAATGTATATTTGACAGAAGAAATAATAATTAATGTCTGTAAGAAAATTGAAATTTGTTGAGATTTCTGACACACGTGTACCCATACATTATTCAAAGAAAAAGAAAAATATTCCTTATGCTAGCATTAACTAAGGAATCAGAATGGGTTCCTGTTCTTTTCAATTCTTGGGCTGAAATGACTAACTTGATGTGAGAAAATTTAGCTTGGACTGGGGACTCGGAATCCTGGACACGGTAAGTAGTGCAATAGTAATCAGTACAGTGGAAAACAGACCGCAGTGCAGGGTGGCGCCCTCAACCTGCTCTCTCCTTATTTTAACAAACATGATATGAGCATGAAATAACCCATGTTTTAGTTGGGTGGAAGGGCATAACTTTTTCGCCTCCCAGGGGAAGAAAAAAGTGGAGTTGAAAATTGGATGGGACGTGCTGCACCTCAAAATCCTTATCTACAAGTCCCCAACTCTATAGGTAGTGATAAGATTTAAATAGCTGTGCCAAAATTGGATGTCTCAGGACCACCACTTTTAGGTACGACCCACTAGAAATAAAAAGAAGTCATTTAATAAAACCCTAAATCCATGTCCAAAAAAAAAATCAGAAGCAGCGTTAACAAAAATATTTTAAGAAAGCCACCACTGCAGTCATTTTTTGCTTGAATGGTATTATTGTCGTTAGTTCTAACCAGATATATAATAGTCGTTCAGTAAACACCCACCCACCCCACCTATGTCAATTCGACCATCCATTGAGGTTGCGTCACAAGAGTCTTGAAATGGCCAACAGAGAGAGAGAGAGAGAGAGAGAGAGAGAGAGAGAGAGAGAGAGAGAGAGAGAGAGAGAGAGAGAGAGAGAGAGAGAGAGAGAGAGAGTTAGTTTTATTTTTAACGTAGTATTAACAATTCTCCAGTCATACAGCTACGTCTACAATGTCATAGTTTAAAGTGAATTCTAGCACTGGGGCATCATGCCGCAGACATGTAGAATGATATCCCACCAGCTTGTCATATTATCCTGACACCGGACCGACAAGTCCGCAGTCCTATCACTTACCTCTTAATGCAGAGCGCCAAGGAAATCAGCTGCTTGTACCATTTGTACAAGTCATTGATACGACTCGGCTGGGGTTTGAACCGCGACCTTCCGCATACGAGGAGACACTAGATACAAGACCACTGGAGCGGTCTATAACTATGTATGTATGTATGTATGTATGTATGTATGTATGTATGTATGTATGTATGTATGTATGTATGTATGTATGTATGTATGTATGTAGACTAAATCTTTCTTTATCCTTGTCGTATTTCTGTTTTTTTTTAGATGAACTATGAACACAAATTGATTCGCAAAGTTAGTTATTCATGCAGATTTGCAATCCCATAGGCATTCTTATCATGAATCCTAGCAAAAGAATTTCTGAATCTAAGCTGCCAGACTTGAATTGATATTATCTTTAAAAGAAACAAACTTCTAAAGTTATGTTTCATCTTGGTATAGGCTTATACAAAAAATATCATGTACAGTTACAACCAATTGAGGCCCAATTAACAACAAACGGTGTATCCATTTTGCCAATTCTTTCAACACTCTTTGCAAAAATAATGTGATAGTTATCGATGAACTTCTCATGAATTATGTAGATCTTTCTCGTTTCACCTATACTGTAATTTAACCTGCTTGCAGTCTAGTCAACAATGAGAAACGAGTCATATTGTTGCTTAAATACTTTTGTATTTACCTGTATCGACACACGAAACGCTGGTGCAAAATTAAATTCCCCAAAACTCTGATTATTCTCAAACTTTATCAATATAATTTGAAATGTTTTTATAAAATTCTGTAATATTGCCACAAATTATAAAATGGATGAAATTTCTGGTTCCTATTTAATCCAGTGCACAACCTTACTAATTTTATTTGTAACACACCCCTGTGATCCATTGCACTATAAAAAAAAGCCAGAATGACATGTACTGCTCTATCAATAAAAAAAACCACTAAACGGTAAATTGTACCGTAACCTAACGACCCATGACAAAAGGACAAGAGTAAATGACATGACATTGGTATATGTTGCATTTCTATAACTATTTACTAAGAAATTGTAACATTACAGCTTGAAAGAGATCTTGAAGTTTCAAACACGCTGGATATGCATGAAAAGAGAACAAAACATATTTTCCTGGGTGATATTTATTGTAAAAGCGTTAAACTTCAATAAAGACTAGTAAACCAGTCTTAACATGATCAATGAAAGATTTTTTTTCTGCACGCCAAAGGTTTAATACAGATTACAGACCTATTCTCAACAAAATGGAGATAGCAAATTAGTAACCTTGGACACTCTTATACTTTGAATATATGCTGAGGTGTTACCAGAACATTGTTTACTATTTGCAGCATGTCCATAGCATATACATGTACAACCTTAAAATCTGAGCCTTGGACAGTATCTACTATCCATATGACAAGATATAAAGCTTCTCAATATATGTCTACAATTAAAAGAAAAATGTCTACTATTAAAAGATACCATTTATAGTCCCTTATATGTCGCATCCAAATGAAAAGAACAAAGACCTTGACCTGCCGTAGCACAGAGTGCCAGCAACCAGATCAGGAGCCATGTTGTTTGTTCTTCTACTTCTTCCTATCAAACTGCACAGACCCAGATCTGACGGTGCATTATGCAATGGCAAAATCTTGATTTGTGAAGTTTGGAATCGACTTATACTCAAATATACACGACAATGCAAAAAAAAAATATTGCATTTTCATTATGGTGGACTATTTTTATTGGTCAACAAGTTTCCAAGAGCTTTGAAAACAAATAAGTTAGTACAAATGATAAAACCCAGCATAAAACCTATGTTTCTCAAACATAAACAGAGAAAGCAGATCATCCAAAACAGTCTCTGCAATAAGATTTTGGCAAATTGCTACAATAATCATAAAATTAAAAGAAAATCTATGCTGATGGAAAAATTTTAATCCCAAATTCACTAATAAGTTAATGCCCTAGTTAGGTTTGACACACCTGTATTTACAACGTATAACAAATATAGTGCCGATCATTGGTCATTTTTCTTCTTTCTGGAGCATTATTGGGGGGGGGGTGTTTCTAGTCTTTTTTGGTGGTGGTGTTTTTAGAGATTAAAAAGTTATGGTAATACAGGTCTCTTTGTAAACTTGAACGTCATCAAATATTGTTTATCTACAACCTTGAAAAATTACGAGCTTTCGATGCTTTAAACAGTAAAAATTATATGTTCAATGTGGTTTATATTCCAGGCTATTACAAGAGCATCTAATTTGGGAAACACTGAACTAAAAATTTTCTTCTGAATAAAAAACAATTTCATTTGATTCAAATAAAAGGATATTTCATTATCTACTGTGCTTTTTAATAAAGCTTGTGTCATATAATATATATATATATATATATATATATATATATATATATATATATATATATATATATATATATATATATATATATATATATGTAATTAAATCATTTGTTCATCGTTTGGAAATACATTAAACAAAGTTCAAGCATTGATGAAGAACCGAGAATAATATTTGGAGGCAACCTCTTAGAAAAAAACTATGCAAGATGACAGTATCCTAATTTGATACTTTCAACAAAAAAAAAAAACATCAAAAGTGCACTAAACTTACATTTTATTTTCACTGGCCTACTATATAGGCCTGAATCATACAAATATGCAAGTATTTCATAAAATCAATGCCAGAAAAGTTTTACGTTCATTTCAATTATTTACATGTGCTTGATGATGTGCACAATCTGTTGAATGCAATAATGACAGTTAACAATACTCAATCTGTTGAATGAAATAATAACAGTTGACAATATTCAACATCATACATTGTTTAATGCTAACGGAACAAATATGTTGAGGACTGAAATATGGCTTTGTTACAAGATGATGATTATGAAAATATATTACAATATGCACTGTCTGAATGTTCACTACCACTCAATCTGCGCCGATGCACCAAGTCATTTCATAATGTCATGAAAAATTGCCTGTAAAAACATCTCATTACACAACTGCCATAGATACCAATATGCAACTTTTGCAGTGCAAAAGATTATTGGTTGGCCTGATGCAACTGAATAACTGCCATAGAGCTACCATAATTGAATAACTGGCATATTTACTTCCACATAGAGAACATAACCAACCATGCAACGCAGTGGTTCTACACCCCGGTCATGACGAAATGTAAGGGTTGTGAAAACATTCTGGAGGGTCACCTGGATTTTTTGGGGGTTGGGAAAACTTATCACAATGTGGAAATGAGGCCACAGGGCTCAGAAAGGATATTTGGAAGGATTGCTGCAAAAAATCTTGGGAACCACTGATGTACATCATACCATACTGCTCCAGCAATTTCTTTAGATCAGCCAGGGTCTACTGCATGATATGCAGTTACAGACCACCCCACTAATGTTCCCACTAGACTTCAGTTTGGTTAAGCCTGTCTTTTACTTAGAAAGAGAAAGCTTTAATACTGAGCTTAATCTGAATAAAAATTGTGACAGACATTAATCAAGGGCATTAATGAACGATTCATATAAAAATTACCATGTCAAGTCGGACTGAATAAAAATGATATCAAACATCAATTATCATGAAGAGTCCATTAAAATACTGATGTCCTACAAGTTGAAAATAATTTCCAAGAATCAAAATATAAGATTGTTTCTTTGCCTTGACTGCTGATTGTATAAACAGTCTCAAAAATTCTTGATTGATAACACGATTTTCAATCTGGCAATCTGACTAAAATCAGATCTCCAATGTCTCACATGAAGATATGATGATGACCGCTTCAGGGAGGTATTCTGGTGAATAATGGATATGAAGCTTTCAAAACTCTAAAAGTGAATGAAAAAATTCTAAAAACATTCATGCTCATCATCCACATTGCTCAGTCTCCAAATGCAAAGACCGATTTTCTGATAAAATTAATGATTATGGTAATAACACAGGTTACCAGAACACGACTCCAAAATAATCACGGTCATATCTTCAGGTATTAACAGTCAAGACCTGATTTTAATCAGATTGTCCAGACTGGATGATGTGGGATGCATATTGCATGTACTGGCACTACGTTTTATTTAGGACCAACTAGACATCATTTGAATCCTTTTAGTGAAAACTTTATGAATATATGACCATCTAACTAGGAGGATTAGCAATAATGTCTTTAAAATAAATGTTATACTGGATGTCAGATCGGCACAGATGGCATTTAGGACCAACTGGCCATCACAAGAATTGTAGTGAAAACCCAATTTCAATATGATGTTCCATTTGGGAGGAGCGGCAATAATCAATTTTCAAGATGACCGTAACGGAAGCCACATTGATTGTCAGATTAGCACCATTTTCATTCAATACCATAACTGATCAGGAATCTTTTGATAAAAACCACATGTGAACAACTGCGACATCAGAAAAGTCATACTCGTGTCCTTCCTAATGTTCACAGAAAAATACCATGATCTCACTCACTTCTGGAATCTTCAAAAATATAATTATAGTTAAAAACAGACCCACTGTGGGATGTAAAATTACCTTGATGTACTCTCCTGCATCTCACAAAAGATGACTAATAGTGGAAGTAGTCACAGTGACTCGGTGGCTTGCATGCCTACCTTGAGAAAGAAATGTGCATGTTCAAAACATAGCAGAGGATCATCCCAAGTCAGCTACCTCGGTGCATCTTTGCATAAGGCACTTTTCTCCAATTGCCTTGGTACTAAATAACCTATCTGTGTTGCTATGCTGGAAAAAAACATACCAAAGACTGAGACCAAATTACATAATTATATCTATATAATTTATTTACAATTTCAATCATCTGGAAGTACACATGATGCAATTTCATTTCTTGGCAAGTACACAAAGTGCAATTTATGAAAATGGAGACAGTTCCATTCATTTGAGAAAAAAGCTTGTCATAAGTAGACAGAAAATGTACCATGATATTCATGTATCCCTATAAATCAATTTAGTTACCCCCCCTCACTCTCTCTCTCATTTCTTGAAGAAAAAGAAATTGCAACAAACCTGGTGTATTTTGTAATATTTGACAATATTGTTTTTTATGCCTGCACTGCTACTGTCACACGACTGCAATATGTGACAATACCTTTTTCAATGCCTGCACTACCCTGTCACACGACTGCAATATGTGACAATACCTTTTTCTATGCCTGCACTACCCTGTCACAGGACTGCAATATGTGACAATACCTTTTTCAATGCCTGCACTACCCTGTCACACGACTGCAATATGTGACAATACCTTTTTCTATTCCTGCACTACCCTGTCACAGGACTGCAATATGTGACAATACCTTTTTCTATGCCTGCACTACCTTGTCACAGGACTGCAATATGTGACAATACCTTTTTCAATGACTGCACTACCCTGTCACAGGACTGCAATATGTGACAATACCTTTTTCTATGCCTGCACTACCCTGTCACAGGACTGCAATATGTGACAATACCTTTTTCTATGCCTGCACTACCCTGTGACAGGACTGCAATATATGACAATATCTTTTTCTATGCCTGCACTACCCTGTCACAGGACTGCAATATGTGAAAGCTTTATTTCAATGCCTGCACTTTTGTCACAAGAGTGCATTATGTGACAATGTATTTTTAATACCATTTTAATAATAATCCAATTTATATATAACACACCAGTCTTATCACTTTGTCTATTTTTTTCCAGACATTGTGGCCAATTGCTACCAATATTTTAAAAGCAAAATCTAAGAAAATACTCATCTTTTTTTATTTTATAGCCAGTCAATTTGGATAGTAAAGTAACACCATCGAGTCAATTTAATTTTGTGCACTTCAGCTTGCTAAATTTTCACCTAAAAGTTTAGACTTCCACCACAAATATTATAACTTTCCATGTACACAAGATACACAAATATACTTTTTATTGTGTACGTTTGATAGCATAAAATATCAGTAATGGCCATTGCCAAATTAACTGTATGCTTTCAAAAAAAAATATAAAGAGCAACAAAAGGCCACTTTGTCAAAAGTGAAGTAGTTACAAGTCTGACATTATAAAGACAGATCATGAACAGCACAAGTCAAATTGCTCAAACTGAATAATTACATCACGATATCAGTTCCTATGTACTTCCAGTGAAATGATCATTTCCTGCATCTTCTTCAATATCGCACACAAACACAATCACACACACACACACAGACACACAAAGCATACCAGTCAGACAATCAACAAACAAAAATGCAAAGATACAGACATAAATAAAATATTAAGATCAATGTATATGATAACATTAAGAAGGCTTAGATCAGTTATATATTTCATATCTTGTCAATAACACATTCTTCATTAATATAAAATAGAGCATGTACACAAATGTAACACGAGTTAGTAATATATACAAAGTATGAAGACATTTGTTTCCTGCTTTGTAAGAGTTCCATCATGCACCTGGTACAATTACCATATATACTCACTTGCAAGTCAAGTCCAACTGCAAAAATCAGTTTGTTAAGAGTAATCTGTAGAACAATAACAGATCTGTTCAACAAGCTAACTGCGTGCCGTCAGATCAGGGTCTACACTGTTTGCAGTTGTACTCAAAAGTAAGTATAAGAGGTACTACTAAGCACACTCTAAATTCTAACACATAAGAGAAAAAGCAAATTTTTTTGTGGATTTTGTGTTAGCTAAAATCCATGAATTTTATGAACAATGATCCACCTGTGAAAACGGCAACTCCTTCTACAAATTCAAATACTATCAATACTGTCTTTTTTTTTCACAAAACAAAAACTGATGTGCCTTAAAAATAAATTCAATTCATTGTATTCTGAAATAAAAGAAAGTATTTTCAACACCCAATGTGAATAGCATGGATCCCAATGTACTGTCAGTAAATGCACATACCTATGTGAAAGTAAATTTTTTGTTAGTAAAGACAATGGCAAATCTCGGTCTACATGAATCCTCATGTACTGTTAGTAAATGTACAGGCATATCTGAGCCTTTGATGTTCCTTTTAGTGACAATCAATTTTAAGCAAGTCTGTGCTTTTGATTTAAAGTGTACATCAACACAGTTGTGCAGGCACATTTATTGATTTTCAAAAGAATATTAATTGCTCAAATATTTAATGCTAAATATAATTTAACCAAAGTTTATTTCTTCCTGATTGCTGAATGCTCTGCACTTTAGTTATCATCCACATATTTCCAGTGGAAAATTATTCAGTGCTATGTACTTGTATAATAATGCCATATACTTAATGGGGCAAAGAAAAGAGATGTCAAACCTAATCATAACCAATGCAGGGTAGTACAAATTTATTTCCAGCATGCATTGCTTTTATTGTTACAACATAGCATGTGGCATTAAAATCATTATTACTTGACCACACCTCAGTCAAAAGAAGTACATGCACTTGAACAAAGAATTGTCAAACCAGTTTCTTCTGGAATTTATTTAATTACTTTCCTTACTTATTCTTGCCTACAGGACACACCATGGTGGGGCCACGTTATTCTTGAAACTTTCTGAACAGAAAGCATCAATTCAGAAGTTTAAATAATATTGTAGTACTTCAAGAATTTGTTCTATATTCAAAATGTTATGAAAATATGAGACCAAAGGTTACATTGTTTTTGTCACTGGATGCAAATTTTACACCAAAAATAAAAAAAAATCGCATTAAACACTGACTCCAAATACAGTATTAGAATCCTATTCACCTGTTTATTCAGTGATCTTTTTAATAATTCAAGGAGCTGGACTGGACATTTTGGGCTTTTAGTGAGTGCGAATCTGAAGTAAATAACATAACTGGTTAATAAGCTCCAACAGATAACAGGTGCACCAGGACCAAGATGTCAATGAAATCTTAATGAAACAAAGAGCAAAGGTTACCTTGTTCAAAGTTTTCCAAAAACCAATTTTGATCAAATGTTAAACACCTTCAACTCATTAGTGATTCCTGCCTCCCATTCTGTAAAGGAAAAAATGGCCTCAAAAGAGGGGGGTGGGGGTTAAAAAATGTACCATATCAGTACAGAATGAGATCTTTTGCCTGGAGTAGCCTCTCTTGAAAGGATCCTTATAAGGGACAGTAGAATGTAGTAAATTAATTAACAATCTTCTTCCCCAAGTACAAACCCATTACACCATTTCTCACTATAAATCCATGGAACTCACCCTGTACACATCATTAAAGAAGAGGGCGAACTTATATTAGTGGGCATGACTAGTTAAGGATCATAGATACAAATTTGCGTAAATTTTGTAATAGCTGTAGATAGGCTTATTAACAGGAACTGACTTGTGTCAGAAATTCAGTTTATCATCTAAAACAGCAATGTGTGTAAGTCGGTGTGTGTGTGTGTGAGACAAGCACACACCCCATACTGCATTCCACTCTGGGTCAAGTAACAAGCAAATTATTAGACAAGCAAATCAAGAGTCCCTCAACAGGACTGATGCTCTACTGTCTGAAAAGAATTTCCAAGAATAAAGATAAGGGCATTTCTTTTTTAACTGTTTAGAGTTCAAAACATATCTGATATTCTTGAGTGATATCAAGATTTTCATACTGGCCACCATGGCAACTATACTGATGGGTATCAGCAGCATTTTTATCTGAAAGCAGACATCAGTACAAGTCTTTGGATGACAACTCCACTGAGAAGAAGAATCAATAAGACTTAAGACCACAACTAAGATGGACATATTTGATCATAGACTGTCATCTTTTTCAATTGGACAGCACAAGAGGTCTTTGGTTCTTTCCACGGATTTCCCAGTTTCTTCCTCCACCATTAATACTGGCTGCCATGTATAGCCTATGGTGTGCTGAAAATGGCGTTAAGCCCCAGAACAAATAATAAGAAGAGGTCTTTGGTGAAATTCCAATGTAGATATGATCATTCATCTTGGAGTAGTAGCAAATAACATTTTTCAAGCTTTCAAGATGGCCACAATGGCAGCCTCTTTGAAGGTTTAATCGAAACTATATTTTTTCTATGACGGAGCAGACACGAGTACTTTGGTGCAAACCACATATCAATATCACCCTCCATTTGGAAGAGTAGCAATAACAAGATTTTCATGATGGCTGCCATAATGGATATCAGACTTAAAAGTTTCATTTATGAACATTTTTCATTTTCAAGTCTTCTGCTGCAAATCTCTTGTTTCTATGACTGGTTTGGTTTGTGGGGCTTAAAGTCATTTTTCAGCACATGTGAAGGAATAGCCTGACAAGACCTGTCAACCCAAGGGAAGCTATTGGCAAGCTTTCTCACATACTTACAATGATCAAGCCAAAATTTAAGCTCATGCAGACAGTGACCAGATGTGATTTTGATCTGTAAAAGAGAGTAATTGGACCGACCATTAGGACACATGTTTGTATCACTATCCATCCAGTGATAGTAAGATTTTTGATATGGCCAGTATCACATCAGCACCAATTTTCACTTGCGAACAAGCAGACATTACAAGAAGTAATTTAGCGAGAAGCCAATTTGAATGACCACTGTTGAGAAGTAGTGCTAAGCTTTTCAAAATGGCTACTATTCAGCCATATTGGAGGTAAATCTTGTAATGTCTAGTTTTAATGGCAATGAGAAGTAAAATTAAACAACACCCACCTGCCCATTCTTGTTAACTGACAGATGGACAATAGTTTACAGCCAAGAGGCCATCCCATAAGCTCTTCTGTTCTATGACCAGTTGAGCTAAGAGTTCAGTCATGGATTCTGTTGAAAGTTTTGACAAACAAAGTACATCAAAAAGTTATTACATCACAAATAAATTTTATGTACTTTTTATTTTAAAAACTACTTTTTTTAAATGAACACAATCATTTTCTGGAAGATCAGTGTACAGTGTAAAATTGAAACTAAGAAACATTTATTTTAAAAAACAAATCTCACTCTAAAAAATGATAAATCAGAAAATAGTTGTTGGAGACTCTTGTAAAGTGAACTTAAGAGAATGCTGGTATAAATAGCAAAACAAGCAATGACTTTCCCATACAAAAATGTGTTTATGAAATTAAAATCTTCAGTGCATGGGAGAAAAAAGGTAATTTCATAATACCCATTTTTCAATGAATGTGGATGAAAACTTAAGTTATACACCTTCATCATGAACATGTTTGCAAATTAAAACAAAAAATAATAATATGAACCAAAAACAGTATTTCACTAGGCTTTGACCTTGTTTATGATAAATACATATTTTCTTGCAAAACTATATAATTCCAACTCATTTGATATTATTCTACTTCACTGATGAAACTTTGGCTGACTCCTGCACTCAAAATAAAATATTGTTTATTATGATTGGTCCACAACCTTTGCAGCATTTTCATCAACTAAAAAAAAATAATTATTTCTGGCATGCACTTCTACTGTAACTCTTTTTCAATTAAATATGGCAGCAACATGCCTCACATTTGGCATATCTGGTATATGTTACACAGACCAAGTGTTTCCACAATTGCATTTGGAGTGTATTGTGATAACCTCCCTTGTACCAGCATGAAGTCAGCCTCCTTGTAATTATTTACGTTTACTTGTCACTAGTACAACAGTCTGTGTTCCTGATTGGCCTACAATCCTCCAGGACATTCTTTCATCTGATATGCACATTTCTATACATTCCTATTGAGAAATGACTCACAATTTATGAATAATCTCTATTAGACATCAGTCTCAGTTCCAATTGGATATGTATAACTCTTAACATCAGATGGGGTGGGAGTGCCTGATCTATATCTTATAGGAAAGTGGGCATCATCAAACTCCCATCATTGAGAAACTCTATGAAGTCATCCTATCACTGTTGTATATTTGCTGCTATTTAGGAACAATTTCCTTGTTCATCCCAGTGATGAGTTTTCATGCCCCTCCAGATATAATGAATATAAGCACCATGAAAATCTGTGCCACATCTACCTCTTCCTACAGCTCCCTTCATGCTACCACCATCCTCCTGGTTTGGACTCTTCAGTGACGCACTGTGGATAAAAAAAAAAAATCACTGCTTTAAGACAAAATAGCAACTTTAAAAGTGTATGGAACCATGCTCACTCAAGACCCACATCTACCATAACATAATGCAAACTTGCCAACCCTAACGAAGCCTTCTCAGTAAGGCAGACAATTTGTTTTACACAAGTTGGACTCAAGACCCACATCTACCATAACATAATGTAAACTTGCCAACCCTAACGAAGCCTTCTCAGTAAGGCAGACAATTTTTTTTACACAAGTTGGACTCAAGACCCACATCTACCATAACATAATGTAAACTTGCTAACCCTAACGAAGCCTTCTCAGTAAGGCAGACAATTTTTTTTACACAAGTTGGACCTGTTTTCAGTGAGGTGTAACAAAATAAAATGAACTTCTAATCTCAAGCTGGAAAAAGCAGATTTAAAAGTCCAGAAATGTGATTGAATACTGATGTAGCGACTAGGGCTGTCAAAAATCACGAAAAAACCAACCCGGGTACCTGTTGCAAATTTTAACGGATACCCATTAGCACACGAATGACCATGTACAACCGAAGACCAACTAATTGTTATCTCCATTTCTTTAATTTTTTTTATGGCAATAGAGCTAACCGTGTACTAACTCGGTCTGATTCGTCCACACCAATGTAGCTGCAAATTGTCTGACCTCATGCTGTTAATTAATAAATTTATTTAGATTGACCTTTGTACACAGATGGTAGGTATAATCCAACTTTTAATGATCACTGTGATCAGCCGCGTTAAAAGCTTTAGAACACTCAAATTTTTTAAAGGGTAAGTCCTTGTTAGATTGTTAGAACCACGTTTATTCATCTGCTTTTGACCGCAGATTTGAGTTACCCATGCATGCAAGCCCCAGTTATACCATGTGACCATGAAGTCACATAAGTGTTATTATTTTGGAATTATAATTCTTAAGATAGTTATGGTAAAAACGTATTTGTATCGAAAATATAAATATCGGTATATGTATGATGGCTGACTTTCAAAATTTGCAGCGCTAGTCGACTAGAAAAACAACAAGCAAAGATTACTTTAAGGCATTACGAAGATTTCAAGTTGTCTAGGTGACGATTGTTCATAATATAAATTGTGAGATTTCTTTGACATGTTTGTTCGGAAATCAAAGGTATCCATCTGGATTTCATTAAAAGAGCAAGCACTCACATTCAATAGTTATCATCTACAAAGAGGTTTATTACCTGCAGAACAAATGTTTTAACCTGGGTATATAATGCCTCGGGAGAACGGTTTGTCCGGTTGCACAATGCCAATGAATTTTATTAATCCAAACCGAATGTCTGACGTATTGTTTATTTATATTAAGCAGAAATCTGATTTCTAATTATAGCCATAGCTGTCACACCTGTTTGAAGTGGTTGTCGAATGTGGCGATTTTTTTTTTTTTTTACGGGTACCCACGTTTACGTTTCAATACCTGGGTTTTTCTATACGGTCAGGTACCCGGGTACCCAATGACAGCCCTAGTAGCGACAGTACACGTGTTCAGGGAAGAAGTCTGTAGAATTTACTTGAGCCTTAATTACCTCCAGTACAGTTTCACAAACTTCATTCCAAACCCCATGGAGATCAATGATTTCTCTATATATCTAAACTTGGAAGTATTGCTTTAAAACAAAATAATAAATTTCATGCAAGCCATGTTGACAACAATCATCTTTCCCACCATGTGACATACAACACCTGATGTGCAAGAAACTTAACTGTTGCCTGTCCAGCTTTTTTCCCCCAAGAATTTGCAATATTCCCTTTCATTTTTCTACACTATTAAAACTTTTTGAGAGGTTATTGTCTCTTTTGTCCTGATACATAACCTGTCATTTGTAAAACAAACATAGGCAACAGCTTGATCATGCACATTTTGCATCACAAACTACTCAGTCTAAAGCTTTTGAAGTATTTTGGTAAAGTTAGACTGCTTCCCTTACCAAATCCACTGAATCTAATACGAAACCTGGATCAGAATTAAACACAGACAAGCCAATATTTGAATTTTACTGCAATTATATTTCCTTGATTTGTTACTTATTCTCTAAGTCCATACTTTAATGTTCATTTCTGTAAGACTTACTGGAAGGGAAGGCTGCTCTGCATAATGGATCAACAGATCTGAACTGACATTTTCATTTGATAACATAAGAACCACAAAACAAATGAAACCGGGGGCACGTATATACACAAGTAAATGTGGCATTTTAAGCAACAATGACCACATAGGACACTGGAAATTAAGTCATTAGCATCACTGCAGTTTTATTATAATCCAGCGATAATTATAGTTTTCTTGAAGTTCTTGAGTCTAATCATCCGATACCATACACATCTAAGACCCTGCAATCAATGCAAAGCAAATTAAGTTTAATTTTTTTTAAGAGCTCACAAGAAAGAAAAAAAAAGTGCTACAATTTTGTTCGCTTAACTCTACATGTAAAACAAATTCTGTGATAGAGAAACTTTCCCTACACACATCATTCTGCAGCCTGGCTTCATCTGCATGCTAGCCAGGTATTTTTATCCTCCATTACAGTTCAAAAGAAAAAACCCAATCCCAATACTGACTACTTCCTCAAAACAGCTGAAATTGTTGGTCCCAAAAATAACCACTTTAGAAAGCTTTTAATGGAATTAAATCATAAAATGTTCCCCAGAGGTATCTTAATTTGTCTTGAACAGGGTTCTGCTGAATCCTACTTTTCACTGCTACAATGTAATCCCTTTGTTGTCCTCACAAGCTACGAGTCATCAATCCACTTTGCACAACATCAACCCCTGGCATTCATGAATTGGATCATCAATCCACTTTGGTCCACACCAACCAAAGCAAATTCATCAATTCAACCTGGTCCACAGTGACCGATGGCATATGTAGTTTGCTGAAATTGTTTTTCACATGGGTCTTCTAGTGCATAAAAAGTTAATGTCACGATTAAGCAAAATCAATTAACCAATTACAATGTATATTACATATTAGGTATTTATTATGGTGATTCCCTCTAGTTTATATGCTAAGACTCAAAGACAAACTAGTATATGTAGTTGAAACTGGAGAACTATATGATATTGTCTATGGAATTCATCATAATTATCCCAAACCATCTTGCACAAATGTAGCAAAAAAAATCGAATTTGATCCATTTCTGTAAGTTGCATTCAATCAGACAACAAATCAACTACCACACTTTTGCATGTAGTGCAAAAATGATCAATGGGCCTTGGCTCAATTATGCAAGACTTTTAAAATGTTCAACACAAAACACGAATTCTGACAACACTGCTTTGATAACGGCTGTAAGTTATGACTATCTGAAGCCATCCAATACACCCTGACTTGAGAGATGAAGTCCACAACAAAAAAAAAAGTGAAAATGAAAAAAAGCATCGATTCCATACCTTACCTGGCAGCGGCCCCGGTTGAGCATCTGCATTAATTGTTCGGGCAGGAAGTTCATCTGTTTTTTCTTCTTCCCTTCTCTTTAGACATGCTGCCTTAGGATTTAAATTTCTCTCTAAAACACAAAATAATGAAAATTATACTTATTAGCAAAGTAGCATTTTGGCAGTTGGAACATGTTAGTGATTGGTACAATCAATAATTCTTTAGAAAACTTAAACGTTATAACCTTCCAATCAATTAGCTAATAGATAGTACTGTTATATAAAGTTTAAGCTCTGAATAATTACTTCAACAAGAGTTGTGGATTATACTGTGATTAAATTTCTTTCGTAGCATAAATTCTTTTTTTTTATTTTGTAAAAGTGCTTCTTTCAAAATCATTCTATGTATGTATGATATATATGTATGTATGTATATATATGTATAAATAAAATACATGTAATCAATGACTTCTCTAAACTGTTACTCCATCTAGTACTTTTATTCATTCAAGACAAAATCAATAATATATCCCTACCTCATTTCTTCTAATGTATTGGCATTAATGTGATGGATTCTATTTAGGTTGTACAAAAATTAGTTACAAAATACTCAGACAGTATGATATAACAACCTGAAGAGCATCCATAAAAATAATAACAACATCCAAGTGCTAGAAATAATAAAGTGTTGATAGACACATATCACTGATTTCCTGTCAAATGAACCAATATTTCTATATATGAACCAAGATTTGGTAACTATGTATGTGTACACACACAATGTTTATGTAATAATCCATCATCCACTTTTTTTCCAAAGTCAGTTCGTTTCAATTATATGCTTTCATTGAAAGATGATATCAAAGTTTTTGAAACTGCTGAATACAATAAGACCTATTCATTCATAATCAAAAATGACTGTTCATCAATTACTTTAATGTAAATAGAATGCAAGTTACTGGTAAAGGCTACTTGTGAATTACAATTTCAGACAACTACCATTTTTCAATGACTGTAAACAGTAACAATATTTTCATGGTACAACTTTTGAAGATATAGCATTTTTTATGTTAACAGTGCACTGCAAAAGAAAACCTTCATCAACTTAGAAGCAGGTGATCTAACGTGAAACATAGGTAGCAAGTGTATCAATAATTACTAGTCCATTTTACCTCTTACTCGAGCCTCTAACGATGTGATAATATTGACTGCTTGCTCTAAAATCATAAGTTTTGTAATGGGCTGGGTGGTACCACAGTGCATCGTCACCATTTGACCCAACTCCTTGAATGCATCGTTAATGTCTCTTACTCGTAACCTGCAGTAACAAACAAACAATAACGTCTTTAATAACATATAATAACACCAAGATCATGCGTACCTCGCACTTGACCTTCTAACGATGTGATAACATTGACAGCCTGTTGTAAAATCATAAGTTTTGTTAATGGCTGGGTGGTACCACAGTGCATCGTCACCATTTGACCCAACTCCTTGAATGCTTCGTTTATGTCCCTTACTCGCACCCTGAAGCAACAAATAACATCATTCTTAATCCAAATTAAAAGCAATATTAATAATTAAGAATAACTTGCATTTACACCGATATAAATAATAAATTTAAGGTAATTACTTGGGGCTAAATTTATTAATATATTGCAACTTTGAAGCCTTCAACCCAGGGATCTCACTCAAATCACCAAGAGAGCCATATCACTGAAAAATATTTCCATTATCAGCTATTTTACAAATTCCAGGTGGTGATGTGTGCTACAGACAATAATTCCACAAGCTGCATGTCTAATACTCCTGCTTTAACCTGTACTGACGAATTCATAAACATGCACAAGACTTCCCCATTAAGCCCTTTCCCTGATCTTGTCTAACATGGGGATGCAACTACCTTCCCAGAAATTTGTGGGGTGAGGTGGCACTAAAAAATCCCAAGAATTTATTGGAGTGGAGGGCCAAAATTGGAACTTATGCCACTGTGTCCAATTATGCATATTCAAAATAACAGGACAATGAAAACCATGGAGTTCTTCAGCAAAAATCAAGCCCATGCATTTACCAGTCATCTCCTTCTTTAACCTCACATCTTCTGTTCATGCATAGTATCAAGAAAACCGACTGTTCATGTCATCTCTGACACTAATGTAATTTGTATGTTCTGAAGCAGGTGTAAGATTCCTGTAACATAACAGTCAAATTACAACAGTGTGATGTCATCATTTTTCATGGGCAATAATTTTCATGGATTTCATGTCTTGAACAAAAACAGAAATTTCAAAACCAAGTAAACAATGACCTTTCTTTGAAAACAATATCTCTTTGATCCAAAATATGATTTTTCTGAAAACCATGAAAACAGATACCCATGTGGGAAAAAAAATCAATAACTGACTTCTGACCAGTAAAATTTTCATCTTCATAACTGTGCCAAGACAAAAAAAAAAGCAAAAAGTGCATATTTTTAAAAAGAAACAGAAAGAGGATACTCCATAACATTAAATATTTATTGCAGTGATTGATCGTGATAAATGTTTTCATTTCATATGATTTTGGGCTTGACAGAAAGCCATTTTAGCAGGAACAATTTTCATTGGAGTCTATTATCACTGGTAATCACAACATTTATTTCCTCAAAACCAAAATGCATTAGAAATTTTAGAACACTGAATGGTATTGCCCAGTCTTACATCAACACTTAATATGCAGCAGGACTTCATGAGATTATTTTCAAAACCATTTTCTCATGTACACATAACACCAACCAAATCAGTACACTTAATTCCACTAGACAGCAATGCAAGACAGTTCTAAAGTGACAATGCAAAAACAAATCTAGTACATCATATTACGTCTTTATATACACCAGTACAGTGGAACAGGTGTAATGTTGTCTGATACAGTATGTCAATGGGAAAATGTGTACTGTTGAACAATAACTCAAAGTAATTATGAAACTTAAACCTGTTGTTGTGGGGCTTAACACCATTTTTCAGCACACGATAGACTATACATGGTGGCCAGTATTAATGGTGGAGGAAGAAACCGGGATATCCGTGGAAAGAACCACCCACCCACAAGAAGCTACTGGCAAGCTTTCTCACATATCCATATTCATGTAATCCTAGACTCAAACCAATGCAGAGGTGAGATGGCAGTGATCCATAACGGACAGTGCTTTAGATCACTTGGCCATTCAGGGCCCCTCTAGATAAAAATATGTGTCCGTTCCATCTTTTATTCACATGAATCTGATTATTCCTTTTTATTCTTCGGTGTTAATTATTAACACTTTTTAAGAAACTTATTTTCCCTTTCATTTGAAACATGCATTGATTGCTGGACGTCATTTTAAAACAAATTCTATAATCAACAGTTGGATCATGCAGACGCCTGAACAAATAGTGGCAGTTTAAAGCATCTGAGGTGCTGCTGTTAAGTTAATCTGGTTCCCTCACGAATTTCACTAATTCTAATATGAAA
This sequence comes from Potamilus streckersoni, assembly GCA_016746295.1. Lineage (NCBI taxonomy): Eukaryota > Metazoa > Mollusca > Bivalvia > Unionida > Unionidae > Potamilus > Potamilus streckersoni. Next base: position 157,915 of record JAEAOA010001447.1, read on the forward strand.
CCTGAATCCAAATAAAACATGGATGAAAAATTTTATGGATTTTTCGGCAATAATCATTTTTTTAATAGTTTTTCTGTAAGTCTGTATTTTAAGGGTAATTTTCATAAGACTTACGGCAAAATCATAATAGTTGGCAGGTCTGCATTCCGACAATAAATTTAATGGGTTTTTTACATCTGCTAGGCACAGAATGCAATCGATTAAATGTAATGATTAAAGTTCTGGGAAAGACCGTCTCATACTGATAAACTTAGAAATAATACTTTTGTGTTGTCTTTTGTCATTTTAACTTCAGGGTAAATCTGAAAACTTGACAAAAACCATATGATATGACGACTGCATTACTGCAAGAAATAGATTATAGTCAATTTAATACCCATGACAGGATACTAAAACCTGGAGATTTTGTGACCCAATGAACAATGATCCTTTTGTGGAAAAAAAAAGGGACTTATTTCTCTATCCACCTTTTTCTCAAAATTACAAAAACAGGTATGAAAAAATGTAAGGTAACAGTAACATATTTGCTGGCCTATAAGTTGATGTGGAGTACAAGTCAAATTTGTAAATTTTGTAAATCGTCCATCTTTCATCCATATACAGGTCAATGCTGACAAAACCAGATCAATACCTCAGCTTCAGCTTCTTCACTACGTTCCACACAGCATCATGATTTTACCCCATCTACATAGAACTCAGTAGATTTTCTAGTCAGCATCATTAAATATAGCTAAAAGTACTTAATTTGTTTCACAATTATCTTAAATGAATTATGATGCTGGCCTGAAAATTTACTGACTTACAGACAAAATAAAATTCATGATACTGTGTCGAATGAAATTGTAGTAACTTTGGGTTTCCTGAATATTAATGCTATCACTGTAAGCTTTATCAGATTACACACAATAGGAAAAATTCATCCCTGATGCTAAAATGTTGTGTTCAGTTTTGTTTTGGAGAGTGAATGAGATATGTGTGGTCCATTCCATTTTTCTTCTTGCACCTCATGATCAAAATAAAATCTACCCCAATATGTGATTATATATAAAATTTACCCCAATATGTGATTATATATATATATCAGCCTGTCTTCATGCATTTTGTACCTTACTGCTCCTGATTAGTTGAAGCTTTTGTGAAAAGAAACAAAACAGGAATAAATCAAATAATAAAAGGAAAATATTAAAATACATGCCATCCTCCTTCAGTTTCAAAGTTTATTCGTAACAAAATTATATCCATAGATATCCCATTTAAGTAAAATCCCAACAAAATATATTTAGTGCACTGTGTTTTTTTTATTTCCAACTACAACAACCTCTCCTTTGTGATTAAGTGCATGTACACTTCCTGTAGTTAGGCATCAAACTAGTTGTTACTTTAAATTGATGACAGTTCTCTCAGTAGGTAAAAAATGGGTCACTGGTTAAGAATCTGACATGAATAAGCATTTGCCATTTCCTTTCATTACATGGTACCTAGTTACCTCATTGTTAACCTCACTACTTTTATCTGGTATGCCAAATCTTGCACTCAGCAAGGTGTGAATTAGTAATACATGATCACAGCTGTAGCACTAATAAAATAAACTAATACTGCAAAACCAGATTCTAAGAACAATGGATGTTGTAACTAAAATGAAATTGTTTACACAGTGGTATTAATTGAATATGGAATAGCACTTGTACATGAGCAAGATCACATTCATCTGTTCATTAAACAGTACGTTTTACAATCGTCCGGAATCCTCTCTCTCTGTGGCATGTTTTATTTGATCACAAGGTGCAAGATGAAAATGTAATGGAATACCTGTCTGCTTTGGTTACACATTTTCTAACTTGTCTATTCTAATGCGCATAATCAAATTTAAGTTACAAATATTACTAGTGGATGCTACTTTACTGCAATTATATCTGATGTACTTGAATTTAAAACTGATGATGTTTTTTAAATCCTTCTCAATGTTAAGTCCTACATTTTTTCTTTTACACAAACTCATCCCCATAATGATAATTTTGCACACATTACTTTTCATACTATTGCAGAAAATTGGTTTTATATATAATCAAAATTACATGACATACAATAAAACAATTTGAAAGATAAAATCCACATAAAAGTAAATATGGAGTGCTAGACGAAACATATTTTTTGGCCAAAAAAATTCTGACTTGTATACCAGCAAATACATTATCATGTTTCACATCTACAGAAGACGGTGATTGTCAGCTTACCTTTCCCTAGCATTGTTTGCTTGTCTCCGCAATCTCTCACGTTCTACTTTAGTTTCAGGTGAGTCATCTTCATCTGGTTCACTTCTTCTGGACAGCAATCAAACAAATGAAAATTGAGAAACAAAAAAATTTTTGAGAATGCATCACCTCAATAACTTGCGTCAATCCATCTTTATTTGCAGAATCACTTTATCTAATGGGTAACTAACAAGCAATTACTTCTATCCACTATTTTTCTGATCAGCATGGTTTGATTTAGTACTTTACAACACAGCAACAGAAGTAGGTTATTAATGCCAAGGCAACTAGATGCTTTGCCCAAAGACACACCGCAGTACTTGAACTAGGCTGGTCGGATTGAACCCACATCCTTTTGGTCACATGTCCAGCACTCTAACCACCAAGCTCACAAGACTGGATAATCTATTAAATTTTCTATAAGCCGAGTTGACACACTGATTTACTTTGAGCCTCCTTATCAAAATGTAATCTGGTCCTTTCAATTGCACAAAGTATTTTAACTGAACATATTAGAATGTAAAATATTACAAAATATATAGAGAATTTTACAGAAGTTCCCATCCTTCACACACTGAATTACTGTGTAGTGCAATCAATATGCAGAAGATATCAAAGACTTGAACATGTAGTTTCTTTAGATTCCTAAACTTTCTGCACAAGATATCAAATGTGTATACCAGCATGTAAGAAAAAAACATACATCTCCAAAACAGCACACAACAGTATACTACTCTTCAGGATGACATCCTGTGTAAACTCAAATAAGCACATGATTTGAACAGCACATACTCATTCATAACACAACACTGCCATGATTATGTTTTCACGTAAATTTCCTCCATCAGTTCTTAACCCATTGGGTGGAGACCCAGATTAGGTTTGAAGTCTTAGCCTCACACACATCAAATGTTAAAAACTGTGCTTGGGTAATGATTTCAAATTATTAAGGTTCATCTCAGCAACAAACAGCATGAATTATGATTTACTTTTCTAAGCCTTAACCCACCATCTCCATAGAATGATACATAAAAACCCTGATCTGTTAATGCTACTAATCCAAAGCCAGGCACTGAAATTCTTTCAAGAACAAGGAAAACCAACTAAATATGGTAGTACAGATGTATTACAGTGTGACATCATCAGTTATCTTATGTTTTCCCATATCACATTATCGATTATTTGTTTCTTCAATGAAAGTAACAAATCCTAAGAAGTTTTTGTCTGATGTGCTATATAAAATTTCACATTGTACAGCAAATGCATGTAGGAACAAACATTATAGTTGGTTTAACCTAAGTTAAGTGTCAAAGTTATCGAAGAAGATTGTTTTTCTAGGTGGCATCTAGGTACCAAATTTACAGCAATGCAACAATTGTGTTGTCCTACTATATATTTTAAGCAATATGCTTTGGCAGAACAATAATTCATAAACAGTATCCAAGCAATGGAAGTAATTAAAGCTGAATTAATGAACCCTAAATGCCAATGAAGAGCCTGAAAACTATTATGCCGTATTTAGTTATTTAAAACTGTTAGCAGGTTAAGAAAAAGGTCACCTTGATTTCTTATGAGGTGGCTGTGGTCCAGAGGGGTCTGATTTTTTACTTGAATCTTCTGTTTTTGATGTGTTCTCACTCTTATTTGACTCCGTTTCATCCCGGTCATGTTTTTCCAGTTTCACACTATCTTGTGATACATCAGACTGCTGATCGCTACCAACTGCTGGCAAAAAAAAACTCATTGTATTCTTTGCAGTAATCTGAACTAACTTTTAAGCAAGATCTAATAGCAAGCCAGACACAAGGACAGAAAGACAAAAGCCCTTCCACATTTATTTCAATTTAATCTAACTGAGGCAGCATCTAATTTTTGACATGTGTCACAATTCCAAATATTCTTACTAAGTTTGTTGTTGTTGTTGTTGTTAATGCCATTTTTTAGCCCTCGATACATGGCAGCCAGTATTAATGGTGGAGGAAGAAACTGGGAAATCTGCAGAAAGAACCACCAACCCATGAGACGCTACTGGCAGCTTTCTCACATATCTACTTTCGCCGAATCTTAGACTCAAACCCACGAAGACAGGGATGCATTGGCAGTGATCTGTAACGGTAAGCGCTTTAGACCACTATGCCACTCGGGACCCCTTTACTAAGTTTGTAGGCCCTATGTATCTAACAAGAGGTTGCCACTAACAAGCCAAGTGTCTCTTGCTGCTTCTCAACTTAAAAAAAAAGTGCAGCAAGATGATTAATTACTAAATGCAACTGTTATCATCCAAGATCTTGCTAATATAAATCATTCTTTATCAAAATTAAACCAACATATGAATGCTAAAGTTTCCACAACTAGTGAAATCTATAAGTAAAATCATCTAAAACTTTTCTAACGTCTAGCTCCACAACAAGATTTGTCTGAAATCAATATGTATTTAAATGCTAGTGTTCACAAACCAGTCAGACAGCTAGTATTGGTAGGAGTTACTGCATGTAATCAACTTAATGCAACAAATACTAGATAAAAATACTTATAACCCCCCCCCAAATACAAGACCTTTTTGAGGTAAACTGTCAGTGAAATTATGGTTCACAAGCCAACCTAGATGTACATTTCAAGTTAATCAAGGGCAATAACTCTTACAAATAATATCAAAATCTGACATTATTAAACTTGTGCAACTAATTGAAAAGATGAGGATTCCCAATCAATATAACTTAAATGAAAACAAATCAAGTGTCAGACAAAGATCAAATAACAATAAAATATGATCATCAAGCCCTTGTTAATATGACGTTTCACAGCAAAACTAAGTGAAATGAAAAACTCTGATAGTTAGTCCAAAGAATGTTCATTCCAAATCATGAAGGTCAATACCTCTTTGATGTTGACACTACAAAATTTTCTATTAAACAATAGCATTTGTGTGTGTGTGTGTGTGTGTGTGTGTGTGAGAGAGAGAGAGAGAAAGAGAGATTTTTAACATAGATTTAACAATCTTTTTTAACAATCTTCCAGTCATACTGTTACAATGTCTGCAGTGTGGCAATTTATAGTGATGTCTAGCACTGGGGCATCATGCCATCATGCCACACCCAGTCACTTTATCTTGACATCTGGCCCACTAGTCCTAACATTAAGCTCTTAATGTTCAATGACAAGAGAGGCACATGCTAGTGCCATTTTTATAAATTTTTGATATGACTCAACTGGGGTTTGAACCCATGACCTTCTGCATCAGAGGACAATATAAAGTGTAATTTTTTGTATCAGGAAATTTTTCCTATCAAATTTTTTTCATACAGGTTTCTCAGAATTTTTGTGGCATTTTCACAGCACGTAATCACTAAAGAGGCTCAGAATAGCGTATAATATATCAGTCATGTTTTACAAATCCTATGAATAATGTTTCCTCATTGCCTCGCATACAAGTACTTTGCAGAATATATTTATTCTTCCTCCACCATTAATACTAGCCGCCAAGTATAGTCTATATTGTGCTGAAAAATGGCATTAAACCTTATAACAACAACAACACCAACCTTCTAATGTTGAGCACCAAGTGAAGTACCTGTTAAATACAATTTTTATAAGTTTGGGGCATGACCTGCCAGGGTTTTGAAGTTGTGACCCCACTAATCCAAGGCCAATGTTCTGACAACTTAAGCCACCAGAGCGTCCTGCAGAATACTGTTATCTATGAATGGCATTATGACAACACCCATAATAATACAGTAAAATCTTTAGCCATATAGTAATATTTTGAATAAACTTTCAGCTGTATACATAAACTGATGCTGAACATAGAACCCAAACAATGGTGATGCTGAAAATTTCAATTAAATGCAAGTAATATTGTCACTATATGAAAACTACATGGAGACATGGTCACTACAGTAAAACCAACACTAAAGTCTCTACAGATACTCAGACTGCTGCTATTGGAATACTGTTGACTCACCAATGACACTAATACTGAGTTTTAAGAAAATATAATTTCTTTTTTTCTAAAGACAAATTTCCAGGCCATTTCCAGGGTTTTTCCAGAATGAAAATTTAAAAAAAAAAGAATATTGTAGACTATAAAATATGCATTTTAATGTACAGAACAAAATTTTAACTTTATTTTGCTGACCTGCATTGATTTACTGAGTATGAACAACATCATAAACATAAATTATGTTTTATTTTCTTTCAAACCATTAATTCTAAGGAATTCTATAGCAATATATATATATATATATATATATATATATATATATATATATATATATATATATATATATATATATATGTGTGTGTGTGTGTGTGTGTGTGTGTGCATTTCCTATTACAGTATATTAAAAAAATAATAAACATAAATAATTAGGCTCTTGTCTTAAAATAAAAAGAGTTTAACCCCGAATTTATCTGTGCCAATAAAATACCAAACAAGATTTTTCAAACAACCTTATCTCCTTAAGACAATCTGGTTAAACATCCATAATTTAAATTATATTTTCAAAAAAGTTGATTTAAATTTTGACAAAAGTCCTTCAAAATCGTATACTGTTGTATAAACAAGGACTGATATTTCTGAAAAATCAACCTGTCTTCTTGTAATTTGTTAAACCAGTCCCTAAACATTTATTATTAAAGGGGCTCATATCCTTTTTTTAGTTTATAATACAAGGGACGATTTCTCATTTCAGCTCTGAGATTCTACAATCTACTACAAATTTAACGTAAAACAAACAGCAGTCCATTTTCTAATCTGTTTCCACCGAATATTCCCACCCCATTTTTCATATTTGGACATTTATTTTGGGGTGTGGGCTCATTGCAACTGCACATCGAAAATTTGGAATTTGCCGCCACCATGTGGTAGTTGCTTACCAGCGGACCTAGAAAATTTACACTTTATGTTATATTGACTAGTACCTGCATGAAATCGATAGTAAAATGATTTATTTTCTCAGAAATGGCAAGTATTACAATTGTTATGTCTTTAACCCTTTCATCACTAAGTAACTTTGTAGGCATAGAGTCCTCAACACTAAGTAACTTTGGAGTTGTAAAGCAAAATGACTTGTAGACTTTGAAGCAACATAACATTGCCAATGTTAAAGATATCTGGCTGGATTAGGTGTCAAAATCAAGGTTAAAAATCAAATTTTATTACTAATTCATTAAAATGTGCATATCTATTACAACTGTTAAAATGCAGGTGCAAACAGGTAACACAACAGGTAAAATACAAGTAATTATTTTATTACCTCTTAGAAAACTTAGAAAGTTCTCAAATCATGTTCAATTGACCTTAGACGTACTAGTGAATAACCACAGTAACAATACAAGTCTTTCTTTCATGGTGACCATAATATATAAAATTTTATAAAATGAACCAAAATGATCTCCAAGGTGAGCCCAATTCTGTCAGAAAACTGAAACAAATCTCTTTGGTTTTCTGGCTTCGTCCAAACAAAACCACGTGATGCGCACAATTCCTCTGGTTCAAAACCTTCAAAGTCATCTTCATCGTAATCACTGTCAGCCACAAGTGCATTCCATTGTCTCTCCAAACATCTTCTCTCATTTTAATCCAAATTTACCAGGTCGAAATTATTAAAATCCTTCGATAACCTCCTCTGAAATTTGTTCAAACTCCACCATTTTGGATACAAATTTCAGCATTCCGAAAACACGTTAAAAGTTCGTACTTTGTTCGATATTTCTAGTTGTATACAAGCTAAACTCATGACATCATCCAAATATAACATCTACATTACAAGAAGGAAGTTATTAGAGGTACCCCGAAAGTTATTTAGTCGGGTACTATAGCGTTAAGGAAGAACACTGCCCTAGACCGAAGACTCGGTCTATAGTGTTTGCGGACTTACTTCCCCTGGACCGATTTTTCGGTCTGCAGTGATGAAAGGGTTAATCCGCTAGCTGACTAGACAAACCTATGGGTTAGATGAAACCTGACACAGTACTTGCCATATACATAACTATTCATACGACTTCACAAATCTCAAATGACATCAGTCCAATAGTCGTGTGATATCAACAACAAACTCCGTTATAATCTTGTTGTATAGAAATTCAATTATATTAAATTAAAGTCAGAGCCTTTTTGTAAAATCCAGCGATCTGTCCAGTCTGATTTATCAAAGCAGAGTTCATGTCAACATGGTAGTCACATGATACAACTAAACTCCAAAACTTGTCCTCAGTAGATTATAAATATGGAGAATTTTGCGTTCTTTCATTTTTGTATTTTTATTACAACCAGTAAATGACTTTCATTTAATATGTCCTTTTTTTTGTTTTTTCTACATTTGAAAACATGGATTGCTAGATTTGTGTACTTATGTGACTAGCAAACCGTGAATACCAGGTCACATTTCATCAATGCCACAGTTTTATCATGTCTTTCTGCAGATTAAAGACATAAGGGCCTTAATACAATTTCTGAGGAAATAAGTAATTTTCATAATGATTTCATGCATGCATCACCTGATCTAACAAAGTTTATAAATTTCTGGTAATCAACTATGCTTTGCAACCACCAGGTTGGCCTCTCGAGATGCTAGATGTTTTTCATGCCTTCAAGGAAAGGAAAGATACTGCTATTGTGCTGACTTTGAAAATAAATGTCAACTAGACGAATCTAATCCACTGAGTATTTGGATATATTCAGCTAAAATGTTACTGTACCCTCTGAATATTTTGGTAAGAACTCGATAAATTTGACTTATGATCAGTTTAGTTACATCTTAAATCCGTGATCGTTTCAGGCGTCAAGTTGTGGCTGAAAATTATTGATCCCCCTCCCCCAACTTTCATCGATATTTGTGATATTCAAAGACTTTTCACGGTCAGGAATTTTTTTTATCATTTGACCAAACTTTTCCCTGATTTCTCGTTAGTGTGGTAACTTTGCTCTATACTCCATGTACAAGTCATACACCCAATAATGAATAATGAAGCAATATATGTGGAAAACTCAAATAATGGGTGGAAAAGAAAAGGGTAACATACAGATGGCTAGACATCACTAAACATAATGCTCTGCACTTAATATTACTCTCAGCAAAAATATAAAATAAAAAATACTTTTGAATGTAAAGGAACTAATACAAGCACAAATGCCAAGATCATTTTTGAAAAGCAATTGTTTAAAATGCCAATAAATTTTCCAGGCTTGAATTCTATGTATTTTCCAAACATTTAAAAGTTTTATTGGTTTGTCCAATCTTTTTCAAAGAAACATTTTTCATAGACCAATTTTAAAAAGATTTAAACTACTTTTATTGATGTCTATGTACTATAAAATATATTTATTTCCTGTCATATACTTAAGCTCTATACATGATGACCTCAAGATTTGGAGGAATTAGGAGAACCACTAACTTCGACAAGCCGCTAAAACTTTAAAAGACAAAGCAGGAAGAGATCTTAAACTCCAGAAGTGTAGCAATTTGTTTTAAATCTCTAAAAAAAATGGCTCTAATTTTTACTTACAGTCGTAAGTTTTCTGTGTTTCCTGTGCAGCGGACAAACTGTGGGACCGACTGTCTGTCAATGATGGAGCACCAGGCTGAATATTAGAAAACAAATTCTCATATAATGTCAGTGATAGCAATGAACTAAAATTAATAAAATTGCTAAGCTCTACCTGTCCACCTCAAGATGCAGATAACACATGTTAAAAATTACCAAAAGATCACTGACCACAATAAATATTGTCAAGAAAACAGATTTGTATCTATAGTAAATTCCAAGTACTAGAAAGATAAAGGGATACACATAAAAAACATTCCTTTACATCAAAGTTTTGTTATGAAAGGACAAATAAAGGAACATTAGGGACACTGGGATACACTTCCTGATATTTGATACATGGAAAGGTCAATGAATGCAATGGAGTTGTTGCAGATGGAATTCTTGGCAAATATTTTCAGCCTCTAAGGATGACCTTAACATGCAGAAAAGTTCTCTGCCAAATCAATGACAGATTCTCTGACAAATCAATGACATAAGACTGTGGGACATGAATAAAAATCTGAATCAGTACCATTTAGTACAAGTGTATGCAATACATATTATGTGCCTTCCTCTGTCTAAAAATGTCAATTTCTTTTTCATCATAATTACTCACTTAAAGGACAAAATAAAAACTGTAAACAACAAAGCTCTTGATCTGTCACAGAATAATGTGCCTGAAGATCAGGGTCTATGTTGTTTGTTCTTCTGATTAATCTAAACAAACCACACAGACCCAGATCTGATGCCACATTACATGATGCCAGATTTGGGTCTGTGGAGTTGAACATGTCTTATGAGCAAGTATACACAGCATTTTGTAGCAGAAACAAATCATAAATTTAAAATTTTTTAGGAAAATAAATTTTCAGATTTTAAATGTAAAAGAGTTATTAGAGGAAATGGGTTTACAAAATGATATAATTGAGATAAAGGTTTCAATGAAATCTGCAAGTTCTACCAAAAATTTGCAGGTACATTTAACCAATGCAAATACTTAAAGCCTCATATTTAACATTACCTACTGCAATGATTCATCAATGTCTATTATGCTCTTGAAATTACTCACAAAATGGACAATGATGACTGTGACCCATTATGTGCTAGACCACAGGAGCCTGCAGTTTTATCAATAAAGCACGATGAAATTTCTGACAACATAAAATCATATTAACAGTATTATAAAGTAACACAAGGAATGCAACCTGTAATGACAACGCTGTTCGGGGTTTATGACCGCAATGGTGAAAATAATGGTTAATTTGCCAGATTGGATTCGTGCGATGGTTGTCTGAGTGATGCTTTGTTATGTTACTATTTTTGTAACGGATGTGTAGTTTTTCAGTCTTCTTAAGATTCTGAAGCAATAAAAAAAAAAACTCGTGAGAAAAGTCAAATCAAGCCAATGGTTATGGTCAGGGTTGCATTCATTGTGTTAATTTATAATACCGTTAAGGTGATTACATCCTCATGCTTTATTGATAAAACTCCTGTGGCTAGACTAGGCATGAACAACCTATAGTCTATGACCAGGTTTTATCTGCTCATTACATCAGTGTGTGTGGCTTCAATATCATATAATGGATCCACACCCTGGGGAAAGTTGCTAGATGATCCAACTCCATGTTGTTTGCTTGTGTGTGTGTGTGTGTGTGTGTGTGTGTAATACATACATCCATATATCTACTACAGTGGGCAGCCCACTTCAGTGAGCAAGGAAATCGGCTATATTTCAAGAATAGTACTACTTTTAACTAAAACAAGTTCAAGGCTTACAAAAGTCTTAGACTCATTCTGTCTTCATCAAACTCTTCAATGTTCAGTCAACTTTATGTTAATAGTAGGGTACAAGAATCTCTTTCCAGACTTTAGGATTGACTTAATATTGGGTACATATGGTTAAAATAAGACACATGCCTTTAAAAGTAATTAACTTCCACTGTTACTGGGGCATCTGGGGGAATGAGGGCAGACCCTACACTACTGGGAAGCTTTCCCAGATTGGTGGGGTTACAAGGGTCAATGCTCAAGTGAAAAGTGTCATGCTAGTTTTAAATCATGGTGAGATGGAGTCTAATTAAATTTTCACAAAGAAAATAATATTTTGGTCTTTTTCTTCTCTTTTCAACTTAATGCCAGGTTTCTTTAGGAATATAGTACTGTCTATACTCACAAGTTGAGTCAAAATGCAAACAACAAAGATCCCAACTTGCCATAGTATAATGTGCTTGCATAGTGGATTCAATGTTGTTTGTTCTACTGATTACTACTAATAAACAGCATAGATCCAGATCTGCTGGTGCATTATGCAAGAACAGATTTGTGTCTATACAGTTTGAACTTGGACTTTGCAAGTACAGATGGTATACCTGTTTATAAAACTTTTTTGTAATGAACAATGACTGTAAACGGTAATACAAACCAATTGTGCACTTTTACAAAAGAAAAACAACTTAAAAATATTTATATCAAATTATTAACAATCATATCAATAATCATAAAAACACCACTACTAAAGCTACATATTTGGACTCGTTCATATTTGACCATTAAAAGCTGGTAAATTTGTTCACTTTCTTATAATAGTTTCAATGTCAACTCTAATAGTTTGTAGTAAGATGTGTCCTATATTCTTTCATTAAAGATAAACTTCCTGATCGGATGTTGTCATTTGATATCAGTTTCTAATCTCCATCCAAAGAAGGGCTGTACCAACTATCCATGGAATGGCAATGTCTGTTATCATGACATTTTTACTTGTAATATCATTAGACATCAAATACTTCATATGCAATGCTTTGTCTCCTTTTCATGGGCAATGCTTTGTCTCCTTTTCATGGGAAATGCTTTGTCTCCTTTTAATGGGCAATGCTTTGTCTCCTTTCATCTGAATTTGATAGTTCTTTTGCAATCCAAGTCACCTCTTTATATTTTAAATGTAATCCAACAAACTCTCCCAGATCATAAGATTTTAACCAAAAGTAATTAGATGCATGTGAGATACTGACAGTAACCTAGGCTACTTTTTAAAAAACAGAACTGGCAACCAAAAACATTTTCGGAGAACACCAACTCCACAACCAGAAAAATTTTCAAAGAACTTAAAACAATAAAATAAGGAGTGCCTTATTCTTGCAAAGCACACGAAAAACTTTTGCATGGCAAATCATGTCTCTTTTTTATATACAGAATACAGACATAAAATAACAATTGTAATTTATCATATTAAATGAAATCAAATGATGCATTGAGGTTACCACACACACTTGACAGGTAAATAGGGATATACGATTCTAACAGAACATGATATAAACTTCCATTAAATCCAGATGGACTTAAAATTAAAAAAACACATCAGGATGTTTTCCAGATGCGATTTTATGAAGGTAAAATCAATTAATCAAATGCTTCATGAGAAAAACAAATCTCAGTAAACCCAAAGTAATTTCAAGTGCAATAAATTGGGCCAAATGGAAATGAGATCCCCATTGAAGCCAATTTTATTAAACTATAAAGACAAAGAGAAAGTAAGTACAATTCCAGAAAGACAGCTTAAGAAATTATACTTTCCCTGAATAGATTTCAACATCAACTTATTAATAAAGCAGATATAGTTCTATCTTATGCATGTAATTCTCTCTCTCTCTCTCTCTCTCTCTCTCTCTCTCTCTCTCTCTCTCTCTCTCTCTCTCTCTCTCTCTCTCTCTAATATATATATATATATATATATATATATATATATATATATATATATATATATATATATATATATATATAATCAGATCCAACTGCAAACTACAAAGATCCATATAATGCGACAGCAGATCTGGGTCAATGCAGTTAGAAGTAATCAGCAGAACAAAAAACACATACCCTGATCTTCCTTTCAATTATGCAACAGCAGATAAGAGTCTAATTTGTTTGCAGTTGGACTTGTATAAATGTATACAGAGTACCATAATATTCTCTGTGTGTGTGTGATAGATTTGGATTTTTCATGTAGCTACATTTTTCAGTCATATAGCTATATGTCTGCAGTGTGATGTCTAGCACTGGGTCATCATGCCAGACATGTAGCATCATGTCTCATCCAGTCACATTATCCCAACACCAGGCCAACCAGTCTTAACACTAACCTCAATGCTGAGCAACTAGTCAGGCAGCTGTAAGTACCATTTCTATAAATGTTTGGTATGACTCAGCTTGGGTTTGAGCCTACCACCTCATGCATCAATAATACTCATTGTGAAATTCATTATGTTTCCTTTAACAATGCCATAATACACAACTACCTTAAACAATTATGGAAAAAGAAAATGGAACATAATTTAAAGACAAAATGTCTTGAAAGCTATGCTCTGAAAAGCTTCCATAATATTTTTTACAATTAAAAACAGATTTAAAAATATTACTAAACAAGTGTATGTAGCTGCTGAAACTAAACCATAATGCAAAGCTATTCAAAGAGGCAATGTTCAGACCTACTGCAATCAAGCAACTTTAAAACTTAGACATACAGCAAGTTTTCATTGAGACAAGAAAAAATGGTTTAAAATTTCAGCTCGTTTGCTTTAGCCTTCAAAAGTCAATAAATGATAACCTTAATTTGGAATACATGATAAGCAATACTGATGAAAGTTCTGAATAAGCAAACTTGGAAAGGCACATAAAGCTAGTTAATGTTTAACTTCAAAGTCAGCTGTTTCAGTCAAAGGATTTTTAGCTTAGTATCTTCTTACTCCTGAGCCAAATTTGTACATCAAAAATAAAGATCCAATAAAACTCTCAAACTCAGTAATCTGCAGCATTTTCTCTTGAACTACAACAGTAAAAAAGGAGAACATTTCTCACTTCCTTCTCTTTAAATTATCTAACTAGGATGGTGCCTAGAGAGGAAAAAGCATTAAACAATCTAGTTAAATGCATCTCCATTGAACAGGTCCATTTTCCTCACACTACACGGATTAAATACAAACCAGATGTTAAGCTCTTACTTAAATTAGAAAGTTGGCACTTCCCTACTCCATTCTCTAAGCACAGTTACATAAACACCTTTCTCTCATTATCAAAAGACTAATTAAGAAGCCATCATCAAAACCAGGTGTTCCAAACAACCTGATCTATATCAGGTGCAGGGATGTGAGGTGTTATGATTTTATGCTTTTTATGAAGGACCACATAAAACTGGCACAAACAATGATTGTTTAAATCAAGTATAAGAAAGAGTATGAATAAACTGTTGTGTATAATCTGAACATCCTCATCTCTGTTTAAAAGGTTAAAGAAGCAATTAAAACTGAAAACAGTTTAATCTAAAGAAAGACTGACCAGACTGTTTGCAAAACATATAAGCTTACATTTCAACCATTGAGACAAAACATGAGCTATAATAGCTTGAAAATATAATTGGGGCATCTAAATCTATACACATGTATACCAAATTTCATTTCTTCACCCAAAAAAGTCCAACCACAAAGGTTCATAGAAAATGTTTTCAAAAAGATGAGAAAAAAAAAGTTCCTCTGAGCAACTGATAGACTACTGGATAAAAATAGCTTTTAGGATATGATTGTTTCTTCCTTTTAATGGTTGAGTGCTGATAACCTCTCTGATTTTCTGTAATAATTACAAAATTTTCAAAATGATGACCATCAAGGCCATATTCATTGCAAGACCAACATCATTTAGGATTGACAATAAGAAAATTATTGACATTTCACAGTCAAGTCTTGATGTAGCCCTTACTGTGGGAAAAAATTCTGAGATGCAAAGAGGTCATCTTGCAAATTTAGAAAATAGTTAAATGTTTCCGTGACAATTTCTCAAATATGCTATGCCACGCCTGAAGATTTCTGAAATCACAACATTTACAGTGAATGGTATGTATATCAATTTATTGTATATACACAAGAATATCATATCCAAGTCCTACTACGTCATCAAATGTTTATTAGAATTGTATAGAACAAGATTTGCAAGTTCATTTAATGGCAGGTATAGATCTACCAGCCACCAATTATCCACCAGAAAGCTGTAATTTCAGGGCTTGTGCTATATCCATTAAATAGAAAATCATAGACTGGTCTGGGGTGGTCCTAATGCCCAACTTTGAAGTCAGAGCTGTTCTGGATCCAACATGACTGTTTCTGCTTCCTGCATCAGGGATGAATTTTTCACATGTTTATGTTCTGCATGGCTGTACCTCATTAACAATGAACTTGCCATGCATTGTCCAATCCTTCATCAGTACAGAATTCTAATTTACTTGGAATCATTCTCATATTATGATGGCATGGTGTAGGCTAATTACAGGAAGCAAAAATGTAAAAGGAACATTGCCAACTTAAAGACAATGCATAAGGATTTTCCAATTTCAATTTGTGTTCCAAAACAGGTCTCAAGTAAAGATTATTCAATTATTTTGATTGGAACTTGTCACTTTGCATTTGATGATGTGTGAAACTTGTATTTCTGAATCAAAAGAAAATTTTTATTTTCTCTCTTTCCTTTAACTATGCTTTTTATATTCTGAAATGATAAAAGGAGTTTATTTGCTTTATAATACCTAAGGCACTATTTAAGCAAAGTTAAAAATTGCTGTAACATGAAAACCTAATGAAGTTATCAAAAGGTGCATACAAATGTGTACAATTAATCATTATAACCAAGTTTTTATTTTAAAAAAAATTAAAAATCAGTTTAACAGTGTAAAACTCTTGTAAAGTTATCTACATATAGACAATGTATAAAATTCCATGGTCCTAAATAAATGTTGTGATTTTTTTTCCTAAAATTTTGAGCTAATGTATAGATCTACAATAGCAACAAAACAATGTCTCCCCTTCCAACTATTACAGAGGGAGGATAAAAATAACATTAGGTTAATGAAGAAAGAAAAAGATATTTATAGTTTCCTTTATAAAAACAGATAAATAAATCTCTCTTCTATGCATATTATCTTGATCATGCAGAGAAAGGAATGCCAAAATAACAGCAACATTCTTGGGGAAATATCAAACAATTTCTTGAGATATTGCCCTGTTATTAGAGACTCAGTGGAAAACACTGGGCTGCATTCATAGGGGATTTTCTTTCACATGCATATATACCTTAAGTGATTTACTGGCTACAAATGATTTCCATATGGATCAAACAGATTTCTGAATACTCCAACTGTCAAGCTTAATGAAAGCAGGTTTTATGTATGAAGACTACACCAGAGAGCTAGCCTGTAATTATTACATAAAGTTAAAATCTGAAGGGAAGTTCTACTATTTTCACCCTAATCAGATACAGATGGTTGAATGTCAGGAAAAGCAGATCCAGATAAAATATGGCCTGGCAATGATTTTATAAAAAAAGTTTTCTATGTACATTCCAGTATTGACAGTAAAATAAAATCATTAAGCTGTAACAAGATATTTACTTGTAAATATGAATCCCCTCAACAACAGAAGCACATTTGTAGTATGCAGACTTGACTGACACCAAAGCTATAAAAGTTAAAAGCCTTGCTTGCAAAATATAAGCAATGATTGCCGATTAAAACTAGCTTGGTCTGATTCAGACCCATTTCAGTCTAAGCACTAAGCCACCATGTGATGGAAGGAAATATTACGGTAATAACCTATATAAACTTGTTTATAAGTTAAGCCCAACTTCCAACTGTACAACAATCTGCCATAGAGAATAATGCACTAGCAAATCAGGATCTCTGTTCTTTGCAGCTGGATGCACCATACAAACACGTATATGACATTCATCAATGTAAGGTGGAAACAAAGCCTAATTATTCTAGATGCAAGACAATTAATCGTACAATAGGGATAATAGAAAAAAATAATAATACTAATACTAATAATAATAGAAAAATATCTACAAAATAAAAATCACATGCCAACAGGAAATTATGGCCTAGTACATATACAACTGAATTACTCAATTACATATGCAACCCAATAAAAAAAGTTTTTTAAACAAGTAAAATAGATGCCAATATGCTGGGGGCATAGCAAAAAACATTGAAAATAGTCACTCAAGTGTGAAAGGTTTGCTCAAAATGGCCCAATTCTGGTAAGATTAATCTACTTTCACTAGCATGCATCCACAACCATTTTTCACAACTGCATGTGAAATGGGGTTCACGAATCTAAGGTAATAAATGAATAGATGGAAATGCACAAATCACTTAATCATGAAAATCTGGATACACTGACCAGGTTCTGGAAAGTTCAAGTCATATTCTTAGAAATGCATTTACTTTCTAGTTTTCACAAGTAGAGATAAAATGGGGGTTCAAGATATGGTATACGAACAAATGGCTGAAAATACACAAACACTAACCAAGCATATCAAATCAGGTCACAATGTCTTGGTTTTAATATGGCCAAGTTACACTACTTGTGAAATTGTATGTAAATTAGTTCTAAAATATTGAGGAATTAAATTCGGTCCAGTTACCTAATTTCTACAACCAACTGCTCTCCTTGAGATGCAGTTACATACAAATTTGTATCAGTTCATGTCTAATAAGATCACAGGCATTGATGGCACAATACATGACTGCAAAGGCCATTCACGCATGAAAATTAAGTCTGTGACCTGGTTTAGATATAACTTGGTTACATGGTTTGGAGATGAATCCACATACCAAACTGTAGAATAGATAAAAAGATGGTCTAAGATGTAAATGTTCAATAAATGAAATGAAAGAGTTACACTAGTTGAGATGTTTATGTTGGGGATATGGGTCCAAAGAACTGGTAAATTCCATGTGAACGCAATTTGTTCACAGACCATACCAAGAGTGAAATTGCTTTCATTCATGTACAGCCAGGAAAATTTTATGTATATCATGGTAATTTTTAAATGCAGCTATAACTGCTACAGGAAAAAGGTTGTCAACTGTAAAAGCTTTACTAACCCTCCACCCTCACCCCATCCCAATAAGAGAGGTAACTAGGATGAAACTCACCATGTGGGAGTCTATATGGCTTGAGGGAATCCCCATTCCAGGGTAGCCCATATTTGCCATCACTCCATTGGAATGTGGTCCTTGCATCATGCCAGAAAGACCAGGTGGGTGACCTTGCATTCCTGGCATCTGACCTTCAGCATGGGTACGTAGCACATGTATGGCATCATCCAACCTCTCTTCCATCCGTCCCTAGAACATCAAATGGATATAAATAGAATCACACTGAAAATTAAAATGATCTTCATCTTCCATCTGCCCTGCAAGATTCCAATGAATCACATTATACAACATAGTTAATCTTTATTAAATGAAAAAAAAGACCCATAAAAACAAACATATTTTTTAAACTGAACTTCATATTTTGAGATAAAATACTAAAATGCAATTACTACATTCAACCTGGATGGAACATGCATTACTGCATGCAAAAACTCAATAAAGGCCATCTCATATTCAAACCAGTCATGGGTTATTGCATTCAACCAAGATGGTACATGCTTTGCAGCATTCAACCAAAATGGTACATGCTTTGCAGCATTCAACCAAGATGGTACATGCTTTGCAGCATTCAACCAAGATGGTACATGCTTTGCAGCATTCAACCAAAATGGTACATACTTTGCAGCATTCAACCAAGATGGTACATGCTTTGCAGCATTCAACCAAGATGGTACATGCTTTACAGCATTCAACCATGATGGTATATGCTTTGCAGCATTCAACCAAGATGGTATATGCTTTACAGCATTCAACCAAGATGGTACATGCTTTACAGCATTCAAACAAGATGGTACATGCTTTACAGCATTCAACCATGATGGTATATGCTTTACAGCATTCAACCAAGATGGTACATGCTTTACAGCATTCAACCATGATGGTATATGCTTTGCAGCATTCAACCAAGATGGTACATGCTTTACAGCATTCAACCAAGATGGTACATGCTTTACAGCATTCAACCAAGATGGTACATGCTTTACAGCATTCAACCATGATGGTATATGCTTTGCAGCATTCAACCAAGATGGTACATGCTTTACAGCATTCAACCAAGATGGTACATGCTTTACAGCATTCAACCAAGATGGTACATGCTTTACAGCATTCAACCATGATGGTATATGCTTTACAGCATTCAATTAAGATGGTACAAGCTTTACACTTTACAGCATACAAATGATTAACAGTGCACTGCCATGTCAGATTGAAAACCAGTCATGGGTTGCACACAGCAACTGTCAAGCAATTAAATGCAATACCAAACACAAAATCTAAGCCAAATGTAATCTAGCTTTGCAAAATATGAAAATTTATCCCCACTGAATGAATCATTGGTTTTCTTCTCTTTAATAATGATCACTGCTCCTGTGAAAAAGAAATAACATTTGAAAACATGTTCCCATACCAGTACCTAATATAACCAAACAAAATACAGTACAATAACAAGATTTAAAACAGTATCAGGACAAGACATTTTACATTACATAACAAAATTTTAGGAACAAGTTTTTGAATCCAGAGATGATATTAAATTGCTATATATTCTATCAACCAAATTCGGGAGAAAATATTTAAAACTAATACATCAAGATATCCCCCAAAAATCTTATTAACATTTAAAATCTTCTGTTATTATGGTGAGTATTAACTAGCATGCAGTATTGAGTATTAATAAAATAATCTTATAAAATAAATGGTTATTAGGCATTTAATCTTTACATATATCAATCCATGCTTAGCCATACAGGCATTATTGTATTCTTTCATGTAGACTAATCACGGAATTGAACACTATAGTGACCAAACATCACAGACCTTTATCTACTAGCAATATGAGTGATCCTAGCAGATCTAGGCTTATAATGTTTGAAGTTAGTATACATGGATAAATACAATAAAACCTTGCCTCTAGATGCCACAATGAGATGAGATGAAATAGTCATTCACTAGATGATAACAAAATGCAGAAATGTTACCTCGATGTGGTCCCGTAGAATGTGTATCGCATCATCAAGCCTCTCTTCCATGCCAGCTTTCTATTGGCCAGAAGGGATGAGCAATGCATGAATGAAAACAGTGGTTAGTGATCAAGAAAGAAACATGCAAAAGTGGATGATCAAAGTGAGTAGAAGTGATTGTGTTACATTTTGTCTTTCAACAGACACAACTTAAAACCAGTCTACACAAATTACGCTTTAGTTAAACGATTTCGTTCTTTTTTTAAATTATTGGCAATTAAAAATACAAATGGCAAGCTCTGTATTTAATTATATACCCCTTTAAGGTGGTCAATCTCTGCAGGAGTTGTTCTGAATAAACTCAAAATCACTGACATAATGGAGATCTGATATGCATCTATAAAAGTTCATGTTCTTGTGACCTTTGAATTTTTTTGACTTACTTTTTGTACCTTATCAAGTAAAGAATTTAAATTTGTGTAAGGGAAGCAATTGATAGCATTGATATTTCTGGAATGATATAAAAAAAAAAAATGACAATTGCTGAAGAAATGTCCATTTCTTTTTCTATATGCACATCATCTCATCTCATCAGTTTTTCCACAGTAACTTGTTGTCTTTCATAATGTCCTTACAAATGTAAACATTTTAGCCTTTCTTAGCAAAAAAATTCCATGGATTTTAATTTTATTTATTATGGCAGTCCTCGTCAATGTTGATCTTAGCTCTTTGGAGATGATCTGTCATTACTTGATCCAAGTTTCCTCTTGAGTCTACCTGAAATTTCCTCAGAATAGAAAATACCATCTAAGTTTCTACATTAAAATGTGGAAATCTTAGTACAATTCTCACATGTTCACCACTAAATTCTAATTGATTCCTCCTGCCTGCGGGTAAAGCTAGGTTGCCAATTGCTGCCAGAAATAGTCTAGATTATTGCTATCTGGGTGGAATTGGTAACTTGTTCTTAAAATCATCTTTACACAAATGCCAGGGCCTATATACATGTCTTTCTGAACTTGATTCCAACAACTGAAATGCCTGTTTTCATCAATTGTGAGAATTTTGTATAGTAAGGTGATTTAGATTTTTGCATATTAGCATTTGAAGATAATGCTTGTTTAGATATCTATACAAATTTGAAATACTGAAGCCAAATCAACCATTTCTACAGTAAAGATAAATCCAACCATAATCCAGTAACATCTTTAATCCTTTCTGAATTAATTGGTCACACCTGGTATAATCTATCTAGACAAGCTGTAAATGCTCAAAACAAACTGACCATGCCTAAATGCTTAAAGAATCCAATTAATGTCAATAATTTTATGCTATTTGATCACTTTAGTAATCCAACCACAATCCATTAATATAAAATATTTAATCCCTGCTAAGTACTGCTGATCACACACAATATAACCCAATAATTACTTGCTGTTGAATTCACAATGTGTGTCTCACTCACCCTTGGTAAACCAGTTCAGTATTGTGATTATACCATAATCAAAAGCAATGTGTAAAAAAAAATTAAAGTTTCTGTTCCATAATGACCAATTGGAGGGACTGGAGACACACCACATCTGAAGACTAAAACCCTCCTGGCCTGGAGGTTTACAGATATGGATTGGTCAAAAGAACATGTCCCTGTATGGGTGCCCATACAATCCTAATGATAAGTAGATTTTGATTTTAATCAGTTTGTATCTCAATTACACAGATGCTTTGACTTCCACCAGCCTGCTCTTGATGCACTTAAAGAGCTTGAAAAGCTACTGGTCATTTGGAGCAGAAATTTAACTATGATGTGCAAAAGGTTACTTTACTGTGAAATGTGACTAATTTCTGGTGCAAGCATTTAATTTAAAAAATGTGCTGATGGTCATATTCTTATCTTTTCATTTGTAACCTATGACCCATGACCTAGTTTTATCTGCTTATTTTATATCACAAATTGTGGATTTAAAAACTACTATGTGGCCTATGCCCTAAAAAAAGTTGCACATAACTGTCTTATCAAATCTGCATTTCTACATGGAAA
Organism: Potamilus streckersoni; assembly: GCA_016746295.1. NCBI lineage: Eukaryota > Metazoa > Mollusca > Bivalvia > Unionida > Unionidae > Potamilus > Potamilus streckersoni. The sequence continues at coordinate 180,670 of JAEAOA010001447.1, forward strand.
AGTTAAGAATGCTGTATTATATATATATATATATATATATATATATATATATATATATATATATATATATATATATATATGCACACTGGCTTACACCTCCCTAGTCAATCTTCAAGCAATGTTGCAAAACTCAAATATACTTCAATAAGAATATAAATTTCAAGAACTTTGACATCTTTAGTGTGATGGAGTTGAATGAATAGAAAGAAACATGACCTATCCGGAATATAAAATGACCTCTGACTCTATTTAACCTGAAACTAATTTCTCAATTTAAACTTTTTGTCCAATGCGTATCCAGAAACAAAAACTCAAGTGGGCATCTTCTTGATTATTGTAAATAAATTTCTGACAAAAGGCACATTTTTCTTGACAATGAATTTCACAACAAACATGGACACATATTTTTTAAAGTAAAAACTTAATGAAAAAAAGATCAAAGAAATAAACAATTTTTTTACAATTAATGCTGCAATAATTAGTGTCAAACTCCACAATTAAACCCTTTTCTTGTGTAACTTGGAGAGAACTGGGATAGCAATATCCTATAAACCCACCCTTCTAATTTGAAATGATGGGTACCAAAACAATCTAAGACATTGGCATTATGCCAATTTCCTCATGTACTTGTACAGATCACAATTTCTCCAAAAGACATTACAAATTTTATCATAAACCTTTCTCTTACTTTATTCCCATTTTCACCAACTTGTCATAAATTTTTGCAGCTTATGTGAGAACTTATGGACTTTTTCAGTGACTAGTAGCATTCCTGACCTGATATAGGCAAGCAGATACAGGACTATAATGTTCTTTGAGCAACTGTAAATCAATGTAGTAAACTCAGATGATACATTAGGTCATGGCAGATCTGGGTCTGCTATATATATATATATATATATATATATATATATATATATATATATATATATATATATATATATATATATATATATATATATATAGCCACTAATAAGTTAATTGAAATAGCAAACAGCACAGCCACAGATCTGCCATCGCATAATGTGCTAGCAAATCTGGGTCTGTGTAGTTTGATAGGAGTAATCAGAAGTAGGAAACAAACCAGACCCTGCCCTGCATGTGCAATATTTGATGGAAGATCAGAATCTACACCTTTATGCAGAATTAATTGATATTTAAGTGATTATATATGGTATGTTATGTGTAATTACATGCTTGTGCCAAATAACACTTCTATCAATACTATCATGCAATTCTCATCAGTCTTTTTGACTGCCATTTATAAGGTCACAAGAATTCAACTTTTCAACAAAAAGCGATAAGTTTACCCCAAATAATATCAATGAAAACGTAAGAATCCTACATTAAAGTTTAATGAACCCAATTTTACAAGTTCTTTGAACACTTCAAAAAAGCAAATAGCTGAGGCCCATTTACCATTACAATTCTGATAAATGAACTTCTATAACCTAAAGAAAATTAGCACATACAAATTTAAACTTAGAAAATGAGAATGAGAATATAACACCATATCCTATGTGAACAGCAAAGACTTCAAAACATGTTTATGAAAAGAATACTGAACAGGCAGTGAAAAACATGCATGATTAAGAAGTGATGCAAAGCCAGATATGATGTGATGCAATGTATACAACAACACTAAAGATTATGGGAAAATATGCTTATGACACAACATTTCTTCTAAAGAAAGGGCAATCACTCTAGCATACTGCCACCATACAATCAGGAACAAAGTTTAAGTTACCAGACCAGTGATGTAGAGGTCATGATACTTAATTGCTGTTACTATTAAATATTGTTTATAGGTTGTGTATATATTAATAAGAGATCCATGGACTCTGCAACTAGTGTGGATTGTTGATGGTTGACTGGTATTTCATGGCATAACAGCAAAAAAAAAAAAAAAGACTAATTACCATTTTCACTTATTACAAGACAAGTATGACTGCAAATTGCACAGACCCAAGTCTGGTAATGTATAATGCACAGGCAGAGCTGGGTCTATCCAGTTTGTTTATTCTTTAGAACAAGCAACAACTATCCTGATCTGCAAACATTATAATGTTGTAGCTGATCAAGATCTTTGTTGTTTGCAGTTGGACTCTACTTATCGGAAAGTATATAGTGGTGCCAAGGCAACAGGAGCAAAAGTCCTTGCCCAACAACTTACCAAAATAAACAAGCCATATAGTATGGATAGGATTCGAACCCACAACCCACCGATTCTAGCAATGAGCTAGTGCAGCTCCCACTACAAGCACAAATTAAAAGAGATAAAAAAATTCTTCAAGATGATGATGGACAATGACATCAACATGAAATGATAAGACAAAAGAAAACAAAAAGCAAATCTAGGCCAAAATAACTAAAACATGCAACTCAAATGTGGCATACTGAGGCAAGCATCTTAAGAATAAATGAACCTTCATTTCATTTATATTGCAGTTATTCTATGACTTAATACCATATACATGGTATGCTTTCATACCCTATGCATTGCTTACTATTATATGAATTAGTAACATCTACATGAAATGCTTTCCCAAACTGGCTATATGCTTACCTTCATATGAATTATTAACATCTACATCAGTGGTTCCCAAAGTGGGTGGTACCACCACCACCCGGAAGGTGATGTGGATGCTAATGCTGAATAATGCTTTTCCGAGGTAAGGTAGGTGGCACTTTTGGGAACCACTGATCTGTGGTACATGCTTTCATACCCTGGCTCAGTTCTTCCTTTTATTAAGTAAAGTGACTGTGCCAAAATAATAAATTGGTAATCAAACTTTTAAGTAAGCTCTTTGTATGAATTCAAAATGTTACCAACAACAAGATATATTTACACACGGAATATTTAACATATTAATTTGAATATATATTATTGTTTATCCACTGAGCTCCTGTTTCCATTTACAACAAGAGTACTTTGAACAATGCATTATACACCAGTCTCATTTCAATAGGCCTTTATGTTTCTAGAAAACCAATATTATTGTGCAGAAATTGCTTTCTCCTTTCAGACAATGACCCCTTTCTTTGACCTTTCAACCTTTGACTACAACTTTAGTAGGCTTTTTCATTGCTCCAAAGAATAAGACACCCATAAAGTGTATTCCAATAAATAACTAATGTTATTGTGAAGAAATCATTTTCATTTTATCACTCGTAGTAACCTTGAACTTTAGAACTCCAAAGTCAATTGGCTTCTTCATTACCCCAAGTTCAGGCAGTCCATAGAGTAAGGTAACACATATGAATTGCTGATCAGAAACATTTTTTTTTTCCTCTTCTAATCAGAATGTTCATGTCCTTTGATATTTTGATCCCAAAATAGAGTTTTTCTTACCATAAGCTGAAACCATCCATCAAATTTGGTAACTGTAAATAGTGGACAACAAAGGCTATTGTGCAGAAACGAATCAAGTTAATTATAACTGGAGAGACAGACATCATAATATAATATGCCCTACATTGCTTCAGGTTTGTTATCTCCTACACTGTTGCAGACCTATATGACTTATAATATGGCTATCAAATTGCTCCTCAAAACTACCTTTTTCTAATAATCTTGGCAAGCTGAAGCAAAAATGAAGCATGTAGTCTATAAGGCAAAGAAAATTAGTATGTTGCAAGCTTTATTTCATGAAGATCTAAATTTCTAGTTAGTACTGATTACATGCAGGTGTTGTATACTAATCAGAAAATGACAGCAGTAGAAACTGACAATATTTGGGACATTTATCAAGAGAAGAATGGTGTAATCTATTACAATGAGATTACTGCATCTAAAAGAATGATTAGTGAAAATAAATATTTCCATAAAATGGATGTACAAATTACACTAATCTTAGTCAGAACATACTGATCATAGCACAAGTCAACAGATTGAAACATATATATATATATATATATATATATATATATATATATATATATATATATATATATATATATATATTCAAGTCAAAATATATCCATTATGATTCATTTTAGGTCTTATGCAAATATGCTCAGACAGTTCATGCTAGAAGTAATTATACTTCTAGACAAATTATGTAGAGTCTGTATTGATTTTTAAATCATGGACTACAAATATATTGATACAATGATGAACTGCTTCACTCTGGAAACAATTTAGCTTTTCAGTGCTTCTAAGTCCAGCATATGAAAATTTCATTGTCTGCAGTTGTTGTATCTTGATAGGTTTTGTTAACAATTAACAAAAAAGAATGTAGCAGTGTTAGTATAAAAGTTGACAAGTACTGGTACTAGTCAGTTTTAGAAAAATTGGCCTAGGTCATACTTATGTCCAGTCAACACAGATTAACAAACTCTGATGAAGAATTACCAACTTAGCAAATCAACCCAATAAAAGACCAAGAGTAAAAATGTTACAGCAGTTATTTGCTTTGTGTGTGAGCAGCACTCTGACCTAAAATGTATTTAGGCCATGAAAAATATTTGTTTTTTTTATTTTGTTGTTATTAAACTATTCCCCAACTTGGGTACTCACCAGTGAATGAAGCGGGCCTTCAAAATGTGGTGAGGTAGTTGTGTTTTGTGATGTCCGCGGCCACTGACCTGGTGGGCCTGTATAGACAAAAAAGAAAAATTAATCTATGTCAAACTGCTTACTGGTGAGATGGAGAATGTGTACAGCCATTTAAAAAAACAAAAACATTGCAAATTCTTGGACAACATAGGAAAAAAACGGGTTTCATCAACTTAGAGAAGAAACATCCTCTAACAATGTCAGAATTTTGATGTGAGCTCAGTAACTGTGCCATATTGAGGAAATTTATGTGTGTGTGTGTGTATATGTGTGTGTGTGTGTATGTATGTATGTATGTATGTATGTGTATATATATATATATATATATATATATATATATATATATATATATATATATATATATATATATATATATATATATATATATATATATATATATATATACCAGACAGAACAGACTGTGCTATCCCTGGATTCTGTAGTAGAAGCTTGATAATATTTGGCAGAAATAATAGTTTAATACAAACAATACTATCATACAGGTTAGAGAAATTAAATTCATACTCTACCAAGTTTTGAACCCAGGTCCACGATTAAATGGCATTTTTTGGTGATGGTATATGGGCTGGTGCGTGCAGGCAAGGCAATGAGAATTAATTTCTAAAATACATAAATGATGACTAGATTGTATCTAAGGAGTACATTAGAGACTACAAGACAGACTGACATAACTATACATACCTGTCATGGGTGGGGGTGATGAAACTGGTGTGGAGGGATTAGAACCATAACTACTGCTGGTGTGGTCTGTTGAGTATATCTGAAATCCGAATAGAGAAATACAATTATGGGTGATGATTCTATCAAAACAATAGTCAACCAAAGATGCATAACAAATGCAATAATGCAGCACTGACTTAAAATCAACTGATAAATATATCTTGATTCATTCACCTGTAATTTTATTTGTTACTCTAGAATACGGTTTTGGAGTTTACAGGTAAAATGCCATTTTTCAACAAATGATAGGCTATATATAGATGATGGCCAGTATATCTAGTGAGGGACAACCTATTAAAACGGAAAAACCACCAAGCCATGGGAAGCAACTGGCAATATATCTGACATACATGGATGAGACTCACACCCACATCAACTGGGTAAGATGTCACCTATCTGTAAAGGCAACCACCTTAGATCTCTTAACCCCCACCCCCAATTTTGGGATACACATAAATTCAATAATCTGACTTTGAATTATGGGTGTACATAAATATTCAATGTGAATTATAGCAGATACATACTTCAAAAATGTCTATAAAAACTTTCGTGTAAAACTTTTATTTTACAAACATTTTTCCCCAATCAGTTTCCTTGCAACTTTGTTCTCTTACAGCACTGTCAAATAGTTTTTGAAAAGAAAGTTCTTATCATTCCTTTCAGTTCTTATGACAATTTGTTTTATGTTATTCTACTGCTGCCACTTCCAAGCACCAGCATTTCCTGTCCTTGGCAAATATGGCCACTATCATTAATTTTTTTTTTTAATGTATAGTATCCCAAAATCATGTAACCTCATTAATAATGCAGAATATATTTATGACCTTCCTAAAACAATGTAGTAAGCGATGGCTGTGTGAATACGAATTATGGCAAAAATATTAACATAATAAAACAAATTTCCACAGAATTAATTCATAATATATGAGAAGGAAAATGAAACTAAATTTTTTACACAAAAAGTATTGTACATTTTTAGTATTTTTATTGTCTCACTGCATGGTGCTTCAAAAAGCATTATGGTAGTGACTTAGTTGTTTGAATGGTGGATTCTCTCTTAGCAGTCAGGGTCTATTCTTGGGCACACATTTGCAAGATTCAAACCAATTCTTATAAACCTGTGCCCAAACACAATCAAAGAGAGGATGCACAACTGTGCATAATATTTAGATGTCCCAACTTTATTGCAAATATTTTCCCCATCCCAATCACTTAAAGTTTTAAAACAGACCTTCAAAGTTAGTACTGTGTACCCTGACCAAGGTACACCTCAACAATACTGGCAAAACCAGTTACAAGTGAGGCACCTGCATCCACTGGGAGTTTAACCTGTGATTGGTTGGCAACACATCCAGGGCAAATATATACTCTCATGCCATGTTTCATACCATGGAAATCAGATTAAGCTCCTGTCTGTTTGCATAATTTAAGATGAAGACTTCAGAAAACTAATGAAAACTATGATATGACAACACTTGCTTTAAATTATTGCTCATTATTTCAGTTAAAACTTCAAAAATATTTCAAGAATATGGAGTCATAGTTAGACATGAATATGTGCACATATATTGAATGGAAAATGAAAATACCTCATTCTTAAGATCTAGCATAGATACAACTACTCCAACCATCCCCTTCACCCTTCCAATATATTACTTGACTACATCCCTTAAAAAAGATTAAATTAAATTCTGTCCAAAGTTTACTTCACTGCATTATTGATACATTATTCAACCTTTGTATTTTTTTTACTCTTATAATATGTAATGCAAAAGTGTTTTAATTTTTTTGTAATATACATATTCCTTTTTCAGTTTTAATCCACGATTTATTCCCTCTAATGATATGGTATTTTAATATTTTCAAGTCATTAACAATCTGCCAAGAAGCATGCAGCATGGTACACATGCAAATTAATTAATCTGAGAGACCCTTTGACTGATGGTGGTAAAACATTAACTGCCTAAAGTCAACTGGTACTTCTTTTGCAATGATAAAAAAGGCTGGATTGTGTAATTATGATAATTCAGAATTTTAAAAATAAATTTCAGAATGTCTTATTTAACTCTGCAGAAATTATACATATGTCTTTGACAGGAATTCAGCTCTGGTAAAGGTATATATATATATATATATATATATATATATATATATATATATATATATATATATATATATATATATATATATATATATATATATATTTATTAGAAATGAATAAAAAAACTTATTTGGCTTTATACAAAGTACACAACCCAATGAAAAGCAATAAGACCAAAAGTTCTTGTACAATGCACATGCAGTTCTAACATATAATATGCAGGCAGTTCCGGGTTTACATTATTTTTCTGAGAAAGCTTGCCAGTAGCTTCTCGTGGGTCGGTGGTTCTTTCTGGTGATTTATCAGTTTCTTCTTCCATCATGGGGTTTCCACTGTTCTTCTATCTGTATAGTACAGTCAGACTGGGGTTTATACTGTTTCTTCTATCTGTATAGTACAGTCAGACTAAGGTTTACACTGTTTCTTCTATCTGTATAGTACAGTCAGACTAAGGTTTACACTGTTTCTTCTATCTGTATAGTACAGTCAGACTAAGGTTTACACTGTTTCTTCTATCTGTATAGTACAGTCAAACTTGGGTTTACACTGTTTCTTCTATCTTTATAGTACAATCAAACTTGGGTTTATACTGTTTCTTCTATCTGTATAGTACAATCAAACTTGGGTTTATACTGTTTCTTCCAATCTGTATAGTAGTCAGACAGTGGGGTTCACACTGTTTCTTCTGATCTGTATAGTAGTCAGACTGAAATTTCCACTGTTTCTTCTATCTGTATAGTACAGTCAGACTAAGGTTTATACTGTTTCTTCTAATCTGTATAGTAGTCAGACTGGGGTTTATATTGTTTCTTCTGATCTGTATAGTAGTCAAACTGGGGTTTACACTGTTTCTTCTAATCTGTATAGTACAGTTAGATTACGGTTTAAACAGTTTCTTCTGATCTGTATAGTAGTCAGACTAGGGTTTATACTGTTTCTTCTGATCTGTATAGTAGTCAGACTGGGGTTTATACTGTTTCTTCCATTCTGTATAGTATTCAGACTGGGGTTTACACTTTATTCTGATCTGTATAGTAGTCAGACTAAGTTTACACTTTTTCTTATAATCTGTATAGTAGTCAGACTGGGGTTTACACTGTTTCTTCCAATCTGTATAGTAGTCAGACTGGGGTTTACACTGTTTCTTCCAATCTGTCATGCTATATGCAGATTGGTCTGGGTGTAATAATGTTCCTTCAGATCCATCATACATTGTACTGGTCAATCATTGTTTAAATAGTTTCTTCACAGTTGTTGTAGACTATGCAAGCAGATCAAGGCATACACTATTTATAAAAACACAAATCTGCTTGAGCATTATGCCATGACACATTTGCACCTTATAGTCATGTGCACTTTTTATCTAACCTGACGAGACCACACAAAAATATCACTAAGGAAAAATACTCGTCAATGTACTGCAGACCTGACAAACCTGACAGGACCCTCTCAGTTGACCAGTTTTCAATGATATATAACAAAACAGCATGTACTGCTACTGTAAAGCTGGACAACTTGTAACTTAAAATCTTCAGTATTTGAATTTGATGCAGCAATAGTAATCATTAGATTCAAGTTAAAAGTTTGTAAAGTACACACAGACATTATTGACCTTAACTATAGTTGTACAAACTTCAGTTTCAAACTCCATGAGTTCAATGGCTTGTTGGCATCTATCAATTTGACATAACTATTGGAAATTGTTTTGATTTCACATGACATGGCAATTATATCTACCACCATCAGGCATACACAAATGTCCAATAAATGTAATTGTGTTTCTTGATATTGATTCACTAAATACTGAATATTCCTATCTATAATCCTGTAGTGATTATAAGTACTTTTTTGAGGCTTATTTTTAACCTTTCGTCTTCAAGATATATCAGTTGTTGGAAGCTATTTAAGTTTTTAGAATCAACAGTTTGATCATGAAGACGGTTGGCATGTGTACAGCTTAAAACATCCGAAGTACTACATCTCTAAATCTATTACAAAACTGGGATTCAAACAAGGATAAGATATTTATCTTGATTTTACTGCAAAAATATTTATTTTCATAGTTTAGGATTTATTCTGTAAATCTCTATTTTAAGGATTTATTTTAATGTATCACAAAATCGTACAGATTGACAGGTCTAGGAACATCACATCACAAATTATGCCATTCTATCATGACAGAAATGAACCTTTCTAGGCCTCGCTTTATCAAAGTCATATGCAAATAATCTGAAAAAAAAGAGGTTGTTACAGTCATTTGTATGATTTATTTGTTGCATAGTTTGTTAGTGATGATAAAATTATTGTTAAAAAGTTATGTACTGAATATTGCAAATGGAAATTTATTATCTCCCAAACCATCTAGTCATGTTACTTACTGATGCTAAGGCTTTTCCTAATGCGTCCCCAGTTTGTTGTGAACTTCCCTGGTGGTTAGAGACACTGCGGCTAGGACCTGGCCCTCCAGCTCCTCCCATCATATCTGACCCATTTACTGTTGGAGAGGGGCTTGAGAAGGTGGTTGAGGAATTAGGGGGTATGGTGTTGCCCCGGAAAGTTGACATGGGCGGAAGACCAGAGTTCATCATACTCTCCTGGCTAGGGGACATGGAGTGATGATACCCCTGGAGAAAAAGAAACCATGTCAAATGTATTAAAAATTTCCTATTGATAGGTTATCCCTTCAGCACTTCTGATCTATGATCAGCAGATTAAAAACTTAACCTTAAATCATCTGCAAAAATGTTTAAATATAAAGAAAAAAAGAGACATTTGCAGATATATAAATTTGACTATTGACATGACAAAAAAAAAATTTCTGAACAAAAGAGACCATCCTAATGACTGGAAAAAATCTTAACTTTGATAAAAAGTTTCACCATACATAATAACTGTTTTTACCAAGTCTCTTCTAAAGTCTAATTTTAAATATCAGCTCTCACTACTTTACTGGTGTATAAATTGGCATCACCATCATTTAAAATTATTTTAGGTTTGTGAGAATTCTATTGTGTTAGGTATCATTCAGTGGGAAACATTGCGACAGATCCCTATGTTAAACTCCAAAAGCACATATGTACGAGTGGTAAGTAACAGGTGGTTTTGCAAAAAGGCCATAAAATCACAAAATTCTCACATTAATTGTAAATGAAAGAAAACAAAGTCTGACATAAGAAAATGTGAAGACATAAAACCTTGTGTGCCTTTGCATCATGAAATGCCCTTATGTTCAGCACATCTATCATTGACACATATATCATTAATAAGAGATTCCATTTTTTATAAAAAAAATGAAAAAGTTTTGCTTTATCTGCATTGCAGACATGCTCATGGTCTTAAAAAAAAAAAATCGGGTTGAACTTCCAGTACCACATTTAACAATTAAAAATATATACACACATTTAACAAGGACCTATACATATTTTAAATTAAGTAGAATAAACAGCACATAAACACTAATCTACTAGCATTTAATGTAACTGCATATCTAGGACTATGAAATTTGCGGCTGGATCCACTTTAAACAATGGGTAAATAAGGCTGTGCAAGTTGTGGTCCGCTATTGCCAACTGGGCCCAAACATGCAAAACTTGTTCGATAAAAACATGTGATTTACCTGAACACGCAACAAACATTTTTAATTAAAAGAAACAGACTAATTTTGGTGCATTTACCAATAATATGGTAACATAAAAAGAATTGTGACAAGTAAATGATGATGATGATATATTTAAAGAAGTATAAACATGTATCATATACCATGAACCTGATCTAAATATTGTCTCTCATATAAAATGGGTTCTCTGGGCAACAAAATGACTTACCATATGTACTCACTTATAAAACAATTCCATCTGGAAACTGCACAGACCCAGATCTACCATGACATAATGCATCAGCATATCTTGATCTCTGCAGTTTGTTAGGAGTAGTAAATGGAACATACCCTGATCATCAGGTGCATCGTAATACTATATAGATCAGGATATTTGTTGTTTGCACTTTGCTCGACTTGCAAGCAAGTATATATGGTTACAAAGTCTCTGTTAAATAGAATCGGTAGTTTAATGTTTTTCAAACTAAATTGCTGGCCAGTCAAGTATTGGCAGGTCTAATGGGGTTGACACTGTAAAGAAATGAATCCAACTTAGAAAGTGCAGATATAGTTTCCCATCTGTCTCTCAACTGCAGCATGTTTATACAACAGCCTACTGAAGTTGGAGATGTAGTTTTTCTGTGCCAGTTTTGCACTCTGGAAACTGTTGAACAGATCCATAGAACCAGTCTGGCCTGCATCTTTCAAACTGCCAGACAGAAACAGGAAGCCAAGTTTATCTTGACACAAACATCCCTCCCCTCATGTAAACCATCACCCTCCAGTTTACACAAGAGCTGTATTAACCTTACATTGGGGTCATCAACATGGAAAAGAATAGAACTTCTGATTATGATGCCTGAGGTACAAGAAGATAATCTGATTGAATAACCACAAAACCTTGAAGTCTGAACAAAACAATTAAAATCAAAGTCAAATAAAACTGAAAACTGTAAATCTACACTCAATGGTAAATGTGAAATATAACTTATATCCATTTAAGACATGTGTCATTGCAGAAATTGAAGGGAAAAATAGACACCTTGAACTTGAATATTTAAAACAAGCATTAACTTAATGACTGACTGAATTAAAACCAAACCCCACTTCAAGTTGAAAATTCTTCATGTGTTATAGATCTTTGATTCTGTTCCATCTCAGTTATGTTTCTGAGGAAAAAAGTTTTAGTAATTAGTTCCTCTTTAAATGTCCCAAGTATGGTAAACTGATGGGTAATTTACAAATATCATGCAACACATCTCCACATAAAAACAGTCTTAATTGTAAGACATTTATGACCCTTTCAAGAAATTGTCAAATGACTTGGTGATCAATGGTAAATCAGGGACACCCGATTTTACAAAATCTTATGAGTATTCTCATGATGATAAGTGTTCCTTCTTTCAAATGTGCAGGGAATAGCCAGAACTACTTTCAATGAAACGACAATTTTTTTTAATAACTATACATTTAACAGCTGGTTTAAATTTTCTGTGGGAACATTTTTTATTATTTTTGGAAAAATTCAAAAAAGTGTCTGAATTCATAGGTAATCTTCCTTAGTCCTTCCATGAGTTATCTCCCTTAATTCATCTTGCCATTATTAGTGCATATGCTTATCAAACTTATGAACAAATTAAGATACTGAGGCAGACTTCTAGATTTTGTTATTCCACCAGATACACTATCAATTTGATCATTTCCAGTACACCTCACATTGGCACACCTGTTGGTGGCATCACCTCTGCAGATGTGAAACTGGCTTATCAAATCAGATCTACTCTGCACTCAGGGATTTATTTATTGGACTGTGTATATTTCTACACATTCTTGAATGTTTATAGGTAATTACTGAAGCATCAGATATACAGTTTATCTTAAGCACCAATGTCCTTGTTGACCCAATTGTGTGCCAAAGGATCATAAAGAGGGAGAAGTGGTTCCAATGGAAATTAAAGGCATATGGCTAACTATATATAGGCACTGGGAACAAAATTTTAATGAAATAAAAATGCCATAATAGATACATAAGCAGAAAACCAATTGCACATGAAACATTATTGGAATCACCCCACGCTCCACCCAAACTACTTGATAGATGAGCACTTTGGTACCTACAACCCATTTATGTGAACAAAACAAAATGTTCCAACTATATTTTTATGTGTGACTGTTGCTTGAAAAAAATTAAAAAATATGTATACTAAGTTTATATTTTTCCCTTTTAATACACTACAGCCAGTTAACTCCAAACATCAGTAATGTACACATACACACATTATATATATCACACCTGCACACAACCTAGGTATGATGAACAAAATTCAAACAGAAATTCTTCAGTGGAAAATTAGTTTATGAAGAAAGTGCTTAACAAAAAACTGCTTATCACTTGGGAATCCTGCAGCTGAAAAAGTGGGAAAATGATTGTGTTGAGCTGTCTCCCCAGATGTTGAGATCCAAATTCCAGATGTGAAGCACAAACATTTGAAATAATTATCAGCCCTGCACCTACTCCTCTCCTAACCAAGATAGATTGGTAATCTTTGGGAACAAAATTATTAAGAAATAATTTAGTCCTATGAACTTTGTCCCACATAAAACCCTCAGCTTGAAGATCTGCCCTAGAGATCACAAAATTCTTAAGCTGAGGTTGAGACTGGGTTTTCAATTTTAGTACATCAAAAATAGACATTAAATTTTAATGTCTAGTCTATCAAAACAGATGTCACAATTTCATTGTCAGCTTTTCAAAAGAGACATTACAGAAATGAGTTATTTGTGACTGGCTGATAAATAAAAAAAAACCCTCATACTTAACATAAGTTTTAGAATTTTCAGCTCAGGTCAAAATTGGACTTTGACCCTGACATAAATTTTTTTTCCCCACATTTTTAAAGCAAAGTGTAGCAGCTTAACTCTTATCATATTATCTAACTTCATCCCAAACAGAAAATGAGGCAAAGGGTTGATCCCTGCTAAACTACTAAATAATTTATGTTTAAATCCAATATGATAGAAATATTGCCCTATCAAGGATGTCTGCAATTTTAGGCCCAACTTGATATCACAACAAGTAATGTAGTAGAAATCCAAATATCAATATGACCAACCATTCAGAAGCAAGACTTCCAAGAGGGCTGCTGTGCAGGTAATACCATAGGCATCCTTTTTATAGGGGACCAGCTTAACCCTTTCATCACGGCAGACCGCATATTGCGGTCAGGGGGAATTTCCTCAGTCAACACTATGGACCGAGTCTTCGGTCTAGGGCAGTGTTCCTTTTTAACATTATAGTACCCGACTAAATATCTTTCGGGGTACCTCTAATAACTTCCATCTGGCAATGTAGATGTTATATTTGGATTATCTTGTTAGTTTAGCTTGTATACAACTAGAAATAACGAACAAGGTAGAACTTATAACGTGTTTTCCGAATGCTGAAATTTGTATCCAAAATGGCAGCGTTTCAAGGATTTTTAGAGTAGAGTTTTCGAAGGATTTAAATAGTTCTGACCTGATAAATTTGTTTCACAATGAGAGAAGATGTATGGAGAGACAATGGAATGCACTTGTGGGTGACAGTGATGACGATGAAGATGACTTTGAAGGTTTGAACCAGAGGAATTGTGCGCTCCACATGGTTTGTTTTTTTTTTGGACAAAGACCAAAAACCAAAGAGATTTATTTCAGTTTTCTGACAGAGTTGGGCACACCCGAGAGTTATATGGCTCCAGGAAAGCTTCCGATTATTTTCAAATATTTTATTCAGATGAAGCGTTTGGAAAAATTGCGACGAACTTCGATGCGACGATCAAACGTGGCAGTGGCAATATAGGTCACTTAGGTGTGTGGACAGATCTCTCCTTGGAGATCATTTTGGTTCATTTTATAGAATTTTATATATTATGGACACCATGAAAGAAAGACTTGTGTTGCTACTGTGATTATTCACTAGTACATCTAGGGTCAATTGAACAAGTTTTGAGAACATTCTAAGTTTTCTAAGAGGTATTAAAATACTTGTATTTTACCTGTTGTTACCTGTTTGTACCTGCATTTTAACAGTTGTAATAGATATGTACATTTGATTGAATTAGTCATAAAATTTGATTTTTAACCTTGATTTTGACACCTAATCCAGCCAGATATCTTTAACATTGACGAAGTTATGTTGTTTCAAAGACCACAAGTCATTTTGCTTTACAACTCCAAAGTTACTTAGTGTTGAGGACTCTATGCCTACAAAGTTACTTAGTGATGAAAGGGTTAAGGTCATAAGAAGTCATCCTATGAAAACCCCATGAAGACATGTTTTTTCATTCTGAAAGTGTAGCTGCTTCAAGATGTGTGGAAGGAGAACTGAGTGGCCAAGTGGTCTAAAGCATGGTCCGTTATGGATCAGTGCCATCTCACCTCTGTTTATGTGGGTTTGAGTCTAGTATTCGGTGAATGTGGATATGTGAGAAAGCTTGCCAGTAGCTTCTTGTGGGTCGGTGGTTCTCTATGGTGCTATCCAGGTTTCTTCTTCCAACATTAATACTGGCTGCCATGTATACTCTTTCCTGTGCTGAAAAATGGAGTTAAGCCCCAAAACAACAACATCAAGACGTGTGGGCCATACTATACGCCTTTTTCATTTATGACCAACTAAGCATAATAAAATGCCATTTGGCGAAAACCCTTATTGCATATGACCATTCTTTGGGTGTAACAACAGGACTTTCATTATGTTCACAGTGCAGGCCAAAATGGAGGTCTACCATTTTCATTTAGGACCATCTAGATCATGTGATGTGCAACATTTCTTGGCAATACTCCAAGTATTCTGAAGGAGTAGTGATAATAAGCTATGCTAAAAAATACACAGATGTTATACAATGATCAACAGGCCATCACATAAGCTCTTCTGGTCTATGACCTGTTGAATTAAAAATCACCTGTCTTATCTCAAATTCTGCTTTTGCAAGCACATTACATTTTATTATTTTTTTTTGGATATGATGTTACCACTTTCTATAATTTAAGAAGAAAAAAATTAATAATTTATACATTTATCTTTTCTTTTATTTCTTGTCTCTCATAAATGTTTATACATTAGTGTACAATAAAGCAACTTTGTTCACTAAAAACATGATTCTATTTTGATTAAAGCAATGATTACTCAGGGTATGTCTGACAATCAGGACTTTTTACCAAAGTACTTTACTATACACTCCAGCAACAATTGTGTGACTTGGCTCAATCAAATTGTGATTCTGTTTAATTTAAAGTTGATGTCAACCAGTACTTAATTCCATAAGAGAATTATTTAGACAAAAAGCACATAAATTTAAAGCTGAACTTAATCTAAAAACTTCATCACTGCTTTGAATCTTGGGCAGTGGTTCCCAACCTTTTCTTGGCTGCGACCCTATAAACTAGTTTTACTAAGCCTCATGACCCCATTTGAACAATGTTTTGCCACCCTAAAAAAGTAATCCTGAAGACCTCCTAAACCTCCTTGTGATTTTGATACAGGTCCAGTTTGAAGATACAGATTCCTGTGTCATGCTTCGACCAAGATGGGTTTGTCCAGATGGGTTTGTCGAAAATAGGCCTTGTTTATGTTTTACATTATACATCTGAAAGAATTATGTTTGACATTTTTCACATATCTTTTTTAATCCATTTAAGTTAATGCCAAGTTTTATATACAAAAATTATTTCTGTGATTAATCGGGATTACTTTCTCTTTAGAAAGAGAGTTTTCAGTATGTAACTAGTGCAATATCACAGTACAAAGAAATAGCCATATATCATGGGTACTTTGATATGTTCCTAATGATAATCCCCAACCATGGATGGCTGTGTTGTCAAATAATCATCTGGGGTCCCTTCCATATGTTTAACTACCATACATGAGAAGGGATTTAAAAATGCTTGAGCAGCTCATTATTATTCATGAAGGACAAATAAACCTAATTATAGGTAACCAATGAAATATGGAGAACATAAATAGTATTGTTAACTATGCACGTGTCACATGCATTGCTTTGTACATGTTTGTAGCATCAGAAACAAATGTATAAAAAAATATATAAAAATACAATTTTTGTTATTTAAAAAAAATTGCTGTTCAAGAACATACAAATTGAGAACCAGTAGCAGGCAAATGTTAATCATGTGCCAGCATGGTTCATGGGTTCATAATTTACCACAATTTGTTTCTCAATTTTTTTCCAGAAAAATTAATTCAACAGATTAAGGTTGTCATCTTTGTTTGCTTTGTTTGCACACACGATAGGCAGCCTGCTCAGAATATTGGAGGAAGCCAATCTAGAAGTGGGAGTGGAACTATCTATCCTATTGACCAAACCAATTTTTGGTGCACTGATAGAAAAAAATTGAACCTAAGAGTTTGAAACACTTACTTGATTGACAATATGTCTGAAAATGTAGACATATGAAAGACTTTTCCATCTGGTGACAGATGACTGTCACTACAACCACTCCCATGTCTCAAATTTTATACTCAATATTTATATCCAGTGCAAGGTCACTGTTCTTCAGTTCTGTCTTTGCAATTTAGTTTCCCATGCAGATAGTGAATGGATTCAACTTGTCAAATGTCTTGTGTCTCAATTACTACTATTAATTTTGTTCCTCTTTTCTAAGCTACCTGTATCAAAAAACTTCACCTTGCCTAATATTTTACATTTCTTCATAATATATGGCCTAGTTAATACACAGAAAAGCAAGTCAATGTAATGAAGAGGGGGTGTTTATCGGGTGATCTAATGAGAGATGAATAAGATAACCTGATTGTAAAATAATGGCATTTGTGAAGAGGTGAACTTGATCTTCAAGTTAGAAAACCCAACTCCGTGACATTAGCAAGCTTAGGCACTATGTAATGTATTTTCCAGGCTGGAAAAACAACATCAAAATACTTTCCTCCCTATCCTCCTGGAAAATCTATCAGAGGATAGAAGAAAAAGTTACAATAGATACCAGGCATACATCTACAGACAACAAAAAAAACCCTTATGAGGTCTCTGTCTCTCTTTTGTATATGCACACACACATACATGTGTGCATGCGCACACACACACACAAACAGTTTTGATATTACCTTGCAGGTTGACACTTCTCCATGCTTGCAATGGGAAGAACAAGGTGCATTTAATAGAATTATAGGTACATGGTAAATACACACTCCAACACACTTTCTGTGTATATAAGGTATTCATGTCCAGTTCCTGCAAACAATATTGGGATTAGGATCATCATTACTATATTTGGTGAAATGTTTCCATGGGTGCTGGGCTATCCTGCACTTACAAGAATTTTGCACACCAACAAATGTGCCATAGGAATCAGGATTATAAAGTGATAACAAGTTTGCTATGGATCTCTGCTCTAATTTCCATCTCATGCTAAAATCTGGCCCTGGTTTCAATAAATCTTCAATATTTCCTTCAAACCAAGACTCTACATCACTTCATCCAGTTTCTTGCAGTCTTGATAAAAACAAGATTCCACAACTTTTTCAAAACTTTGCCATTTCACATAACTCAAAGACCATAATATCTTGTAAGTAAATTAATTGTCAAGTTAAAAAAACAAAAACAAGTTTATATAACTGATGCTCAGCATTCTATGAAATTGGCAGTTGTGAATTTTTTAACTTCACTGTCAGAAATTTCAACTTTTCCAAAACTGCAGGTTTTGAGAAATTCTGAGACTTTATTATTTAAATTCTTTTTTGATACTTTTGACAATATTCAAATTTTAGTCTGGAACAGATACAGCAAAAAGGATGCAAAATATCTGTACACCTCAGAATGTATTTATTTTTGCAAAAATTATTTGAGAACTCAATTTTACAAAGTCCTGAAATTTTCCTCTTTGATAAAAGAAAACTATTCAAGGTATTGTGACATTTTTACCCTGAAATACAAGCTGAACATAATAGTAAAAATCCTTCTGGCTAATGTGTGTTTGTGTGTGTGTGTGTGTGTGTGTGCATGTGTGTGTGTGTGTGTGTGTGTGTGTGTGTGTGTGTGTGTCTATCACTTTAGGAAGAACATGGTCCTGTTTAGTGAAATGGGATCCTGACAAATTGTTGTACACAGCACTATACAGTCCTTGAGGTTATATAATACATTAAAGGTATGGACTTACCATTTCATGGGGGTGATGTAGTGTGCCATGAGAGGAAGCCTGTGTGTAGTAGGAGTTGCCAGGCAACATGGAAGAGGGGTAAGTTGAAGTGGGATGGTGACCACCTGGCACATTTGAGGACCATGGATCTGCTGAATTGTGTGATGGATCTGGAAAAAAATAATCATTCATTTATAAGGACTACATTTTAGTTAAAAAACAAAATCTGTAACTTTTTTGAGCTCTCTGAACATTAAAGACATTTAATTACACTAATTTTAGCATGAGCACTGATGGCATGGCAACATACAAAGTTTGTTAAGTGCCCAGGCTATTGGAGTCAGGTGTCTTACCCAATGACACTCCGGTGTAGCTGACATGGCCAGATATGATGTAAGAGTAGAAACAAAAACAATTTTTGAAAATAGTCACCTCAGTGGCCATTATTAGATGGCCGATTGGCCCATTTTAATATAGAAAAAGCCTTCTGGAACATAATATCAAAATGACTAGGAGTAGCAGCAATAATAACATCTTAAGTAAGAAGCCATGTCAGATCATTTTTAGGTCCAACTAGACATCATATGAAGTCTTCTGGTGAACACAATATGCTGATAAAATGTTCCAATTGAAGAGAAGCAATTAAAATGAGATGTTCAAGATTGCTGCCATGGGGGTCATATTCTGGATGTCAGACAAGCACCATTTCCATTTAGGATCAATCCGACATCACAAAAAGTCTTTATGTGAAAACCCTCTACTTATATGACCATCCATGGGAAGGGGGGAGAAGCAAAAACAAAGTTTTCATGATGGCTGCTATGGCACCTAAATTTGGTGTCTGAGCAGCACAACAGTGATTTAGGACCAACTAGACTATGTGAAGACAGTGTGTGCAATGTTTCATGGTGATAATCCAAGTAGATCATTAGGAAGATTAGCAATACCTAACTTAAGGTAACAGACAAATAGAAACCCTGATACACCATCCAACTGATAACATGAAACCCTGATACACCACTCCCCTGATAACTCACAAATCCACTTATAATGCAGGGTCATCAGTGAACCCCATTTTTTAAACTAGAAAATACAACCAATATTAGCCCTATTTGTTTAACTTAAAAAGTTCACAATCAAAATTGGTAAATGAAACGGATGTATCACTCATTTATCATAGAAAATGGTCGATTGCATCTGGAAATTTTAATCAACAGTATGAAATTATCAACTTTTAATAAGAAGTCATACACTCTGCAACATGATCGTTCAAACCAACCTTCTTAGTACATCATAAATAATGATATTCAAAAAACTTTAATCAATGAAAATGTCTTTTATGCCTGAAGGACACATTACTTCAATAAATATCAATCAATTCTTTACCTTCTGCTAAACCATATTTGCCAGACTTAAATTAGCCCCTTGTAACACCACACACATATACAAGCTGCTAATAATACTATCTCTGTCCTGGTGGGTCTTTCCACTGATTTCCCCAGTTTCTTCCTCAACCAATAATACTGGCTGCCATGTATAGTCTATCTTGTGCTAAAAATGGCGTTAAGCCCAACAACAAGAACAACATTTCCATGAAAAGTTAGGAAAATCCTGTTATGCATATAAACACTTTATATTAAAGCTTTGCACTGGATGAAATCGCAAACATCTGGTCTTTTTAATAAAATTTAGCCAATGATATTAGTCCTTACATAAAATGATGAAAGTGTTCTATTAGTAGTTTTACAGCATATAAGTATTTCTTTTGTTAAAGTGAATTAAAATGTCAACATTCATGTATTCTGACAATTCCAACAAACATTTTTAAGGATTTAAAAATGGACATTGCAAATTATTTTGCCTATCATGATCTAATTAATGATGAAGGATTTGACATTTGTATTAAGTCCTGTTTCACACCAGACATTTCAGATTATCTTAATCTGAGAATGAAATGCAGGACTATATTTTCTGGTTGGGACACATGGCACCTTTACATATGGACAACCTTACAGTAAATTTAGGGCCAACATTAAATTTAAATGAAAATGCAATTTCAGTCTTTCTAAGAATAAATATTCCAGTTGTGCAAAAATAATGGTGAGCAAAGTAGTCGAATATACATTATAAACACAACAGTAATCTTGAGGAATATTTTTTATCATGAATCTGTGAATATAAACATTGATTCCTGTGGATTATACATACTTGTTGGTAGAAAAGAATGGCACAAAACTTTGGTAAGTTTTTAAAATATTAGCTTTCATTAAAAATTACAGTTTGTATGGAAAAATATTGATACAGAAAATGTAGACAGCATGTGCACTAACTCAAGAAGCTCTCACTCAGGCAGACATTATGATGCTCTGGAGTTCACGGCAGCTAGAAGGCAGGCTGCTTATCAGGCTTAGTAGGCAGGGCAGTCAGTACTTGCAGAAGGTAAAGAGTTTAATATAAAAAAAAAAACTTTTACCAATCAAAACTTGTGTTTTAGTTCTGTCTTTTAGCTCAGTTTAATCATCATATATGCAAGTGCCCTCATTCAAACATAAAATGTGTCAATCAACTGTAAGAGCTATATCCATGAACAACTTTGCTGAGAACTTAATTAAGTGCTGACCATGTTTGGATATCTGACTTAACAAATTATGTTGTATGGCTGCACTGATTTAAGAGCTGGCCACCTCTGTTATCATGTTAATTGCATCTTTTGTATCAAATAAAGGTGGCTGAATACAAGAATATTTAAAAGAAATGCAAATCCTCAAAGCTTAAGATCTAGTGACCTCCCTTCATAAATCAGTTGTACACAAATTTTTACTGTTATTGAGTAGGAAGTACCTTAAATTAACCTACTCATTCATAAATGTGATCAAAGATAGCAAATAAAATGAATAATTGGTCAAATAAAAAGCTTTGTTTTAGATAGGATCTTTGTAGAGATCTGAGTTTCTGAGAATTCCTGAACTGGTACTTTGAGATACCTTATGGACAAGGAAAAATATCACTAATATTTCAAATGAAATCATGGCATCAGTATGTTACAAACTGAGCAATACAAAATTTTAGGGACAAGGAAAAATATCACTAATATTTCAAATGAAACCATGGCATCAGTATGTTACAAACTGAGCAATACAAAATTTTAGTTTTGATGCAGAGGACTGTTTCATGAAATAAATGTCTATGGTTTTTAGAAGAAAAAAAAATCTTGTTTCCTTGGTTTATCAATAGTTAGTATGATCCTTGTTTTGTAGATTCCCTGCTTTGTTCTTAGTAGCCATCATTGAAGCAGGAAACCAGACTAATCAACAACAACAAAAAGCAATGACCTAATACAATGTGTAAATGTGAATGTTGTTTGAAACTGGTTGGAATAATGTTACTGATCCTTCAACTCTTGGGCATCTTTGAAAATAATTGTAATTTATTGAGAATAAAACAACATAGTTTGAAAAAGTACTTACTGACAAGTATTCTCAATGCAATAGTTATCAAGGTATAATGGAATGAAAATCTAATCAAGGCATCTACATATGCATATTACATATCAATTGTCTATATCAAGTAGGTTGTGTTAAATCATGCCAATGTTTTGTCCATGAAAGGTCTTCTAATCCAACAAGTTCAAAATGTGCCAAAAGATTTAAAACACTACTGCAATGGCCTGAAAATGTAAATCTAGTCATCTACAAATAATACAAATGTGCCCATCAAATTTAATTTGTCTCCCTCATGTGGATTTTGCCTAATAATGTTAAGAAGACTTTGTCACTCAAAATTCCTAAATGTGTAAAAAAAATAATTAAAAACCTGAATCACATCATTAAATTGTAACCATAAGAAGTCGATAATTTCATGGTTTTAAGCTTAAAAGCTTTGTACTACAAATCTAAAATAGATAAAGACTGATGTAAAGTATGGACATTAAGTATAGCACAAAGCAAAATGAACCCTTCTCATATTCCTGATGGGCCATGAAAAGGTAGGAAAATGTACTCACCCATAAAGTATGACTCTGTGGGAGGAGGGTACATAGGTTTGGAAGGGGTATACCTTCCAGGAGAGTCCTGGCCAAACTCATCTGGGCTGGGAGAGTACACCTGAAAGAAGAGAAATATTCACTGAATTTTGCTGCATGCTCTCAGTTGCCTCTGTAACTGTGTCATACATACAGAAAATTAACTTGGGGCATAGCATGACCAAATCATAAAATCTCAACAACGATATAATATGTGACCAAGGAATTCAATACTGCCATTATATACAACTCAAATGATTGAGACATTGTAAATTTTATGTGTGCATTTCAAACCATACCACATCTAAGAATATCCATTTGATATAATTAAATGCTTAGAAAATTTGGCCAATAAATGACTTCAATTCTAGGTGATTTCAGTCATCCTTATTTTATCAAACTGCTTTTAAAATTCCTATCTGACTTGTTCAGACATCCATATGTACATGTGTAATGTTAATTCTCTCATCATTTTATCTGTAATTTCATGCTAGATATATTTGCAAATTATCTTGATCTATGTAGATCTTGGTTTATACTGCTCACATCTGGGTATACACTACAACAGGGGTAACTACAGTATTTTTGCACACATCTGGGTATGCACTACAACAGGGGTAACTACAGTATTTTTGCACACATCTGGGTATGCACTATGACAGGGGTAACTACACTATTTTGCACACATCTGGGTATGCACTACAACAGGGGTAACTACAGTATTTTGCTCACATCTGGGTATGCGCTAAGACAAGGGTAACTACAGTATTTTGCACTAAAGCAGACCACAAAATCTGCAATTGGTAGCAGAAACTTTGAGTGACAGGTTCACATTACAATGACAGGTTTATGGGTAAAGGAAGCAATTTCATTACATACTATAATTTTCATACCCTGCACATTAATACAACACCAAAGTGCCATGTGCATTCTTCAAAATATATATGAAATTAGCTTGGTTAAATGAACAGGTTTAGTACACAGTGATTACTTCAAGTTCAAAAGGTGCAGTACACAGTGATTACTTCAAGTTCAAAAGGTGCAGTACACAGTGATTACTTCAAGTTCAACAGCAATTGCTGATCTTGCTCAATTTAAAAACAATGAATAAACATATATTATCTCTACAAAAATTAAAGGAAATCTAAAGCAAAAAAAAAAAAATATGCTGGGGCCTTCACCTTTCTTCCTCTAACTCTCCCATTCACAGATATGACTTAACAAATACAAAAATGGCCTTCATGATAAACACAACACGCACTCTGAACTCACATACATCAGAGCTATACACAAATAAAATCAAACTATGACCTGTTGACTGGTTTAGCTAATGTATTCCAACACATCAACACATTAAGGTTATTAGTGCCAAGGCAACTGTAATAAAGTGCTTTGCCCAAAGAGACATGGTAGCTGACCCATGCTGGTCTGATGATAGACCCAAACTCACACACTTTCAGTCTTGTGATGAACAAACTGTCACACATACAGAAAACCTGTGCATTCATAATAAACTGTCAAGACTCCCCCATTTCTATTACATACAAAACAAAACAAAGTTGGGCCTTTATGAAGTTCATGTTGAACCCAATGAAACAATTTAAACAAAAATCTGTACAAAAACGACAATGACAAATCTGTCAGTTAAATTGCTTGCTTTTCTCAATAGTGGACATATACTGAACCTGGAATCCAATCAAACTGAAATGTTCCCCCATGTCCTGGTTGAAAATTTCTACTGATTATGTTTTAATCAAATGTGTGTGAATCTTGGACAGAATTATTAAAGGAGACCAGAAACAAAATTTTTCCTTTTATGTATGTAATTTTCTACAAATTCTAATTCAACTTTAAAGTTTATAAATTACATATGGTAGGCAAATAGTGATTATATTGCCAGGAATATAACACAAGTCCATAAATTGCCAAGTTTATCCAGTTTTTATGAGATGACAGATCATGTGGTTCCTGACACAATACTAGCCAGTCCTGAAATAGAATGAAGGTGAGTAATACAGGAAATCAGATTTGGTTTGTATATTAAAAAGGTTAATCTGTTTCTGAGAGTTGCTCATAATTTATATCTGTTGAACTGTGTGTTAAGAATTTAAAGAAAAGCAATGTAATTTTATCAGAAATACTTATACATTGTGTGCTGTTCAAAAATATGATAATGATTAAGTGACATGTCCCATGTGAAAATTAAAATATGGCACAATACAATAAATTTCATTTAAGAATGATGAGATTCAAGTGTAAATGACATGTTCATTACCTACCCTCAACACACCACCTAAGGACTAATATTTTGAAAATATTCATCACCAAAACACTGAGAGATAATACTGAATTCTGGGCAGACTTTTATGTGAAACAATATCCATTACCGGGGAAGTGTAAAAAGGAATTGAGAATGGTTTTCATCTGTTCTAGTTTAAGCATTAGTGTTTTTAATATAAAAAAACCACACAATCCACAAGTAAATCTGCAAAGCAGTAATTGTAAGTAATTAATTTAAACATCAAGAAGCTCCCCTCTTATGGTTCAATTACAGTGTTGCTATGTTTAAATCTGGCACTGGACAAAAAAAAATATCACATTTCTTTTCTTCAGTAAATAGAATGTTAAGATTAAAAATTATTCATGTAATTTTCAGAGTTTTTAGAATCACTACAACAGTACCATAGTAAAAGAAAATAAAAAAACATACAATTGTCACCCATTTACTTAAATCCATGAATGTTCACTGGGAATGCTGTGTAATTTTCTCTACAAACAAATTTGCATCTCCATTTCCAGCGGCTTACACCTGACATTTCTCTACTGTATATGTGAAGTTTTATTCCAATTATTAAATTAAAAAAAGGAATAAAACTATAATACCATGCAGGATATGTGCTTCCGCCCCCAAAATATAATTCAGAATAAATATTTTCATTCAGTAAGCAAGTGTTACAGGCCAGAAGACTTGAACCTATATATGTGGTAAGTTATAAAAAAAAAAAAATAGGGTGCTTACATACAGATTATTAAACACATTCCAAATGGTAGTGTTTTTCACAAGATAAATACAAGGATAAAGATTGCTTGTGTACTTATATCAAAACTTCAGCTATTTTGCAGTTGAGCCATAGATGACCAAAATACAGAAAAATTGGCTTATCCCAAGTGATTATAATTTGCATCACAGGAGAAATGGCTGTCCCTTGAGGTCAGCCAGTTAATGTGAAACTTTGATTTTATACCAGACCTTTTTTATTTTAAACGCTGCTATTGAGAAAGTTTTTATATCAGTTCCATTCACTATAGATTACCGTTTATAGATACTACATGTAACCGGCATAGACTGAAAATTTCGGTTTTATTTGTTTTTCTTTTAAATTTTTAATGTTAAGATTACTGAAATTGTGTCGTCTCAAAACATGACAGTGCAAGGGGTTTAGACTCTTAATTTTCAGCAGAGCTCCCATTTCAATAAAATCAGATCTCAATTTCACCTATAGCTGCAGTGATTTGATTTAAATTGTGCCTGTTATTGCATGTATGTCAACATCCTGATATACATTTACTCATTTCCTCAGGCAAACATTTTTTTTTCCCACAAGCCCAATGGGCACCTCACTTTGAATATAGGATGTGCCTAAACTAAAATTACAGGATTCTTGGGTGTTGGATTAATAGAATTTTTTTTAAAAAAACTCTTTCATCACTACAGACCGAAAATTCTGTCCAGGGGAAGTAAGCTTGCAAACACTATGGACCAAGTTCTCAGTCTAGGGCAGTGTTCTTTCTTAACGTTATAGTACCCGACTAAATAACTTTCTGGATATCTCTAATAACTTCCTTCTGGTAATGTAGATGTTATATTTGGATGATCTCGTGAGTTTAGCTTGTATACAATTAGAAATATCGAACAAAGTATGAACTTTTAACGTGTTTTCCGAATGCTGAAATTTGTATCCAAAATGGCGGAGTTTGAAGAAATTTCAGAGGAGGTTTTCAGAGGATTTGAATAATTTTGACCTGGTAAATTTGGATGAAAATGAGAGAAGATGTCTGGAAAGACAATGGAATACACTTGTGGGTGACAGTGATTACAATGAAGAAAACTTTGAAGGTTTTGAACCAGAGGAAATGTACGTTCCACGTGGTTTTGTTTGGCTGAAGCCCGAAAACCAAAGAGATTCGTTTCAGTTTTCTGACAGAATTGGGCACACCCGAGTGTTAGATAGCTCCAGAAAAGCTTTGGAATATTTTCAAATATTCTATTCAGATGAAGTTTTTGGAAAAATTGTCTGTTTAACGAACTTAAATGAGACATCAAATGTGGCAGAGCGATATAGGTGTGTCAACAGATCTCACCTTGGACATCATTTTGGTTCATATTATAGAATTTTATATATTATGGACACCATGAAAAAAAGACTTGTAATGTTACTGTGATTATTCACTAGTACATCTAAGGTCAATTGAACACGTTTTGAGAACTTTCAAAGTTTTCTAAGAGGTAGTAAAATAATTACTTTTATTTTACCTGTTGTTACCTGTTTGTACCTGCATTTTAACAGTTGAAATAGATATGCACATTTTAATGAATTAGTCATAAAATTTTATTTTTAACCTTGATTTTGACACCTAATCCAGCCAGATATCTTTAACATTGACGAAGTTATGTTGTTTCAAAGTCCACAAGTCATTTTGCTTAACAACTCCAAAATTACTTAGTGTTGAGGACTCTATGCCTACAAAGTTACTTAGTGATGAAAGGGTTAATCACTGCTACTGCTGGTAGATAAAATATATGTGAATTGATTGTGATTTGATATTGTTGCATTTGTGATCACTTACTTGGCCTTCTGCCTATCTTCCTAACTCATATGTTTAACAATTTTCCCAGGATTTAAAATATCTTTTACGCTGGCAAATGCCGGTCAAGATGCCTAGTTACTAGTATGATGTCACATCATGAAAGTAACCAAATTTTGCATACAAGATCACAGAAATTCTGCACCTTGAAGATGTGCCAATATTTATAATATTGGCATTATGGTCACAGATAATACTTCAGAATAAGGTTTAACTTTATAGTACTTTTATTATTCTATATTTATTTTGATTTCTGGTCTCCTTTAATGTGATACCAATGGCTATAACTAGATCCATTTAACTTCCAACTGGTGACCATAATCCAACCAAATAAAATAAAACAATGCCCTATCAATGGAATCATCAGCTACAACAATAAAATGACCTCTGATCTGTATAAAATGACCTCTGATCTGTAAAGACCAAGTAATTGAATTAAATACTAAGAAATTTATGTTGGTCATGTTCCCCACTGATTCTTTGCATCAGACAAAACAAACACAAAAACAAAGACTGGATAACTATGGTTCAACTAATTTACAATGCTGTGCTGTAAAGTTAAAATGATTTTTCAACACAAGATGGGCTATTCATGGCAGCCAGTATAGCTGGGAGAAAGAACCCTGAAAACCCCCAGGAAGAAACACTGATCCATAAGAAGCTAATGATAACATTTTTCATGTACCTATGTTAGCCAAGCCTGAGAATCAAACCCAAGGTGGACAGGTGGGATGGCAGTGATTCGTGGGATGGCAGTGATTCAGAACAGTGAGAGCAGACCACTTACAACTTGGGGTTCAAAATTAAATCACTATTCCTACTGAATAGGATTTTGTTTCAGAAAGGTATCAATACACTTGCAAAAAGTTCCTAAAATGGAACCAACATTAATCAGTAAAGCATAATCAAACAGAATTACATGGCAGAGAGCAACCACCTTTAAAACTTCTTTATAGGTCAGAAATCATAATCCTTACAAAAACAAAGAAAATTGTGTCAGAATTAATAGGTATCCAATTAAACAAGCAAAACTGGCCAGACCCACTTCAATTCTAAAATTGTTACCTGAAGGAAAATTTATATCAATTATATGCAGGAGTCAATGTGCATTTTCATTTCCAAGGGTACTATAGTGAAAAGTATGGGAAAAAGAATTCACTGCACAAAATAATTGTTGAATGAACATTTAGAGTACTGTCAGCTGCATATTATACTCACACACCATGTTTGTTTATTATTCCACTATGCTCACAACTAAAATTGTGTATAAAATCTTTTTTTCAGCCACAATGACCTTCACCTTCAACCTTTCAACTTTAAACTTGTAGGCATCTTATTACAAGTGCAAGCAATCAACAAAGTTTGATCTAGTTCTGTGCTGTAGATTTAATATCATTCTGCAGAAACTTTTTCTAATATCAGGTTAGTGACCTTTGACATTTAAACTCCAAAATTTATAGGGTTCTTCCTTACCTAAATAAAAAAAATGTCTGGAAACTGTTTATTGTGATTAATCAGAGTTATCATGTTATCGTGCTGAAATCATTATCTTCTTCCAGTTTGTGACCTTAAACATCAAGATTTTATAAACTGAATTTCTTCCATGCTGACATTTTTTATGCCATCAAAAAAGTTTGGTAACTGTAGAGCTAGAGATATTTGCAGAAATGAAATTGGCTAACAAATGGAAGGATAGATGGATGCATGGGCATGGTAAGAAAATACACTCTGCCTTAAGGCAGGTATGTAAAAATTCATTGATTTACTCTGCTTAAAAACTCTTTATCAAATGCACACAGTAAGTTAAGTATGATACTCATTTACAGCATATCTACAACCAGAAAGCTGGGTAACCAGTCAATGGCAGGCTTTACACTGTTCAAGATATCAAAAGATCTTGTCAATCTTTTTGCTGTCCACGTTTTCTCACTGGACTATAACTGTGATTAATAAAAAAAAAATAAGAATTGCTCTTTTCATTGTTCAACATGAAACAAAAGTCCAAACCAGGTTATTTGAGTTAAATTCCCCACCCCCAATTAGCAATACAAAGATGTCATTATAAAATAAAATTTGTCATTCTGAGCACCAAAATAAATTATTTAACAAAGGCCAACTACTTTAAAAAGCACTATGATTGAACTCTAACAGTCATGTCCAGATTCTGACTTTTGACTTGATCAATTCTTCTCCTGATCAGATGCCAACCAAAGGGTTCTCCAACCACAACAGTTTACAACATATCTGGGGGGTGGGAGACAATTCAAGGGCAGATGCTGGTGTGGCATAGACCCTGAGGACCTGCGCTACAATTCTTAAAGGGGAAAGGAAACCAAGCCCAATCAAAACGTTCAATTTATTTCTCAGGATCTGCCATTTCTGGTATGGCCCTATGCTGCACCAAGCAAGAATGAAAATGTATGCCCAATCACTAAGTGATTTTTTCATTTCATATTTAGTTATAGAAAACCATGATAAAATCAACCCTCTTTATTTGATGCAAATTTGTGAATTTGTGAATATTCCTAGAGAAATAACTTTGATAATTCACTTCAGCACAAAATATAAAAAAACTGCTGGTTCTAAGTGAAAAAAGGATATATAATTCATCTTGTGAAAGAAAAAATTTAAGTATTTTCACCACAGAATGAAATGTTTTCTCAATACAAGCAGATATCTTCTTTTCATTAGTTCCATGATATGTGAACAGTTCAAGACCAAATTTAACACTAAAAAGGCCTTTCCTTAGTAAGACTTTGCTCCAGTAGTAGTTTCCAATAATTATTTCCAGTCATTAGGAACCTAACATAACACAGAATTGGCATACATAAAAAGACCTGTCCCAATACATTCCTTGTAATTCTATATCCCTATTTCCATTAATTAGCTGGCACTCTGAATATTCTCAGCTAAGCAAAATCCCCCTCCCTTTGAACACTAGGCCATGAGGAAGTAAAAGTAAATCTGATATGCCCCAAAGGAAATGTTCACTATACTTTTTGATAAAAACCAGATGGCCAGATTGTCTGGCTTTTATTAAGGATATATTCATTCATCCATCCATCCATCTCTCTCTCTCTCTCTCTCTCTCTCTCTCTCTCTCTCTCTCTCTCTCTCTCTCTCTCTCTCTCTCTCTCTCTCTCTCTCTCTCTCTCTCTCTCTCTCTCTCTGTGATTACTTTTATATTCTTCAACAGAATTAAGTCTTTGCAATAAATCAGTTTTGAAATATATACTCATTTTAGAGGCAGGTAGAAAAAAATACAGCACAGTGATACAAGACAATGAGTAGCAATTATTTACACCTTTAAAATATCAAGATACCATACTGAATAGCTTAACACCTCTGATGGAGTCAGTAAATCTCCTTCTCTAAATGCAACATGATGCACATACCTATACCTGCCAATTTATAATCCATTTTCTGAAATAGCCATACAAAATGCACAGTGGAATGAAAATGAAAATATGTCTACTGGTATATTTGAATATGGATACTTTCTTTCATAAAAATATTGTGAATTTAAGTGGGTATCATCCTTTTTTAGGATACAGATTTATTACAGGGTTTTATGTTGTGTATTTTTTTTTACCAATTGACAGTTTAACTGATATTCAGTTTCATGAATTTAAGAAAGGTATAAAATGTACTTTTAGCATTGTAAATATGTTGTAACACACAAATGACCCAATGAATGAGACAAATACTTTCCAATATGCTAAATATTTATAAAATTGACTATTTGTAAAGTAAGTGCATTCATTCTGCATTTGTGGGGAAATGGCATTGACAGCCAGAACTATTTATCTTGGATTTGGCATGTATACTGAAATTCAGCTTTAAATCATTTATTATTAAAGAAACTAAATTTATGAAATTTAAGTATTAAATTACATTCTATCTGTTATTCAATTAATTTACTTATTTTCAGCATTAACAAAGTATCATTCCAGCATTTAAAGCCTCTTGCAAACACCATTTATTAACGTGTCTGAATGATTTGGATTTTAGTGCAGTAGTTTATAGTAATGTTCAGCCTTGGAGCATCATGCTGCAGACATCTAACATAATGACCCACCAGGTCACATTATCCTGACACCAGACAAACCAATCTTAACGCTAAACCTCTTAATTCTGAGCCCACAAGTTCCTAGTACCATTTTTACAAGGTTTTGGTAAGAATTGACCGGGGTTCAAACTCACGACCTTCTGCATCTGAAGCAAATGCTCAAACAAGGCCACCTGAAAGGTCCTTATCTAGTTAAACATAAAAACCAATAAAATGTGCACCAAGATCCCTATCATATCTGCATGTCAATTAAGGGATAAATCAAATATAATAAAATTATCAATAGAACAAATCTTTCATTTCGAAGTAAAAATATTGTCATACTTACTCCAGAAATTTTGGTTGGTAAATACATCCCAATGGGTCGGTAAAAAGGATAATACATCCTTCTATACCACTCAGACTGTCTATCCACCATTGAAATTCCCTGTTGGTTCACAAGTTTACAAGTATCACATCAAAGGAATTCCTATTTGTTCACTGGTCTTTGAATGACTAATTCACAAAGATTATTCAACTATAAATTATTGTTTCTTTTTTTCGAAAGAAATAATCAAATAAAACTTATTTATATTTCCTCGAAATTCAAGTTTTATGATTTTTGCAACGAGAATTCTTCCAACAGTTGTGAATACTCCAAGAAGAAACTTGTGAAAACAGAAATTCTAATCAATCTTAAATCGGCTGTGTTTGGATTCAATAGGATGTGCTGTACTTCGATAAAATATTTTACATACCACAATGAACTTTGATGAGTCTAAACTTGATATCTAAGTTTTCCTTAAAATAGGTTAGGAATCACTCATTCCTAGTCACTTCTCATTTCAAAATGCCTCCAGTAACAAAAAAAATCATATCTAGGATTGTCAGTGTATCTTGTAAGTACAAATGATCGAAAATGTTATATTTGTCTAGGAACTTTGTTAAAACTCTTATTTAAGAAAAATTCAGTTTCTGACACATATCTTATTCTGGAATCCTGTTGCAGATACAGAGTCAATATACTATTACACTACTTTTTGTATCAATATGTCTCTATTATGCTAACATTAACCAAGTCCAAGAACAACTGGAATCATACTGGACTGTAAAAGACCAGGAAACAAGTAGTCCTTCACAAAGTATTCAAGACTGGATCAAATTTTATCCTTAATGGATTAGATGTGTAATTTAATAACATCCCAAAATGAAATCCAGTACAACTTGTCCAGTGTTAATTTCATGTCATGCTATCACCTAATTGCCTAAAACATGGCAGATTTAACTTTGTTGTAAAATACTTTCAAGGAGAAAGAGTTACGAACATTTGTCACAAGTGAAAAATAAAATGCTCATTAGAACAGAAATTCCAATTCAGCTTGTTATATTTACCCCACAATATAAACCAATCACAAATACTGAGTGACTTAATTATGTAAACAATGAAGTCACCTGGACAAAAATTGCCAATGACTTTTATTTGGTATATATCATGAATTCAGTACTAGATTTAGAGCACTGATACCAGTGATTCCAAATCCAAAATGAAAAAATGGCAAAGAAAATTGAAGGAATCAGTCAACAAAATTTCTTAAAAAGTGTCAAGTTCTTATGCGTGCTGTACATCTGCATCTGAGCTGAATTAACATTTGGATGCGTTCTGGCTCTTCAATATTTAGTATACAGTCCTTCAATATTCAGTATACAGTCCATTAAAATGTGCACCAGATGACCATTCATGTGCAGATTCATCAAAGTTGTGTATTGACTACTACAACTAATCCAAACACAAGAAGAATGTCACAACATGGGCAGGCTGTTCTCATAGCAAGTGGGATGCTGGGAATTTGGCCAGGTGCTTTAACAATGCTAAGATGTTCTCTTGTGGTACAATACTATCCCACCTGGACAACTACAGATCTGCTTACAGCTGGTCTAGCTATCTACCTTCACACTGGTAAATTCCTCTTCCTGGAGTAAAACCCAGTTGGTTGCTGATGTAACATGAATTAAAAGCCTCCTGCATGAATAGTGAGGAACCAGTTGAAATTCAAACTACAACCAGTCTATATTAATCATTGAGATTCACTGTTCTCTGATGTATTCCACATGGAGCCTTAATGTATCACACCTGCTTCAATTCATTGGCCCAATGTGTAAACCAGTCAAAACAAGCAAGTGGAAGAGTTTGCCAGGAAGAGGAAGGGGATCGGTAATCTGTTAAATATTCATAATAAATAATAAACATAGACCAAGTGAAGCCAAGAAACCAATTTGGTTTAAAGCCTCTTATTACCTCTTGGTAAAACATCTCTCCCCTGCATCCTGTATGTATACCCTACTATCTCATTTACTCTGCATATCAATTTTTAAAACTCATTTATTTTAAAACTCATTTACTCTGCAATCAGGGAAACTATCAGGGAATTTAAACTGCATGCCCATGATTATTAAGTAACACTAGCATTCTATAAACTCCAAACTTTGCAATGCTGTGAATTCAAACTTGGACTGTAAAATTGAATCTCTAAATTTTTTAATGTAATTAACACATACAATTTTTTAGGGGAAAACAACTTACAATACAATATTTTACAAAACTGAATTTTTGAAATTACTTTTAAGATATATTTTAGTATATATGTTAATGAAAAATGTGT
The DNA here is from genome assembly GCA_016746295.1 of Potamilus streckersoni. NCBI lineage: Eukaryota > Metazoa > Mollusca > Bivalvia > Unionida > Unionidae > Potamilus > Potamilus streckersoni. Next base: position 215,405 of record JAEAOA010001447.1, read on the forward strand.
TAAACAAAATTTTGATGTAGCAAGTATGCTGCCTTTTTCTCAAACAGTTAAATATACTTAAAACACAATACCATGTACTCAGTACACAAAAGTTAAATGTAGTCAAAACAATACCATGCACTCAAAACACAAACATAAAATGTACTCAAAACACAGTATCAAAAATGTACTCAAAAAACTATACCAATGTGCTCAGAATACAATACCAATGTACTCAAAAGACAATAACATGTACTCAAAACAATACCAATATACTGAAAACAAAACCATGTACTCAAAACAATAAGAATATACTCAAAAGAAAATACTATGTACTCAAAACAATACCAATGTATTCAAAACACAATACCAATGTACTCAAAATGCAAAAAAATGTGTACTAGGTTGTGGAGAAATACACGGAACATGTCCTAAGCAAGTTATGCAAAAATGAATTCCTTGCAAGTGTTAAAACTTGAAATTTTTTTCTTTCAAGATTCATAATAACTTTCTTCCAGCTGTATCATACCAAAAGATTGATTTTTAACACCACATGCATCAGTACAAAAAAATCTAATTACTTTTGATTAGCAATAAATCAGCAAGAACAAATATCTTTTTCCATTTGAACATAAAACACTGAGTATCATCTTATGGCATAAAAAGAGTCATTTCCTGATTACATACCAACTTGGTGGCAATTACATAAGCCCAGAAGCTATCATAAAATTCATTTTCTGACCCCAAAGTGTGACACATGACCCATATCTGGGAGTTGAACCCTTATTAAGGGGTCATAGGAATTTTTTGAACCTGCAGACACATTTTCTATGATAATTCCACCTGTGCCAATCTTGCATTCCTGTCTGAAATGTTCCAGATTCACATTTTTTCCCTTTAAGAAACATAATCTAAATTGAATTACCACACAGGAACTACTACTTTGGCAAATGAACAACCTTTAGCAGGAGTTGAGGTGGTGTAAAGACAGCTAAGCAAGACCTAAACCCAGAGTTAGTTTCATGTCATGTAAAACTGGATCAATCTGTATTCATATAAAAAGACCAAATAAAACCAAACTCTGTAATGGACCATGCCTCATATGTATATTGTCACAAATTCATAAAGACATTCTCTGAACCCCCACAGAATATAAACATAATAAAATATCCATCAGAATCACAGTCACTTATAACTATATACTCCTATAATAAAAAAAACTTATGATCTCCATTCATTAACTTTATCACAGAATTAATCAACAGGTCAGCCATATTTATAATTATTTTCATCAATAATCTGTGAAATAATCATTTTAAATAAAATATGTGAAATCATATAAACAGCCTCTAAAAATGTATTATTGGTACAGTGGGAAAAAAGTTTTAAAAAAAATTATTAACTTACAAAAAGTGTAAAAATGATATTCACAAGTGACAAAGGATACAAAAACAAATACATACAGAAACCCAACAATATGATTTATTAAAATTTAAAAAACAAAACTGTCAAAAGTGATATAGACAGATTGTAAACTATAAAAATGCTGAATATTAATTAGCATTCGAGTGCTATTTTTTTAGATTTGTTTTAGATTTCTTTGAACTATGGACTGATCCACTAACTCATAATTTGTTTATCTACAAAATACTACACACAAAAGAAATTGTTTTGACCCTAAACTAGCAAATCTGACGATGACCCCATTGTAAGCACAAATCACTTAAATACAGATAAACATGGTCCAAATTTTATTAAAAGATATAGTACAACCCATTTTACTTCTAGATACCAACTTGTATGAGTAAAAGATATGTCTCAGGTAACAACATAAAATGCAAACCCTAAAAATAAAGTGAGCATAACCGAATGTAAGCACAAAATAAATGGTGCAAAAGAGACCACTCGTTTTCACCCACAGAAACGACACTAATGATATAATCTACATTTCAAAACTGACTTCATATGCAATTGAAGTCTAGGACAACTCCCCCCCTCCCAGACATTTCCCCCCTGACATATCCCTCCTAAGCATTTCCCCTCTGGACTTTCCCACCCACCCCATCAGATAGGACTTTTCCCCCCAGTCATTCCCCTCCCCAATTATTGCTAAACTTAATTCATTTAATATTGCATTTTGCTAATAAAATATAAAAACTTATATAAGTTATGTTAACCATTTCATCACAGCAGACCGCATATCGGGTCCAGGGGAAATAAATCCGTCAACACTATGGACCGAGTTTTCGGTCTAGGGCAGTGTTCTTTTTTAACATTATAGTACCCGACTAAATATCTTTCGGGGTACCTCTACTAACTTCCATCTGGTAATGTAGATGTTATTTGGATTATTTTGTGAGTTTAGCTTGTATACAACTAGAAATAACGAACAAAGTAGAAACTTTTAACGTGTTTTCTGTATGCTGAAATTTGTATCCAAAATGGCTGCGTTTAAAGGAATTTTAAGGGGAGAGTTTTCAGAGGATTTAAATAATTTTGACCTGATAAATTTGGATGAAAATTAGAGAAGATGTATGGAGAGACAATGGAATGCACTTTGAAGGTTTTGAACCAGAGGAATTCTACGCTCCACGTGGGTTTTTGTTTGGATGAAGCCCAAAAACCAAAGAGTTTTGTTTCAGTTTTCTAACAGAGTTAGGCACACCCGAGAGTTAGATGGCTCCAGGAAAGCTTCTGAATATTTTCAAATATTCTATTCAGATGAAGTTTTTGGAAAAATTGTCTGTTTAACAAACTTCAATGCGACGATCAAACGTGGCAGAGGCGATATAGGTCACTTAGGTGTGTGGACAGATCTCACCTTGGAGATCATTTTGGTTCATTTAATAGAATTTTATATATTATGGACACCATGAAAGAAAGACTTGTGTTGCTACTGTGATTATTCACTAGTACATCTAGGGTCAATTGAACATGTTTTGAGAACTTTTTAAGTTTTTCTAAGAGGTAATAAAATAATTGTATTTTACCTGTTGTTACCTGTTTGTACCTGCATTTTAACAGATGTAATAGATATGCATATTTTTTATTGAATTAGTCATAAAATTTGATTTTTAACCTTTATTTTGACACCTAATCCATTGGCAACGTTATGTCATTTCAAAGTCCACAAGTCATTCTGCTTTACAACTTCAAAGTTACTTAGTGTTGAGGACTCTATGCCTACAAAGTGACTTAGTGATAAAAGGGTTAAAAGAAAAAGGTTATTTCAAATAAATTTCAGTAGTAAGTATTAAACAAATTTAACATTTTCACATTAAAAAATTGTTTTGTTTAAAATTTAATTGTAAGCAATTGCTTTTAAGTATTCCATGATGTCACGATTGTCGAAGTCGTTGACTATGCTTGCAGTTCTCAAGGAACAGTCTTTGTATAACTTCTTTGGTTCTTCAGGCAAATGTCCATCGAAGATCTGATTTAGGTGACATTAGATAAACTCTGTTCACATTTAAGAATCCAAAGGAAGCTCCAGATATTTGGATGATGACATGATACTAAGAACTGCATCTTTCTGTGCCAACCTTCCACAGCATTGTTTGTTTGGGGCAAACTGTAGGCAACACATGAATGTACACTCCAAATGCTTTTATCGAACATAGCTACTGCACATTGATTACAACAGAGCCAACCAATGTAGTCATCCTCAAAATAATCCATGACAGTGGCAAACTCCTCTGACAAGGATTCCTGAAGTGTTTCCAACGATTTGATGATCTTTTCATTTGGAATAAATGCTAACGCAGCAATCATCCGAATTGACACAGCAAAATCTTCATTCTTGTATCAATCCTGCAGTCCAGCAGATTGAACTTTTCTGAATATATTTTGTGCGAGATGGAAAAAGCAGCCATGTATTACAATGTTTGAAAAACATTAATTGCAGCCTTTTCGAAATCCATCATAAATGTTGATGGATGAACTTAAGGCTGCAGCACTTTGATTTCTTCAAACAAACAACAGTAAGTAACTTGTGTTTTGTTTGGTAGGAGTACATACAAGCACGGAACAATTTATCCATTTACAAGAGCTTGTACTGTATATAATTGAAAAAAAGAGTTCAGGTAACACCTTGAAAGTTCCATCCATAAACCAATGCTGTGAATCTTTAATCACATTTAGTGTGCGTTCTGTTCCAAAAATCAAGATTCGGTTTGGGTCGTCACGTCATAAAGTAGAAAATTTTCTTGTATTTTTCTGGAATTTTGAATGTGTGTCGACTGGAAGTGGATGAACTGCATTCTTCTTCTGTTTAACTCTTCTGATGTTTCTTTGTAGATGTCAAATTGGCACCATCTGAACAGCTAGCTGGCTTAGTTGCTGCAATTCTTGACCCAGAATTTGTTGCAGTGTTTCTTCAGTTTCCTCTGCTTTTCATTTGATACTTGCCTGGACCTTCAAAACTTCATAGTGAACAGAATCAACAGTAGGACTATGCTCATGCAGGTAATTAACTACTGACATATTTTCATTTAACTTTTGCCCCACATTCACTTATAATTGTTCCACACCTTGCTGACCTCAACAATGCTCACATTCATAACTTATAATATTGTTTGCTAAGGTTTTTTTGTTTCACATAAGCAAAGCCATTTAACACAGCTTTATTTTTACCTCAATACTTGCAAGTTTCCATCTCATGGGTTTTTCAAAAAATGAATGGTTCAATTGTTTGGAGTTTATATAGATACAGAACAAGTAAACATTAAAACAGAATGAGTATATATCAAAGCTCAACAATATAATAAATAAATAAAGTGATTATCAGGGATCATCCTGGGCATCGATAATTTTGCAAATTTGTACATAGAGTCATGGATCTGGCGTGGAGAAATTCAAAAAAAAGAGGAAAGGAAACCACAAACTTGGATATCAAATACACTGAAATTTATCTATTACATAAACAAATCCTTTGTTCATATTGACATATTGACAGTACCTTGTTACCTCATAATCTACTTATGTTAACATCTGTTTTGAGTACTGTACTGAAACAACTATAATTAATTGAAGATGACTAATTGTTCTGTTGTTTATCTTAAATATACCAATTATGTACAATAAATAAAGGTTTTACTCAAGCCTCTTCATACTTCAAAGAAACCTGTCTTTTTGTTATAACCAACATTCCTTAAAAATGGGTGTGAATTTATGTTAACAGTTCAAATGTGTCAAGCCATCCTTAAGATCCATGAGTGTGTATGTGTGTGTGTGTGTGTGTGTGTGTGTGTGAGAGAGAGAGAGAGAGAGAGAGAGAGAGAGAGAGAGAGAGAGAGAGAGAGAGAGAGAAAAGTGATATTTTTACATTAGATAATGCATTTATTTCAGGTGATAACAGTCACACCTGTGCACTAATGTTGATGCGGTTGGGAGTATACAACAAAGCTAAATCTTACCATATATAAATAAATTTTTAAAAAGATAATGGGGGGAATGACTGAGGGTAATCCTATCTGATGGGGGGGGGAATCTTGGGGGGGGATATCTGGGGGTAGGGAAATGTCCAGGGGGGGAGATGTCCTGGTACCATGCAATTGTACCCGAGCATATGAGATAATTATAAATGTTAAACCCCCCCCCAAAAAAAAAAAACTGCCTCACAAAATAGGTCACAGGGAGCTACTTTTAACAGAAAGGTGAAATTCTTGGCATGGTCATTTTCTAAGACATTTGTTGATTCACTAAGTCCATGTTGAAATGCACCATGCAGAGTATTACACCTTTCTGTTAAAAATAACATTCTAGTTTATTACCTCTTTCAAAAGCAAAGTTTAAGGAAAGTATTTTGTAAACACTATACAATACAACTGATTAAAAAAACCATGATCACATTCTTCATCAGAGAACATGTCATTTGATTTATTGAGTAGAACATGCTTATTTTATGCTTTATTACATGGCTCTATTTGGTTAGTTTAAGCACAATAAAAAAATTCTTTAATTTAATTTCTTTTTATACAAAACACTGCTTATCTAGTACATGGCTGCTGTACTCTAAATTGCATGCAATGTGGATACTATGTCAGTAATTTAAGCATCCCAAATTCCCAGCATGAATAAAAGGTCAGAGACCATTTCATATCATGAAATGTTTACATTATTCACATCTAAAAGTGAAATTTAAAACAAATTAGGTGACACAGGTGTTAAATTTTGTTGCATTTTGGGGGGTACTTTATCAGGTTTTAATTTCATGTACTTTGGCTTACAAATTGTTTTCTCATAATAAAGGAAAGTCATAACCCTCCCATGAATCATGTATGACAACTTGTGATGGAATCAGCATTTATGTTATGAAAAGAAAGTAGCATTGTGTAGTTTTTGTTGGTTTCAAAAGCACATTTTTAACACATATTGGTTATTGGTTATTTCATACTTTAGAAAAAGAAGCCAAGTACCTTTCTTAAGGACACACAGTTAGCTGACCAAGGCTGGTTTTAAACTCAGAACCCTTGGATTGTAAGTCTGATGCTTGATCAACTGAGCAGCTGTAGCTCGCAAAAAACTGAGACACATAAATCCGCAGCATGGTATAGTAACTGATATCAGAAAATGTAATATTTTAATGTCTGTAAAACAGCAACTTTGCAAAGCCATGGTCCTCCTGATAACCCTATCTACATCTTGAAATATTGAGTATTCTATGCTTTGTCCTAGAGACATCTACTAGATTTCATGTGTTGCCTCCCTTAGTATGTACATGTAATTCCAACTAACAAATAGGGTGGTGCATTGCACATCAGATGAAATGGTGGTGGCAATTGACCTAAAAAGGATACTTTGCAAGTTCAACATTGAAAGTATGACTGTGTTCCAGAGGAAAGCCGTTACAGGTCTATCTGAAAGAAAGGTTTTTGTGCAAACACGACCAGCACTGAAAAAGTGCTTATTTATCTGTCCATTCAAGCTGTATGCTCCCCTTGCCTCAATCACACAGAAACAGTGTTCAGATTTGAACAACTAAATTTTAATTGGATGTGGTAATTGTGCCACCACATCCAATGAAATTCTCAGATCCAAAGCACAGAAATATCTACTCCATATGCCAAGGTGTAGAGAGGGTCATCAGAACCTTGGCTAGAAAAGATGGTCTAATAGCTGAATCTCTTTTCTTGAACAAGGTGAATAACCACAGTAGTTCAGACTCAACATTCAACCTGTTTTTCTCCATGTCTTTTTCTGTTCTCTCATAGTCTCCTGGGTGCCTAATTCTCTTTGTCCCCTGGGTGCTAGAGCTAGGAAGACCATAATGCATTTGCAGTAGCAACACCTAACAAAACAAATTTTATAAAATTTAGTGACTGTCAGTGGACTGTACTTGTATCCGAGCAAACATTTATGGAGGTAATTTCAAATGTTACTGAAATAACTGATTTATTAATCTAGAATCCTCATTCCATTAAAACAAATGAGGTGCCACAAAAAGTACTGGTATTAAAGTATGGCTTAAAATTTCCACATTGCCTTATGTTTTTAAATTGAACCACCAACCACTTTTCTTTGAATTTGCAAACAACCTTTTTTAAATAAATAAACCCATCACTATAATTTCTATACAACTAAGAGTTCATGAAAGAATAAATTGCTTCAACATAAAATCATTACATCTTATATACATTCCTTACAATATCAACACATTATTCCTAAATTCAACAGAAGGTGTAATTATTTATCTATTAAAAAAAGAGTAAAATTAAGTTCGTAACTTGAATCATCACAAAATGTTGATTTCACTCAGATTTTTCTGAGATGTATTATGCTGACTCACATGTCTGCTTCAGCTTCCAATTATCATCATAACCTTGAAATCATGAATAGGCATCAGAATATTTGACCTCCAACTTGTGACATTGTAAACATTTACTTTCATCCATTTAATTGCTTGCTAACCAGTATCTAATTATCTTTTTATCACTGCCATATAAACAACAATCATAAATACTGTGTGTACCTGATTCATTGTCAGTGCATCAATCATGCTTTGAATGAAATCCTGATAGGTAACCCATTAACCCCTGGAAATTTTTGTAGTTTTTGCCTGAATTGGAGAGTAGGAAACCATTTTAGGGGCTATTTTGGAATGTATCCTAATACATTGACATCCAAGACATTTTCCTTTAACCTTATGCCTATTTGTGTTAGAAACATGTTTTGCATTGGCTATTTTGTCAGAGCATGAGCCAGAAGGGTAAAAGTTAAACATGATTTGTTTAGTTTTGCTTAACGAACCCATCATTTTCATGTCAAGAGCACTCTTTATTCTAAATGCCCATCTTATTCTACCTTTTGCAAAGGTTCACCTGACTGTGTGCAGTTCAAACCAGTCTGTCTTAGATCTGACATCAAAAAGTCCACAATCCAGACAAAACCTGATTTTGACCTCAGGCGAATTTCTCACTGGAAAAAAAAATTGGGTCCAAACAGTGACGTTTTGCTGTCTGTATTTTGTAGTGCAACTACATCATCCATATTTTTTGTATCCCTGTAAAGCTACATCTGTCTACCTAATACCACCACTTTATAGTGTTGTACATGACCAGGACACTACGGAGCCCAAAAGTAGGCTACCACCTCCTGCCCCATAGTGTGGTTAATGAGTTAATCAATAATGATGAATGATTTTTATCCCCAAACATGTTAATCATATCTCACAACTTACATTATTAACAAATAACACCATACTCATCAAAAGATGACCACATGCATCAAACAATCTTGATCCTCAGCCAGCTAACAAACTGCCCGAGGCAAGGTTAGGAACATAAATGTTGGTTGATCCCAGACACATAAAAATATTAGTTCGATTTGTGTAAATGTGATTTGTATTTTTAACATAGCTTTAAAAAAATTTCAGTCATATTGCTACAATGTCCTAACTAACCTCTTAATGCCAAGCGCCAAGTGAGGCAGCTGTTTGTACCATTTTTGTAAGTCTTTGGTATTGCCTTTCCAGCATGAAACCCATGACCTCCCGCATCTAAGGTGGATGCTCTATATAAAAATATTACAATTAAAATGTAATTTTGAAGTTAAAATAGCAATATTTATTTCTTATTTGTCAAAATTGGCTTCACTTGGTAAAAGAACACTAACAAACCGCAACTAAATGTTTTATTTTTATGGCTACAGACAAGTTACTTGGGAATTTGAGCATGCCCATTCCAAATTTGAGATTGTCCACCTATGTAGTGAATACATCAGCCAAAATGACTTTTTAAAATCCATAACTTTACAAACCTCACAGAACCAGATCTGCAGATGCATTCTGAGATGGCAGATCTGGATCTGTGCAGTTTGGAGCAGGATTCTTGTAAGAAGCACATACAGTAACAGCTAATTACTGGTAAATGTGCATCAAGTACAAAATGTGCTGGCATTTAATTTAGTATATTGAACTTTATTCATGGTTTTGTTCCAATTTTCAGAACATGACCCTTGATATATGTTGGATATAGCACTGATGATGGGATAGCATGAGATGTCAACACAACCTTTTTTTAAGTGTAAAGTTTGTCATTATTTGTATCATTCCTTCAATGAATTGGGTCATGACACTAGTCAGGTTTCAGAGATGTTTTTGTTAATGACTGCTTCACATGAAACTGGTTGTGGGAGCCATCTTCTGAAAAAAAATATGTCTTTGAACTTTTAAGAAATATCAGTAATTGGTATAAAATAATTAGGCTCATTTAATTTTTTCAAGCACTCCAATGTGAATAAAGTCAAGGTCCAATTGCAGATAAATATGTAAGTAGAGCCTATATCAAGCTCCAAGATCTGTTCTATGAAAACAAGATCCAAATTATATTAATGCAGTTCTATGATCCATTGTTTACATTTTTTTCTCTCTCTATCTTTGTTGTTTTCACTTAAAATCCAGCTATTTCAAAAACATTTTCTATCTGACAATTTTTTTGGGTGGCAAGCTCAATTTTCCTAAAAGCAAGTTCATCTTTCCAGCTTTGCCCAGTGTAAGCTGACTTTCACAAAATCTGTAAATCCCTGATAAAAGTAATCAGTAGAATAAACAACAGAGACTCTGATCTCCTGGTGCATTATGTTAAGGCAGATCCGGATCTTTGTTGTTTAAATAAATGAGTATATATGGTAGATATTTTAACATTTTTGACTTTCAGACCAACTCAGGAAAATATCAAAACAACCTTTGGGGTACTGTCTATTGTCTATGCAGAAAACATCACACTGCCTGATCTGTCATCAAATAACATGCCAGTAAATCAGGGTCAATGATGTTCATTTCAATGATTGATCCTAACAAACTGGACAGTTTACAGTTGGATTTGACTTGCATTCAAATGTTTGTAATATGTTTGGCAAATTGGAGGACTAACATATGCTACCAAAAATAATTCTATAAAATATATTACCAAGCCTTCTTACCCAACTTTATATATCCTTACCTTAATATCAAAACTGTCAAAGATTTTGATGATGTAAGCATACATTCCAAATTTGAGGACAATTGAATCAGAAATCCAATCTCCAGACTCATAACAAGCTCATTCAATTGATGCAACATTACCTAATTATCATGTGTGGATCTTGCTGATTAGGAAACCCATCTTGCCCATGTATCAAGTTTGAATAAATTAGATCAGAAGGGTAACAAGCTCAGCCAATTAGTTGCAAGGTCTGATCAGCATGCATGGATCTAACATAATATCAACCCAACAAGATATGGATGGTATAAGTATATTTTTCAAGTCTGATCAAAACTTGATTTGAAATACACTTCCAGGAGGGTATCAAGTTCAGACAAATATTAAAATCACCTAAGCAGTACAGATTTCCCTTATTATCAAACTCTTCCAAGACCTTCAAATGTAAACATAAATTTCCAGGACCTATGAAAAACAGATCAGATAAAAAGTCTCAAGAATGATAAATACAAGCTCACCTAATTAATATGCACGGATCTCATCAGACTTTGATAATATGTGGAGTTTAGTTTTAAATATGATCAGATTAGTTGGAGGTAGCTACTGTTGACAGGTAGATGCACAATGAAAATGCACAACATTGAACAGGTATGCAGGATGAAAATGCACAACATTGGATCCATGGTCACATCAAAAGCTCACTGTGCCTTACAGCTAGCTAAGCTAAAAACAAAGGAACTGATTTTAAATTCTTCCAGTAAACTCCCAATTTATCCATATTTGACTTACCTGATTCTTATGATTACATGTACATAAATTTTAACACTAAAACAGAAAAAATATGTCTTTTGTGTGTGTGTGTGTGTGTGTGTGTGTGTATATATATATATATATATATATATATATATATATATATATATATATATATATATATATATATATATATATATATATATATATATGTGTGTGTGTGTGTGTGTGTGTGTGTGTGTGTGTGTGTGTGTGTGTGTGTGTGTGTGTGTGTGCAGCAGGAAATGAAGTTTGCTTTTTTTGGTGTTCAGGGATTTGAGTAGGCTCCCAATTCTTGAAGGCATTCAAGATTCTTGTCTAGTTTGAACTTTTGTGTGCACATTTCTTAAAATTTAACTAAATAAAAATGGTCACAATTATCTTTTTTGGCAGCAAAAAAAGTATTGGCTAAATAAAGGTTGAAATTTGGTACATTTCACCTCTAGTCCTGCAACTTGATCATATGCAAAGTTTCTCAGGTATGCATTATATGCATAGATCAGGCACTGACTTGCACAAAGAGTTTGACCAAAAGTAACAGATTACAAACAGTATATTATTCACTTTAGTCTGAACTGGAATAAAAATCAAAAGCACATTTCACAGCCTTGATTGGAATAATTAGCATCATTGACATCCTGTAGGGTAATACATAAAAGTCTGAAGTTACAATCCCCAACTGAATCTTTAATGATGTGACCTCATATTGTTTTAAATTCAATTATGTTGAACATTTTTAATGCATTAAAAAAAATTTCAATTTATTTTCCTGCAATATGCCAAAATGGTGCTGAAGTGTAGTGCCTTTGTACAGGTATTTAAAAATTTTACTATAAAAGTTTGCAAATTCAGGAAAATCTACTTATGATGCATATTTCTGTTCCTTGTTCCTTTAATTGACAACTTCATACAAAATGATCCTTTTAAGCATCTCTAAAAGCTACCAACCTCCTATAACATAGTCATCATGCTATAAATGAAAAAAAATATGTTTCACAAATGCTTTAAATTATATCCAGCAAGTCTTTTTTCTCTAAAACACATCTCCCCCATCCCCAACCATTAAACATCTGGATTGCATTAGTGACGCTGTGAACTCTACCCTGAGAACATTTAACCTGTTACATAAAAGCATTTCTCTCCCATACCATGGTGTAATTTAACCTGTTACATAAGAGCATTTCTCTCCCATACCTTGGTGTAATTTAACCTGTTACATAAGAGCATTTCTCTCCCATACCTTGGTGTAATTTAACCTGTTACATAAGAGCATTTCTCTCATGTACCTTGGTGTAATTTAACCTGTTACATAAGAGCATTTCTCTCCCATACACTGGTGTACACATTTTTCTAGAAAGGAACAAAGCTGCATCAATCTCAAAAATCACTGCAGTAGTTTTAACTTTAAATTTGTAAAGCCACTAGAGTTGGAGGAACCTTGATTAACATGGTTTGTCCCATTCATGAGGTACAGGTAGAGTGGTACTGTAATTACCTGATTGCATTAGCTGTAAAATTAACAGAATAAAACATGTGCATCAGTCATTCTATCCACAATTTTAGATTTCTCATAACATTCTTACTCTTGCTTTTGTTCTTCTTTTGAATTTGTTGATAAACATCTATCAACAGGAGGTCAATACCAAACTGAATTTGAAACAAAAAGTGGAACTGAAACTTTAAATGAATTCTTGAAGATACTGGTGTTAATTAAACCTTCATGTAGAGAAAACCTACAAATTTATACTGTAACTTTGCCATTGTTTACGCCTTGTACTACTAATTGCTAACTTTAGCAAGAAACAGGTCTCTGATTTGAGGAATATTGGATACTATCTTCAATACTTAGGCCATCAGAGGAAACATTAGAATGAAAATTTTCTTTTATAGCTATCAATACCTTCATAACTTCTGTCAACTTCAACATTAATTTGTATCTACACTTTAACAATAAATTTTCTTTCCTGTGGGTCAAAACAGACAGCTACCCAATATGTGAGGTACCAACCAAATTGTTATGCAAACACCAAGAAAATTGGTAATCATAGAAACAAATGATTTCACAGTATATGATTAGTTACTCATGCAACTCCCAAAGTATGCATGCAGCAGCATCCAGATGGTCTGAATTTTTTATATATATATATATATATATATATATATATATATATATATATATATATATATATATATATATATATATACACACACATACATACACACCACACACATACACATGTTATGTAACTTATACTTTCCTTGAAAATGTATTAGCAAAAAGTTATTTAACAGGCCTGAACCAAATTAAAACCTTCCTCTGCCATGTGTCTGATTAGCACAAGAAGTTATGTCAAGAAAAATCTGATAAATGATTTCAGTTTTTTCTTTTACTCTCCTTTCTTCTGGAACAAATTACTTTTTAAGCTGATCCACAAAATAGGAACTGATATTGTTTCTCCAGGCAAAGGTCAACAGATAAAAAGTTAGAGAATTCAATTTATCCTGTTTTCTTCATTTTCGCTTTTGTTTGAAAGCATGCCTGCAATCTGTGAATATTTCATTCAAATTTTTCTACACTTTTAAAACAGAATATATCATCAAAAACTATCTTCACTATTGTTTCACATTTTTTCTTTACATTTTTCTGTTTCAAAAAATGAATTCTGCATTTTTGGCTTTTTAAAAAAACCAAGAAAATTTAAAGTTTTATTTATGCATACCCCATATATATATATATATATATATATATATATATATATATATATATATATATATATATATATATATATATATATATATATCCCAGTTTGTTAAATTGGGTCTAAGACCCAGATCTGCCATTGCAAAATGTTCCAGCAGACCACTGTGTTGTTTGTTCACTAGTTAGTCTTAACAAGCAGTATTGGTCCAGATCTGCCAGGGCATTATCCTATAGCAGATCTGTACTGGAAAAACTAAAACTTTATCAGTGCCAGTAGGTCTATTCACTAATTAGACATAACAAACAATATTTGCCAATCTGCATTATGCATAAAAGATGTGCATCTGTACAATTTGCAGTTGAATCCAACTTGTTTTACTTACACTTCTTTCTATTGAACTTTGCTGCACATAATTTATAACTCATTTTCTCAAGAGTCAATTACCAGTACCTGTATTCCCCGTGATTTTTACATAAATTTCAAGTTACTATGCTTTTTAATCTGCATTAATAAACAAAATTGTTTAAACAATTAGAAGTTTAGAGCGAGATAAGAGATAAAAGTCTATAACATGGTTAGCAAGATAGAAGTCTATAATCTTGTCAGCAAGATAGAAGTCTATAACATGGTCAGCAAAAGAGGTCTATAAAATGGTCAGCAAGATAGAAGTCTATAACATGGTCAGCAAGATAGAAGTCTATAACATGGTCTGCAAGATAGAAGTCTATAACATGGTCTGCAAGATAGAAGTCTATAACATGGTCTGCAAGATAGAAGTCTATAACATGGTCAGTAAGATAGAAGTCTATAACATGGTCAACTAAATAGAAGTCTATAATCTGGTCAGCAAGAGAATAGTATGGTCATCAAGATAGAAGTCTATAACATGGTCAGCAAGAGAGAAGTCTATATAACATGGTCAGATGGTCAGCAAGAGAGAAGTCTATAACATGGTCTGCAAGAGAGAATAACATAGTCAGCAAGAGAGAAGTCTATAACATGGTCAGCAAGATAGAAGTCTATAACATGGTCTGCAAGAGAGAATAACATGGAAGTCTACAACATGGTCTGCAAGAGAGAAGTCAATAACATGGTCAGCAAGGTAGAAGTCTATAACATGGTCAGAAATATAGAAGTCTATAAAATGGTCAGAACTTTAAGGTTTTATGTTGAAAACTGTGTGCAGTTTTTCATTTCAGCCAAATGAGGAAAATTTTGAAAATACTGTGATGTAAATATCATATATTGAACTGACTTCTCTATTGTTTAGGTCAGTGCAGTCCAAGCTTTATGACAACATGGCCACTGAATTTTTTTTCTTGAAGCTGAGGGCTAAAGCAGAAAACTTAAAAGCTAACTTACTGGTTATTTGTCATTATCATTCAATTGATGGCATTAGCTGTAATATGTTAAGATTTGATTTTGTTGATCAAAGCACAGGTGATTAACTGGTTAAGAAGATATACTATGAAAGTAGACCACTGACATTTTTTATATAAATGCACAAGAAAATGCATTTTGGAAGCACTTGTTTAGGTTGATGCTCTTTGAATTTATATGTATTTTAATGTCACAAATATGTGACTGAGATTGTAAATGAGCTTTTCCAACCAAATTATTCACTCAACCCAATGGATTAGCACCCATATTTAAAATCATGCTGATTCTTGTATCATGGTAAAGTTGTTAAAATTTCATTAAACTGACATCAAATTTTGTTATTTGACACTGTTTATGTTATACAGCTTTAATTGTGGATGTGACTACTTGGTTGGATAAGCACACAGCTAAAGTCATGTATAAGCTATAACATACCTGTTTTGGGAATATAACTGCATTCTTGTGTTCAATCTCTAAAGATTCCATCCAGGTTAGTGTTAAACTTTTTTTACTCTTATGCATGGTTACCATGACCAGCCAGAGACTGGAAACTTGAGTCAGCAAAAGGAAACGGTCACATCACTTAAGAAAGTCTTGCTGTTATTACATCTGTAACTTATAGGGTTAGTTCAAGGATCAAAAGAAAAGTCCACAGGGCTAACAGGGCATATTCTTGTCTATCCCTACATTGGCAGACAGGGAGAGAGAGATACTGTCCATATGTTTGATTGGATAGATCAACAGTGATATTCAATCAAAAACTTGAAAAAGAGGGCTTGATTACAATTCAGACCTGAATGATACCTCCTGAAATCTTAAATGTTAATTTAACAATCACTTGGAAGGACTGCAGATCAATAGGGCTTACTTTAAAAATTAAGCCAAACTGGTGGCTGAACAGGTATAGACAAAGCTTAGAAAAAAGTAGGTTATTTGTTCCATTTCTGCAGAATATTATGACATAACTATATCTGTAGTATGTACACTTAAATACAAGAATTGTTTAGTATGCAGAATTACCTTTGTAGTGTTTTATTTACATGCGTATTTGAGAAATGGGGTTGAGCCTTATGTTGAGAATTATTAGATGTGAGGTAGAATTATGAAGATTGTTTGCTTGTGGTCAGAATTAATTTTTTAATTTGCTACTAGGTTACTTTGTGGTAAACTAGTGTATTTATTTATGCAATATGTTTGAATTTACACATGCTTGAATTGTGAATTTGGAAACAGAATTAGTTACTATGGACATATGCATGTATCAGAGCATAGATATCTGAATATTTGAGTACCTTGTATGACTTGTAAGGTAAAGAAATACATCTGATTATTGTGATATTTTTTAGTATGATGGGATTATGAACATGTACTGATGTGAAGGAATTTATTGATCTATTATTACAAGAAGTAATTGATGCTGTGATCCATTATAGTGTTTGATTTACCATACAAAAATGTATGGGTATCTTAATATGACCAGATCAATGTAATAGCCATTATCTGATGACAAGCTGTGTGTAGTGTGAGATGAGAGGGCTAAGGAAAAAGACTGCACGCTCTTGTGTTTTCCACAGGAAGCTTTTTAAGGGACTAAGAACTTCTGGGTCCATTAGGTCCCAAGTTTTCTAAGTTGGAGAGAGAATTGAGACTGTAGCTGAGACACTCAAAGTTGACAAGAAGTGTGGTCCTGGAAAGAAATCGGAGGAGGAGGTGTCTAGAGAATGTTGAGGAGGAGTAAGAATTTGGAAAATGATCTGGGAGGAAAAGGAATTTGGAAGAAATAAAGATACAACATATTAGTAGAAATACAAGGACCAGTGTAAATCAATCAATAGGCTTAAAAAGTCAAGCAGAAGTGAAATTGGAAATTTGAGTTATCTGATTATTGAATTGTTATTAAATTGTTTTTCCATTGAATTTCAAACTTTTGTATATTTAACCATCTGTCGGCATTGCTGTCTGGGTGCTTAGATTTACATCTAACTTTCACTAAATTTAACTTCCAACAAAAAAGAGCATGGGTAGAATTTCTAGCACCCCAACCCAACCATATAGTTACATTACAAAAAAAAAGTATCTGAACATGAAATTTTACCTTTACAAATTGACATGGTTAAAACATATAATTTAATGAGTAGTCATACTGAGTACCAGTCCAATTCAAAGTTGTACTAGACTGATTCAAGTATCAGGGAGTAACACTGGTACTGTGCAGAGTTAACATGACAGAATGCTGGACAAACCTATTCAAATGTGACAATAATTGCTAACATGTTTCCTAAAATAAAAATAAAAAATATGCAGCCCACACTGCTAGGCAAATAAATCTCATTTCTATAATGACAGCATCTATAGTAACAGCATCAGATTCTGATTACTAAACTCACTCACTCACTCACTCACTCACTCACTTTTCGTATAACAAATCTAACACTTGGGTATATCTATGTTCCTGTACATTGATTTAACAATGGCTGTCAAAACAAAACTTTAAAACACTGGTCCTTTGAGGTAGCATGAGCTAACAGTATCATGCATTCCAATGCCTGGTAGCAGCACACTGTCAGAAACACCTGTCGTGAAAATTAGTTAATGCCTTGGAACATAGTTCTTATTACCATGTAACGCACCTGTGCCGGTCGCAGTGGCCTTGGTAAATAAAACATGGAGGAATCCAAGATGTTCAACTGCCTGCAAGTTTCTACAAAGGAGTTAGAAACTGTGCCAGCTAAAGGTAATCTCTGTCCAAGTGCACTATTATTGCACAATTATCATCAACAATAATGCTGCTCCTGTTGCTGCACTCCAAGATAAGCCCCAACTTTTCTGTGTAAAAATTAGATCCAGATGGAAAGAAACTTAGTTCATGGAATATAAATATAACCAGTTACAGGCTAACGCTGAGTATCCCACTACATGTACATTGGGCTAGCACAGTAAAATGATGGGGAATCATAGGCCCTTGTTCTGAATCTGCTTTTCTCATAAAATTCACAACTGAGGCTTTTGCAACTCTATACAGGACTAGTCCATGTGCTGCATTAGGTGTGTTCTCTTAGTGTTCAGACAAAATGAACATTAATTCATCCAGAAAAATGCACATACATGAATGTAAAATTAGAAAGTATATAGACTACTGGTTGGGTTTACTGAAGAAAAACAAAAGCAAATAAAAAAATATTAAATAATTCAATACACTTAATATATTACCTAAAAATCAATATAAGAGAATCTGAAAATAAAAATCTTTTTCATCTTGCTAAAATGATGCAAGAAAGACCAAAACTGTAATATCATAAACAATTGCTAACAAAGAAGTTCATCTTCCCACTATCCACCAATAACCCCCATCACAAAGTAAACAATGGACTGATCCAAGCCATGCAACCTGACACCCATTTTCCTGTGGAGAATACCCTGTGATTGAAAGCACATGCCCTCCTGAGAACCAGCAGCCCCCACATTCTCTTTACATCAGTAATAAGTAAGCCTCTATTCATTATAGAACTCTACATCACACACACACTCAGTAGTAAACTAACTCTTATGTAATCTTTCAATATCACATTTTACTTGAATATGACAATTTTTAATCACTCATATATATATATATATATATATATATATATATATATATATATATATATATATATATATATATATATATATATGTGCTACCAAAATTACAGAATAGTTGGTCATAGACCAGATTTATCTATTTAATGTTGTAATCTGTTTAAGTGAAAATTTAAATGTGTAAATACAATTTTGAAACTATGCTGGGACCAAGAAAACTTTCAAAGAAATTTAAATCCCTGCATATATACCCCCCCAAAAAAAAAACATTGATCTGCTTTTAAAATATACAGTTTGGACCCAGATCTGCAGTTAAAAAATATACAGTTTATACTCTATTTTTATACAATTTTAAAATCAGATCAGCAGTCAGATAATAAACATACCATTTACAACTAGATCAGCAGTCCAACAATATATACTGAGTTTAGACCCAGATATGCAGTCAAATAATATGCATACAGTTAGACCCAGATATGCAGTCAAACAGATTTTATACCCAGATATGCAGTCCAATAATATGCATAGTTTTGACCCAGAACTGCAGTCAATTAATGTACATATAGTTTAAACCTGGATAAGCAGTCCAGTAATATGCAAACAGTTTAGACCCTAATCTGCAGTCAATAAGTACATTCAGCTTATACAGATAAGCAAACAAATAACATGTTTAGAACCAGATATGAAAATAATATGCAACTTCAGGCTAAAACATGGACTGCTGATGATTTCTGCAACACTATTGCTGACTTACATCAAGTGAAGACTAAACAATGTCATGTACATCTTGCATTCATCTCTAGCTGTCAAAAATTAACCCATTTCATTTGAAAAACAAAAACCTAGGAAACTAAAACAGATTGTGCCAGGAAATATTTGGATTTCTTTTCACACAGGTCATGCTAGATACAGGTACTTACTGAAGAACATACAAAAACATGACAACAAAGAATATGTACAAATGTATTCACAAGAAAATTATACCACAGAAATGTGCAGGCAGTTATTATCCCTGAATTTAGAGTTACTGTCATTGCAAACACAGCAGTGTTTGTTTTAATACTTGTGTAGTGATAATTGGAAGTTAATTATTTATTTTGCGGGCATTTATTTGTACATGAATTTTGTAGATATTTTGTTCTTACTAGCACATGCAAATTTTAGCTGAATAAAAGACATTTTCCAAGCAGACGATTCAATGCAAATGTAGTCTCACATATTCCTGTCACAAGACATGACTACATATCACAATTCCTTTTCTTTTATTTATGCATTCACATATTGTGATTTCAAGTGAACATTAAAGCTTTTAAAACTAGTATAAAAAAGGCTATCATAAGCCATTGCATTTACCATCTCTGTGCACCTTCCTAGCTTTTCCAAAATGATGTTTTTGGTCAGTTATCACAAGGATTATGAGCTTCAATTCCTTTTCATTAATGAAATGTATTTATAATCGATCTCATCTCTATTTCATGTCTCTGAGATGAACAGATCAGATAAATGATGTGCTAACTTTTAAGACCTGGAAGATTAGGGCTTTTAGACTCGCTCACTTGGTTATTCAGAAGTAAGCAATTTAAAAGGGTCTCACCATTACAGGGAATTTCAGCAATTCATGATACAAGCAAGCATGGAGCTGTGAATCCACTTTTGACATACTACCAAGGATGATGTGGACAAAAGTAGTAAAATTCATATTTTTGTTATCTTTTCCCATCAAACATTGGGATAGTTACGTTGAATTTGACTAGCATAAGAATGAATTTCAGCTCCTCTGGCTCGATGGGTCAGGTAGGAAGACTATAACAACTCATTTGAGAACCATTATTGGCTTCTAAACGCAGGCAGGCCAGGTGGGGTGAGGGAGTGGAGGAAGAGAGTCAAGAGAATTACAGGGTAGTATAAATCTTACCCTAACACCTGAATATACCATATTCCTTTTTGACCCTCGATGTATCCGGTGTTCTATTGAAATTTAAATCTTCATATGAAGTATCCCCTAATGGCTATATGGGTCGGGTAGGAAACTGTCATCGAAGAAAGTCTTCCTCTTAAAAACTTAAGGTTCACAATTCATTTGACAACCATTATTGGAACCATATATATTCACTTTTAAGTCCAACTGTAAGCAAGATAGACCCAGATCTGCTAACACAATGATCCAGCAGATCAGGGTCTAGTTTTTTTTAATGATATCTCAAAACAAACTGCATATATCCAGTGCTGAATTAAGCAACAACAGATCTAAGTCTATACAGTATGGACTGCTTCAAAGTACATGATAAGAAACATGTCGTCAGAGTTTCAGTTACTTAAGCTGTTGATGCCATTATCTTGGTTGACATTTTCCTACTGAAAATTTCAATGGAGACCAGTGAACTAACTGCAACACATAATTCTTATCATCTGATGTACTGAAACTGCAGAGTTGGAATCCCATTCAACTTTTCTGTCAAAGTGAGACAAATTGCAGGCAACAGCTCCTGGGGAAATTTTACACTGAAAGCAGCTGTTAAATACCACAAACAGATGGGTTTGCACTGCAGTGGCCAAACACAATGTAGTAGTAATAGCTCCTTATCCCAATCATATAACTTAAATATCTAACAAATGAGACAAAATGTCATGACATTTTCAAACAAAATTTAAAATAGTAACTTTACAGCTATCTTCCTACTACAATCACAAAGACGTAAGTGGATTTTAATCAATTCAAGACTGTGTCAAGGGATACAACTCTTACAAACCCCATTACATTTTTGGTCTAAGAGTTATATAACTCTGCCTATATACATACAGCAAAAGAAAGTATGAACTGCATCAATAGTTAAATTACTAGTTATCTTTTAGAAATTTTCATCCAATTGATCACATTTTCTTCATTAAAGAGGTGTCAATTTTTTAAAAATTTAATTAAATATGCCACCTCTGACTTCAAAATCATCTTTTTTGTCACATGGCTCATTAGTTCAATCTTTTATCAATAATTTGGGATAATAATCACAGCACTGAGCGTACATCATTATTTGTCTTTATATTTTAACATAAAATAATGAAGATCATCTGTATAAACATGGCATGCATCAATGGCACAAAAACTTCATTCAATGATTAAAAGGCATTTAGACATTGTGGTATTTTTGCCTTATCACATTCCTTGAAGTCAAATTTTCCACAAAATGTGTTAGTTATAAATGTTCCCCAAGTCATTCAATCTTTATCATACTGCAAATGATCTGTGCATCTTGGACTTTTTTTCATGCAATACTACCCTACAATTACAACCATTAAGGCTATTGCTTTCAAGGGTTTTAAAATTTGCAGTACCATTTAGCAATGACAGTTCAAAAGCCTTTATCATGTCAAAGATAGAAAAAAGTTACTAAAGGACAGGACACAAAAATAATATTTTTATATCAAATTCTTAATAAAATGCTAGAGCAAGGTGAGCAAAATATTTGATTTCTGAGTAAAAGGTACTTTATTTCATCCCATCAAATAATGGTGCCCAACATACACCCATTATGTCAAAATATAGGTTAAACTAGCCCAAACAATTTCGTAAATTGTCTTATAATTCTGACATTTACAAGACAGTACTGTGAGAAAAAAACTTTGTAATGTGGCACCTCACAGAGACAAATCAGACACCTCAACCTTACGGAATATAGGAATTGTGTGTGTGTGTGTGTGTGTGTGTGTGTGTGTGTGTGTGTGTGTGTGTGTGTGTGTGTGAGATTTGGAATTTTAACATTGCTTTAACAATTTTCAGTCTTACTGCTACAATGTGTGCAGTACAGTAGTTCATAGTGATGTCTAGTACTGGGGCATAATGCAGTTGAGTATCATGATGTGCCACACCTTATCCTAACACCAGACAGACTAGTCCTAACACTGACCTCTCTATGCTGAGCACAAATGAGACAGCTGCTAGTACCAATTTAATAAGTCTCTGGTATGGCTCCATCCATGACCTTCCATATCCAAGGCAGACTAACCATTTAGTCCACTCAAGTGGCCTGAGACATCGGAACCTATCATCATCATTTTTGTATCATCATCTTGTGAATTTTTGCAAGAACTTTACCTTTAATTTGTTGCTTAAAGTTACATATTTACTTTTCATAAGAATTAGCAAAGCTTTTCAAATGAAATTTCACTAAATAGCTTCCTTGGGCCCTAAATGGGAGAGTGGTCGAAGGTGCTCACCTTTACACATCACACACACATCTCTATCCACATGGATTTGAATCTTCGCTTGACCAATGTATACATGTGAGAAAGCAAGAAAGCTTGCCAGCTGCTTCCCTTCAGTGTGTTTGCTTCCAAAGCATCTATTTTGTTCCTAGTTTTACCTACACTAAATATGCTTGCTGCCATGTGTTTTGTGCTGAAAATGGCACTAAACTGCACAAAACCAAACCTACTTATGCTCATCACTATATAACCACGAGATGTATCAATAATCACTAAAGAGACATGCATACACAAAGAAATTATTATTATTATTGATCAATAGGGATATTAATTATCCTATAAATGTACAAACATGACTTAATTAGGTACTTGGATTCCTAACGAAGAGTCAAAAAGCTAATTTATCATATATCAGTTCACAAATGGCACAAGACAGGAAATGGTATTATCACTCAATTAGTTGTCATTGGTAATAGTGTAGCCCAAAAACTCAGATTTATAAAAAAAAAATAATAATTTATTGCAGAGTCTTGGACACAAAAAAAAAGGTATACTGGTATATAATTCATTTTACGAAGTTGGAAGCCAATATTAACTGGAGAATTTTACAACACAGGAGAGATGATTCTATCAGGTAAATATTCCACTGAGAGCCTGATTTTCCTATTTAAAAAAAAAACAGCTGGTGATTCCAGATGAAAACCAGTTGCAGCATCATCAAATGTGACATGTGGCTCAGTCTATTATCACAATGTACCATGTGAATGCCCTCTATACACACACAGAAATGTTATGGAAAATAACTAGGGGGAAAAACCCACATGATTCTTAATCAATCCAATATTTGCACCCTGCAAGCAAAAGTAGCAGAATGGCCATTTTCTCTCTAGATTATTAGTGGAACACTTCATGTTCTTTTTAATCAAGGGAATATCTCTTATTATCATTATTAATAATGACTTTTAATGTCAATGCTGCTGTTCATTCATATTGTTTTTCACAGTATAACTTAATTACATATCTATTTTCCAAGGTGATTACATTTATGAAAATGATCTGTTCACTTTCAAATTTACCTTGCATGAATAAATAACCTAATTGAATGGAAATAAATGCCAATGTTTTATTCAGATTCAAAAAGCAATTTTGATGACCCAAGAATTTAATCATTCGAATAGTCAGAGTTTTAAAACAATTCATCAAGAAGGATACAGTTGTGATGTCACTTAGTTGCATCTTATCACCAATACAATGGAATACAACTCTTTGTTTCTTTAAAGTTCATTGGAACTGTACAAAAATCACAATGAAGAACACAAATAGTAAGTATGATGCAAGAAACTAGTTTAAATTAAAATCTACATGTAGATCTGACAATGACCGCATATGGGTCATGTTCTGGTCACCTTTGAATTATGTTATGAAAGGGCTGTTCTGTGTAACATAAAAAGAAAAAGTGCACACAACAAGCTTTATGAATTTTAATAATGATACAACTTATTTACTAGATCACATAAAATAATGTAAATTATTTAAAGTAGACTTACGTTTTTAGAGAAATGGTCCAAATTTTGTTCAAAATTAATAAGTCCTGAAAAAGTTCTAAACAGACTAAAATATGTTCTTCCAGAATTTTCCATCTGCAATTTCCAGAATTTTTCACAAAAACAATGTATGTGTCCCATTCCAAAATTAGCAAGAAAATGTCCATCCAAATATGCAATGTTGCTCATGCTCGCTAGTAAAGTTATAAAGTGAATAGTTCCTCTAACAGGGTTGTGTTATTTTACATAGATATAATACATTCTTCTGGTACAATAAAATAAAAGTCCTATGACTGACTCAACTATGACAGTCTGTCCGTGAATGCAAAAACTTAAAGCATATATGGGAACTGCACACACAAGGAAGCATGCAATTTCCCAATACTTCTGAACAATGAATCATAGACAGCACCTGCCAACATGAATTACTCAAGTAAACCTATCAAAAACATGTTTAGAGGATATAATGAAATGAAATAAAAAGATTTCTACAAAATCTATTATTTTTTATGCACTTGGAACTCCAGGGTCATAACACTTTCCCCCATAAAAAAAAAAATTGTCATAAAACCCTTTTTTCATAGCAAATATTAATTCTACACAAAGTAAAAATTTGAAATAATATAAACTCTTTATGAATTAATGAAAATGACATTTCCACACAGGAAATTCTGAAATAGCCGTAACAATTATAGTTTTAATATGTCCATGGCAGAACTCACTTTTAGATAAATAGTCAGATTTTGCATCAGTGAGTCTGTCAAAGAAGTCCGAATCTTAGTTGTATGTCCTTTCCAGGTGTTGTAAATGATGGCATCAATATATGCATCGCAGTTGTCTAGACCAAAAATCATATTCATAAGGCTTTGAAATGTATTTTGAAAAACACTGAATTGTTAAGAGTCCATCTGGAGTCACAAATTTCAATTTCTTTTCTCTTCCTTTAAGGGAATTTGCAAAACTTCAGGAGGTCGAATTTAGTGACTTAGTATTTGGCATTTCCAATTTTGTCCTTGAGATTCTTAGCAGTGGAAACTAGTGTTTTTGTCACAATTCACTTTCCTATAATCTGTACACATTTCAGAATACTGTTTGTGAACTCCACTCTTACTGGGCTCTATACATTTGTCCAGTAATTACTGCATTTTTTTTAAATGTGTAAAATTTACTTTGTCCTTGTAGGCACATCTGGAAACAAGTTTATATTTGGACAACAAATTATTCAAGTTCAGTTTTTTTTTTCTTGCAAATTAAAACTGTTTCTGGGCTAGATTTTTTACAACTTGACTTCTGTAGACTTGTTCCAATATTAGTAGTATCCAGTTGAAATCCTTCATGTGAATATACATTTGGTGGGACAGGTACAACTAAATTATTAATGATCTATTTGGCTATTTCTTTAGAAACAATAGTACTCCATAAATTTACTTTAGACTTGAGTACAATGTTATAATTTAATTCATTTTCTTCTTTACTTTGTAAGGGCCATAGAATCTTATTTGCACAAAATTGTACATAATATGCAAGAGAGACTGGACTTTATTACAGGAGCCAAAAATTCTCTCTAGTACTGGTGAAACCATAGTTTCACTTGACTTGATTTGTCAAATGTGGCATTCAAGTGCAATAAGCTGGAACATACCAGACTTTAACTTCGACCTTTGACCAAAACTGATCAAACTTGAGATGGCCAAATTGAACAAAATTCCTCACAGGAATTACTTCTGAAATAGCTGCTGACACGTGCATGATTGTCAACAAATTTTGGTTACATGGCATGGTCTTTGGTAAGGGATCAATACAATCTACTTCAACTCTACTGAATGGTTTGTCAAATGCAGGAATTGGTTTCAGGAAAGTTTTGATTTTGTTTTCCTACAATTTGACATACCTGACAAGATCTGCAAAACTTTGAAATATCACTTTTCATTTTCGGCCAATAGAAATGAGTCAAGATCTTGTGATACGTTTTTATTTCTTCCCAAATGACCACCCATAGAAGTTTCATGGGCCAAACAAAGTATTTTCTGTCTAAAGTTTTGGAACCACAATTTTATATTTTACTGAGCAATTGTAACTAGCAGATACCTGGGGAGGTTTCCATTGTCTCAGAAGAATTCCATATTTAATGAAGTAGCAGACAGGTACTTCACTAACTTCAGTTTCACTAATAGCCTGCTGAAACAAACAGGAGATCTCACTTGTTTATCACCCTGATCAGATAAAAGAGAAAGTATTCAAAAGAGGATCACTATGATCAATACCTATGACTGATCCAAATTAGAAGTGAAAGTGACCTCATCAAAAGCTTGACCAATACATGTTTCATCTAAAGGAACAGTCCTTATCAAAATCATTCTCAAGAACTTTATTTGCCAAAGCTCTGGTAACTGAACAAGCTGAACAAAAATCAGGGATTTCTTTTTCAATAGGATCAACTTTCTGATCCAAATTAGGCTTGTCAGTTACACAACCTTGTCTCCAGCTAAGTCGTTGCCTAGCAACAAATGAACACCCTCAACAGGCAAAGTAGACACTACACCTACCATCACAGGTCCTGAAACCAAGTCTGATGTCAAATTAACAGAATGGAGAGGAACATTCACAAAGCCTCACTCTACTCCCTGAATGAGAACATTCTCATTTGAACAGGTCTTCTCAAAAGGCAAAACACCTGAAACTAAAAGACTGAGAAGCTCCTGTATCCCTTAGAATTTTAATAGGGATAGGATTGGCCAAATCACTCTGAGTGATATATAACATGAATGGTTCAAAATTCTCCAAAATACAATCAGACTGAGGTTTATCAAACCTATCAAATGTATTGTTTTCAATACACAACCTTGACCTTCTAGAAATAAGAGCATTTGGAAAAGGTCTACCTTGATTCTGGTGCCTATATTTCAATTTGAAGCACTCTGAAATTATGTGTCCTTTTTTTCTTACAATAGGTACACTAGGTAGAGACAAGGATTTAGAATCAAGTCTCTCAGAGGCTTGATTTTTAGAAGTTGTGCCAGATTGATTTTTACTGAGAGTCGTATTTGTTTTAAACAACTTTTTATCAGTAGGTTGCTGAGTGAAAGTTTTGTTTACAACAACTTTATGAGTTGAGGAATACCTATCTACAGCCAGAGCAGCATTTTCCAAGGTCTTAACCTCATGTTCTTCGTTGTGATTTTTAATGTCATCATGAGTGCAATTGAACTTAGATTGCTTTTAGCTCTCTTCTAGATCTTTAATTTGTAATTTCAAAGCTTCCATTTTCTCTTTATTGCAAATACATTGTTTCCCCCGTTCTTTAAATTTTAATTCTATTCCTCAAATGCTTCTCTAAATGGTGACTCAATTTGTTCTATCACTAACTGCCTTTGTTTATCTTTCTCTCTTGCTTCCCTATACATTTCTAGCTCAATGTCGAGCTGCATTATCTCTAAATCAAACTCTGCTTTATTGTATTTCATTTTCAAAATTACTAAATATTCCTTAGAAAAATGTTTGCTCTTGATGATAAAGTAAACGAAAACCTGTTTCCACTAAAATTTCAAATTAAGAGAACTAGGGAATTTAAATTTCTAAATTTTAGCCAATTTTAAATATCCCGGATGAGCCCCCAATTCTTTTATGTTACGAAACCGCTCGTTTTGTGTAACAAAAAGTGCACACAACAAGCTTTATGAATTTTAATACAACTTATTTACTAGATCACATAAAATAATGTAAATTATTTAAACAAGACTTACGTTTTTAGAGAAATTGTCCAAATTTTGTTCAAAATTAAGATAAAGTCCTGAAAAAGTTTTAAACAGACTAAAATATGTTCAGGTCCAAAATGGTGGTTGTCCGCAATTTCCAGAATTTTTCACAAAAACAATGTCTGTGTTGTCCCGTTCCAAAATTAGCAAGAAAATGTCCAAATATGCAATGTTGCTAGCTAGTAAAGTTATAAAGAAGTGAATAGTTCCTCTAACAGGGTTGTGTTATTTTATGTAGATATAATACATTCTTCTGGCACAACAAAAAAAAAGTCTTATGAATGGACTCAACTACCACAGTCCTGACTAACTCTGGTAAAGGATAGTTTGTATGTGACTGTCGAACAGGACAGTTTGTATGTGACTGTGCATGAATCCCAAAACCTCAAAGCATATATGGGAATGCTAAAGGAAGCCTGAACTGCGTCACACACACACACACACACACACACACACAAGGAAGCATGCAATTTCCCAATACTACTGAACAATGAATTTTTAGACAGCACGTGCCAACATGAATTACATTTGCGCCTCAAGTAAACTTATCAAAAACCTGTTTAGACATATAATGAAATGAACTAAAAAGATTTCTACAAAATCTATTTTTTTAACTGCAACTTCCAGGGTCGTAACAATTAGTCAATGGTTATGCAGCTTTCAAAACTCTGAAAGTGAATCAAATCATTTGGTACACATTGATGCTCTTTGTTCACACTTCAGTCTCCAGAAACAAAGATATAAGACTTATTGGACTGATAAAATTAGCAATTTTGGTAATAACACATGGTGGTCTCTCTTAGATTTTAATTTTATAACAGTGGAGATCTGATTTTAATCAGACTGATTTATCATGTAAACCACAACTTTTGCAAAGACACCCAAAGTTACAACCATGTACTTTTCATATGAAAACAAATCATACCCAAATTAAATTTTCTAACAACTATTAAAACTTAAAGCCACCTTCAACTAAATGTCATACTATTGCATAACTAGAACTGGTGACATCCTGTACAGTTATGAACTTGTCAACTCTGGGGAAGAAATAGAATATTAGATAATGAAATTGTTAAAGTCAACATTTTATTACATGCAAAATTTTAGATACATTTTTACATTTAATAAAATTGGTGTCACAAAATAGTTCATGTCCTTGCAACCTTTCAGTGTAGAAAACGCAAGGGAGACAATTCTGTCACGTATATTCTCTACTGATAGCTACCAGCTGGTGAAGCCATATGGAGGCATCAGCAGCACTGATAATAGCACTTGGCACAATCTGTTATTATTACAACAGTTTGTGTGTATTCCCTTAATACACATGTGGACCTATGTACTCCCTCTATACCAACTGCCGACACGTGTGCATTACTGATAACTGGTTGGGAAAAAAAAAAAACCTGTTGCCTCGAGCCAGCACATGGTTTTACTCAATCAAATTATTACACCTGTAAAAGAAAGCACATGGTACTTTTCCCCAGGAATATAAAAGTACACAACTCAATAATAAAACAAGTCATGTACGTTAATACCTTGATACACATAGGAATATGTAGTGCATGAACTAATCTGAAAGTGGGCAGGATCCAAGTCTTTAGAGGGAAAATAACAAAGAAAATGCATTGTTAATGAAGCCTCTCATCTCCTTAATTGTAAATTAAAACCCAAAACATCGTGTGAAAAGATTTTAAAAAAAAAAAAAAGAATTCATTTAGTCAGTGCAATATTAGAAATGACTTCAAGAATTATGAAACCAAAAATTATAAATTCTGATAAATGTCTACTGGTTGTGCTTCACAGTAGCGACTACTTATCTACCATTGTTTTCGGCAATTAAAGTTATCCTCTACTGATGGTGTCATTTGTATTATCAGAGAAAGGCGTCATTAACATACACGATCATAAATCTATTGTTTGGTGTTCATTATATTTTCCCCTTGAAATCGGCACTATTTTGTAAAAAGGAAATTTTCGTTACTGTCTGTAAATTTACAATTTGAAATTAAGTGAAATATTTACCTCAAAACCGGGTATATCAAAGAATTCGCTGGCACCTTCAAAATAGTGCATGGTCATTTCCTCAATGTTCCTAACACAGCCTTTTTAAAACACTTATATATTCAAAAAAACTTTCAAACCAAAACAGCATAAATTTTAAATGTACAAATCCACATTATTGGGATAGAAAACACTTCCAGTGTCGAGAGGTCTTTTGAAGCAACGGTTTTTAAGTCAGAAATGTTTAGTTTCCCATATTAAAACAGTCTCCGTGTGCAACAAATATTTTAAAACAATGCCATTAGCAGAGCCAAGTTCATTTCACTCCTTGTTCAACTCTAGACGATTCCCATTGGTGAGAAACCTTGTCAGTATCGCATTCTAAACAAGCAACGGACACCACACGTGCAATATTATTATACGTTTATCCGAAAAGGGAAGTGGACTAATGAAATTAGCACCCAGCGTGTCCCCCTCTTCCTGTTTATTATATCACCTGCCAAAAATATAGCAACTCCCGAAACCTCAAAATTGAATCCCTCGTGTTCATCGGTGCAAGGTAAATCTATTAATCTGCAGTAGATTTAAAGAAATAGGATTACTTCAGTGTAAATTTCAGCCCGCAGCCTGTCTATTGGACGGAATTTAGCACGATTGCCAAAGAATACCAAAGATCACGGTAATCAAAGTAGTAAAAAAAAAAAAAAAAAAGTATTCAATAAGTTTCCTCCTTAAATGAACCAACTGGGGTGAAGTAATAAGATATATAAAACAAAAATTTCTAGTTAAAACAAATTTCCACAATATTTAATAGTATTCACTCTTGTGATTGAGTGCAAACGTAAATTGGCAATGCTACAATTTTTCATGTCTTATCCATAGCAAAAACTTTCAAGCCTGTCATCATCTTGAACCCTAAAATTTATCCGTCGCTATGATTCACGAATCACTGGGAAACAAAGCTTATATCACAAGCTATCTTCAACATTTCCTTTAAAAATCCATCTTCTGCTCTTTTAGAATTCACACACAATTTCAACGAGATAAAAATAAATGTGTATCTGATAGCTATCTTGTTTCAAAATGTGTCCCAAATATCAAACACAACTGATCCAGCACGCTATTATATCTGTCGACAGTCTTATCCAGTCTTGGTCTATAATGAGCTGCACCTATCACATGTCAACAATTTAAATAAAATAAAAAAAAAAAAACGTTATGTACGTGAAGAGTGCCTTTTTCTCCCATGGACTGAAACTGAAGCCATCTTCTCAAAGAAAAATCAATTCTGCCAGTAAAAATAATTTAATTACATTTTGTACTGTTTATACTGCACACACCATAAAAAGGGTTAATATCACGAACGTTTATAATAGCAGACATGGGTGAAAAGGTTTTTGCCTACACGTTCTCTTCCCTTACTAATCCCATTGTCCTGCCCTAGGGGTGAACAAAAAAGGCTGGGGAAAAGAAAAGCCATCTGTTGCACCGTGAGCTTGCTTGGAATTATTGGAGGGGTTCGGCAAAGGGAATATTCTCAGCACTAACAGCCACTGTGCCACAAATACTGATACGACTTTTCTCAACTGCTTTCCCTTCGTAATTACCTAGCCTGACTCAATTTCTACTAAACTGATTTTCTCCTGTATAGTTTTTATTAGTTACTGAACAATGTGGACAAAAAATGGCGTTTCTTCAAGTACATGTGTTGTGGGTAATGTTTGTGGTGGTGTTAATACTAGTCATAGTTGTAATGTTATGGTACAAAAAAGAGAATAACAACTCTGTTAATGGTAGTGGAGGTCAGGATAATGTTGATGATGCGAGTTTATACTGCACACACCATAAAAATGAAATGAACGCAACTTCAGCAGCAGATGAATATAGGAGTCCGGCCAAGGTAGGGCAACGAGGACAAAATTTCGGGGCCCATAACGGTCAGCCTCCCCCCCCCATCACAAATTATAATTCATTGGGCCTACTGCATCATTTTTCCTACGGTTCACAAATCCTGCCGCTGCCGCCGTAAAGAACAATAGTAAAGTTTAAATTTTTAAAACCGCTCCGACGTGTGCACCAAGGGTCCCCACTTCGAGCCCACATAACAGTGGCAACAGATTGCTTGAATCTGATTTGGCTGACACAATTTCAGTTTAACATTGTTGATTTATTTTGCCAGTTTGAGATCACTGTTTGAGGCGTGATCTCTCTCTCTCTCTCTCTCTCTCTCTCTCTCTCTCTCTCTCTCTCTCTCTCTCTCTCTCTCTCTCTCTCATCACAGTAAAATCCCACACAACCCTTCTACTGCGTATTTATAATATCCCGTGAAAAAGACCTACTCACACACTATCTAAAGATATTTCTGACTCCAATTTTATGATGGATTTGTATAGATGAACAACTACATACATGTATTTGGGCAAGGAGTTGCACGAACGATCGCTAGAATTGTGAAGTATGGATTACTCAGTACTTGCTTACAAGTCCAACTGCAACCAACCCAGACCCTGATCTGCGTTGTATGTTCTACTGATTTCAAGACCTAAATCTGCCGGCGTATATTGTAGCATCAGATCCGAGTCCGTGCTGTTTGTTGTTGGAATGGATTCATAAACATACGCATGTGGTAGATGGGATGGATACTATCTCTTACACAAACTGTAAAAACATTCATTAGATACCAATTTTGTAGTTTCTGCCTTGTATGCAAAACTGCTAACTAGAATGTCGAGGAACAACGATTCAGTACAAAAGAACAATAATATTGCTGATCTGTATGCAATATATACACGTGTCTGTCTGGAGCTGATTAACCGTTAGAGTAGCCCGATTAACCAGTAGTTTGGGGGTGGGGTGGGGATGACGCTATTTTTTAAACACAAGATAGGTTATACATGGTGAATAGTATATTTACGGAGAAAGAACATGGGAAGAACCACCAACTCTGGGAAGAAACTGATAAGTTTTCTCGCATATCCACGTTGGTCAAGCCGACACTTAAACCCACACAGTCAAAGGTAAAACTGATTGGTAGGTAAAGCCGTGCGCCTTAGACCACTCGGCCTCCTAAGGCCCCGATGAATCTATTTTGGCCCCACCTCACGCACGAACGCCTCTTTAGGATTGCTGTAACGAAGTGTTCAGAAAGAAAAGGAATATCAAACAAAGAGAGAGGAAAAAAAACTGAAGCGACAAAAAGAAAGTTTGTTCTGCTGATTTTAATGACTTTCAACACAATATTAGCTACAATATACCAAGAAAACTGAAACTAAGTGCCTCTCAAAGATTATACTGAGGCAAATGACCAGGATAGGAAAGGAATATGTGACCCTTGGATTACGAGTCTGACGCTCGACCATTTGCGGTGCCAATGTTTCCCATAAAGAAAGAAGTTTTTTTCTTAGTTTGTCTTTAAAATAGTGCAAATAAATATCCATCAATTACACTGCTGCATACAATTTCCTGTCATTATTTTTACTAGTTTTTGTTCATTCAAAATCTGAAATTTGGTCATATGAATCGAAGTACTTGGACAGTTCTACAAATGTTTCATAACCATAAATAAACTGTATGTTGATGTATTTGCATCGACGTTATGCAATGAAGACTTTCAAAACCCAAACTCGGTTAAAAAAAAAAAAAAGAAAGCTCCTTCCAAAACCAAAAGATATCGCTGGTCCTGAGATTTTTTTTTCATGACAACACATCTCAAATTAGTAAACCAAAAATTTATCTACTCTGAAAATTGAAAGACATATTTGGTCAAAAATTATGTTTTTACATTAAAATATACCCCAGGACAACGTAATCAAAGCATGGTGCCAGCTAATGGTCTAGAGAAATGCACAGTAAATAAATACTTTAAATGTACGTAGCTGCAATGAAAACCTAATCATCACCAATATTTTTTTAGAAAATGAATTGGCTATTGGTGTTTTCTTTTCTAAAAAAAAAAATGCAACATTTTATATGTGATGGGATAGCTGACCAAATCTCGTTCCTTATAAAAGAAACGCCACAGTGAGCCTCGAACTCCTTATATGTCAAGTTTTAATACCATCTTGCCGTCTTGCATTGGTGTGGTTCGACTGTAAAAGATATGTTGATCAGATATATAACATTACACTGAACTTTAAAAAATGGCACACACTTGCATCCTCATATCAAAGTTTCAAATGACATGTACTCGTGGAACTAGTAGTTTATATGGTACATTTTTTTTTGTTTGTGTGTGTGGGAGGGGGTTTTAACTTGCACTTGGTACCATTAGCAGAAACCTTCACTCTCCTATGGGTTGTAGACACCTGCCCTGGGAAAATGCTAACTCAGTGTTCTGCAACATTTACAGTTGTTGTCCCGAAGCTTTTTTCAGATCAATCTTAGATGTTTTAGAACATGCCAATACCGTGCCTAAATAATTTATATTTTAAGGTATCCGTTAAAAATTAACCTAAAAATAAAATTGTGTTACTTTATTTCAAGCCTTACCGTTCAAATTACACTTGTACCTACTGCTTCTCTATGATGTAATTCGGATACTCCAGGATTTACTCACGTAACTGAGCCGTTGTCTTGTATTGTCTTTTGTACTGTACCTGGTTTAACGTGACTGTCGGTGAGACCTTTGATGGAATTGTTTTTTTTTTTTGTTTGTTTGTTTTTTTTTTTTTTTTTTTTTTTTTTTTTTTTTTTTTTTTTTTTTGCACCGACACAGCAGTGACATGATTGGTCGGGGATGAAAGACAGGTTGTTTTAGTTTGTTTTGTTTTTTTACACTGTTTCAGAGATTTCCTCTTCTTGGTGGGAATCATTGAATCAGATAGGAAGTCTTCAATATTGCTTACATTTTGGCTGAGATCCGCTTTGTTACCAATAGATGGAAATGAGGGGATGGTGGGTTTACTGCAGGAGGGGGACAATGCTTCAATCAATTATTTTAATTTTAAAGTAGATGCATAGGCCTAGGGTGCTAAATTTTCTTATAACAAATCGGTATAGAAGGACTTTGCCTTTAATGTGAAAGTGATGAAAGGAAGAATTCATTCATTCATTCAAAATCAAAAACTAAAACTGTACATCAATTCAGTCAAGTATGACCTTTCTTAAACTTGTTTTAAATTTAATATTTGTATGGGTTTACCAAAGTCTGTTCATTCCTGATTGATTTAGATTTACATTGCATCTTAGTTGGCTTTGGTGATATCATAATCTGAAAATCAATCAGGTTTACACCTGGTAACACCTGGTTGGCTTCATCTAAAACTGTCCACGTATTTTAGCACTGTTGCTTGCATTCCTACAGCAGTTATAAATTGATCTTACCAATGAACAGTGATTGGAAAAGGATGCAAAATAAACCGACTAATCACTCTTAGGTATGTTAATGTAACATTTACACCTGACAACACATTAAACACAAACCATAAAACACATCTGCATGACTTTTACTTTAAGGAGTTCTGACGTGATTTATGATGGAGGAAAAAAAGGATTACTATACATCTACTTACACCTAAGTAGTTAGAGCATCTGCCTTGGATGCAAGAGGTCACAGGTTCAAACCCTGGCCAATGCATACAAAGACTTATAAAATGGTACCAGCAGCTGCCTTGCTTGGTGTTCAACTTTAAGAGATTAGTGTTGGACTGGATAGCCTGGTGTCAGGATAATGTAACTGGATGGGATATGATTGTAAAGTGTCAATTTTGAAAGAAGTGCTGAATCCTAATGTTGAATAAATTGGATATTCTATTTATCATAGTCAAGCCAGAAAGGTCTTGTGCAAGTTCACTGATATTTCTCTTATTTTATCTCTGAGACATAAAAGGACCTACTTTAAGCTTCAGAGGAAATGACCCAGTCATCATAACAGTATAGTAGCAGACAAAGAGTACATTATAATTTGTTTAGTTTTTATGCAGATGTGTTTGATATGCTTATGATTCATGCATATATCATGTATTCATTTCATAGGACTCTGTTGATATTTAATTCTTTAATTTAAGTTATTTGTTCATTGATAGGACTAATGGATTTTTGATGTAATCCTAATTACAGCTATGTAGTATTTCATAGGGGTTTATGAATTAATCCAAATATGTAGAATTTCTTATGGTTATATGAATTAATTTCCTTTGTCTATAGGATGATACTGTTTACTGTGAGTTGATGATAATTGCATATTTATATATGATTTTGTGATGCCTAAAAGATCTTGCATGCTATTGGTTACTGTAAGCTAGACTTTAGTGAATCTTATACAGAAAGAAATCAAATATTTATCTTATTGGGTGGAATTTGGCAAATCAGCTGTAAGGAGATTTATGCTGATATTTATGGCAGCACTGTTTGTACACAGCCATCTGTAAGATGTATTTTAATATATGCAGATATATACCACAAGTTGTGTTTATACACACTGCCCACTAGTCACTGGCTGCTGTGAAGGGAGATTTAATTAGCCCTGGATTGGATGCATTTATGGATGTAAATTGCAGGGTTCTTTTGTAAAAACCATTAATCAGGAAGGTCACATTAGGTCAGAATTTATGCAGTGTGGATAGCCATTTCTGATTCTGAAATGAAAGTGATAGGTGGTGAAAACATACCCTTTAACTATAATCTTGTTATTTAAGGGAACAGCTTTCTATATTCATTCCTGAGAACACATGAGGACAGTCCAAGATAAATCCACAAATCATGGGGTCAGAATAGAAAAGATCAGAGGAAGACCAAGCATACAAGCTAGACATGGAATATACAAAGCCTATAAAAAGTGTAAAGCCAAGTGATGGCTGACGGTGTGGACATTGTATTCTTTCTTGACTCATTACTATGACCAATGAATCCGTTAACTGAATATTGCTATTACATTCCATTAATGTAAATTTGTTGGGTTAAAATTGAAATTTTTAGCTTATGAATTTATCAATTAAAAATTCATTTTTTTTACAGGGCTCATATTTGTTTATTTCTTCCCAAAAGTTTTGCTTATTTTTCTGTCAATATTCTATCTATTCACACTGGGCAAGAACATCGAGGGAGGTCATTCCCTAGATAACAATGGCCAAATCAATTAACAGGGTACACACCAATTCCATTACAATGATGCTACATGTCTGCAGCATGATGTCCCAGCGCTAGACATCACTACAAACTGCCACACTGCAGACACATAGCTGCCAACCCTCCAGACTCACAATTAGTGAAAAGAGGGATAAAATGAGTGAATTTTGAACACAATTAGTGAAAGAAGGGATAAAATGAGTGAATTTTGAACACAATTAGTGAAAAGAGACATAAAATGAGTGAATTTTGAACACAATTAGTGAAAAGAGGGATAAAATGAGTGAATTTTGAACACAATTAGTGAAAAGAGGGATAAAATTAGTGAATTTTGAACACAATTAGTGAAAAATTACACTATGACACTAGCATGGCCAACTTCATTGGTCATTAGTGCATTAAATGAAAATCCCCAAATAAAACTATAATATATTCTTTATGCCAATTACAAGTCCAAATTCAATGACATAAACAACTTCATGCTGTTTGTCATCTGATGCTGTGGCATACTTGAACTTCCTAACTCAAGCTATGGTAAATCTGTTTTCAAATAGTTCAGGTTTCTTGCCTGTTGTTTAATCCTGGTGACTAAATTATTGCAAATTTTCAGCACCTAAGGAGCCACTAAAGTTTGTCTTATTTTTCCTTACAATAGGAAATACTCTTTCACTGTCACTTGTGTTGATCTCCAACCAAGAAAGTCAAGTTAAATTCTGCAAGAAAATTTAAACAACGCTTCAGCATTGTTAGTGTGCAGCACTTAGGCAGCTTTAAGTACTCCAGAGTAAAAATCTGATTGATGGGTGCTCTTCATATTTCCAAAGTCTATGTGCTTTTTGCAAGCTGTGTGCTTTTTCACATCATTCTGCCACAGCCAACAGGACTCATATTATTGGTTGCAATTAACCTGTCATAGCATAGGATATATTATACAGCACATGTATGACAGGTAAATTGTAAGCAATTAGTGAGCCTCTGTGCACATTCAAAATTCTAAACTTCACAGCATACTACTGTACAAAAAACATAATGTACATTGATGTTTGAGGCCAAATTTGTGTGTACTCCTAGTCATATTTTACTTTTGCAGAATAGATATTTTTGTCTGGAGGTGACAACATTTTTACATGTGTAGCTTAATTATGAAATGGAATTAATCTGAACAATTAAACGTTGAAGAATTAACCATTAGTGGTGTCAATGCATGCATGGAAAAATACAAACTTGAGCAAATCTTTCAATATATGAAAAATTTCAATGCTCAAAAAGCTGTCTTAATTTGGAGTTTGTTTAAAAACAATTAACAGTTGCTTCAAGTATGTACATGTGTCATTTTTAAAAAAAAAAAATCAGTTAAGCCCTAGTTTTCTTCAAAAGTATTTGTAACTCTTGTTCTAAATAAGTATCATATACTTTACAATGCTTGCTACAGGGCCAACAATTGGATATAGTTCTACTAACATAGTGACTAGCAATACAGGACCATTATGGGCATCAGTGACCACTGGTGCTATTTTGACTAGCACTTAACCCGATAAAATTTATTTTATTCACGATTTAAGCCAATAGAGAATTTGGAAATTGTTAAATTTTGCATGCAATGTGAATCTGCAATCTCTAAAGTGTCATAATATTCATGCCAAAATCATGAGGGCTGGCAGGTCTGCAGACACTGTAGGGTATGACTAACACTGTAAAAGCTACATTATATATATATATATATATATATATATATATATATATATATATATATATATATATATATATATATATATATATATATATATAACTGATTTATTTTGTACACCTATCATCAAGATAATACATGTTTTGAAAATATTCTGGGATGCTACCTGATGTTTACCTTTATGCTATCAAATATTACTAAAGTGATCTCTGTCTTAAAGTAAAGCTCTGCTCCAAAGTGTGAAAAATGCTGCTGTGTTGTTAGGCGAGTTAAAAAAGCATGTGTACTTACCGAACTCTTGGGCCTCTTCCCTGATGGACCACTGGGCCTTCTCACTGAAAGACATGAGAGGGATACAGTATAAAGACAATGCAAGTAATAAAAATGCATGTACCAACCAAATTTTGAATAGGATTAACAAGTTCATATTCCCCTTATGCTGTTTTCAAAAGGTAAACTTCTAATTTTATAAAAACTTCAAAGCAATTTACTTAATGGAAAAGGGAAAGGTTGGTAATCTTAAATGCAATTGACTTAATGGGAATGGCAGGTAATCCTCTTCAGCAACAGTACTCCTGTACAAAAAGGCCCATTACAATAAGACAGTTCCTTACATTAAATTTGGCATAATCATGATCCCATTTCATTATAGCCCAAATGCTGCTGTTTATCACAAATTACACCAGTTTTCCAATCTGTTTGCAAGGTAGGAAATGTTTTAACAAAACTCTCTGATAAAAACAAATCTTTAAAACAATCAAGACTTTAGATTGAAACAACTTACAAATATTCAGTTTTCGCTTAAGATGTGCCACCCTTAATTCAGTTGGCAATATTGCTCATAATTCTGTTCTTTTTTGGCATGTTCCAAATGTAGTGATGTGATACATTCAACAAATTTTAGTAGTGACTAATCTAATAACATCACATGGCTTACAAACTGATTCAAAAGGGAATGAAGAGAAGCAAGTCTGCTTTTTTATTGGATCTGAGAAAGAAAAAAAAGACATAAATATTGGTTATCAGCAGGTGTGCTGGAATAATTTAAAAACAAACTTGGGCTGAAAACAATCTGGCAGTGTGACTCTAGCTTTTTATGTTTACAATCATGATGTTACTGATCTTGAGTTCCAGCATTCAAATGAAATCAGTTGACACATGGATGTAGACAATCAACATCAAATTAATTTGTACACATAGAAAAAAATTGGCAGGAATTGTGTTTTCTGTTTTATAAGGAAATAACAATGCTCATAATGGGATGAAATGTTTATGGGGGGGTGAAAAACAACAATGTTTAGGACTAATATCTTTCAAGATTCAGTATTATTCTCATGTTTTAGTATAGGTGATGTTATTGCATGTGACAGCAACAGTGGGACTTTGAGAACATTTATCAAATACTGAAATATATGGCAAATTTACCTATTAATCCACTTTTACAAACGTCATTATAGTGAAGCATATAATACCTGCCTGACTGGGCTTTTTGGAGGGTTGGGGGTATTATAGATTTTTATTTTAATGCCATTTTCAGCAAAATATAGGCTGTACATGGTGGCCAGTGTGTGTGTGTGTGTGTGTGTGTGTGTGTGTGTGTGTGTGTGTGTGTGTGTGTGTGTGTATGTATGTATGTATATTATATGTGTATGTATGTATGTATGTATATTATATGTGTATGTGTGTGTGTATATATATATATATATATATATATATATATATATATAGTGCAAGAAGAATAAAGTAGACCTCAGAAAGAACCAGACTTGTTTGTTTGTTTGGGGGGAGATGGGTGGTTTTTTTTAAAGTTTAGGGCCATTTTCAGCAAATGTAGAGGCTGTGCTTGGTGGCTAGTATATTGAGAGCAAAAAAAAACACAGGTGCACCTCAGGATAAAACATCCACTGGAAGCTTTTGGCAAGATTTTGCAAATATCTGTATTAAGCCAAGACTCAAACTCAGACCTGTAAATGCAGGCATCTTATACATTCAGCCACCTGGATCCACTACTACCTGCCTGAGGGCAGAGACAAATGATACCAGCAGATCAAGCCTTAAGACCATCCTTATGAGATCCTCATCATTTCATGTAGTCTGAGGCTAAGCTAGGTAATTCAGCAAACAAACCATAAAACAATATATATGATCATTATAATGTAATCTGACTTTCAAGGTACCACCCACTCATACAAATATGAAAACGGAACAAAGAAACAATGTGCATTCTGCTCTGTAGCTTACATATTGCTTACTAATACTGATTTTCATCATATATTCATCTCCTTTATAGGTTCCTCTTACATCATTTACATGTTCTTGTCTGTATGTGTAATAGTAAACCTGCTTTTGAAGAGGAATGAAAATCCAGATTCCATAGGGAGAAAAATCTGGATCCGTGTTTGCAACATATATTTACAAAAATTTTATTTAAAAAAATTAATATCTCTTTAGTCTTATGCCTATGTGAAAAACAACTACTAAAGTCATACTAGGAAAATCCATCACTTTTGCATTATTATATTTTATGCTGATATTTAGTGCTGATTAAATTAACATATTCAATATTAGCATACTAAAAAAGGAAAATGGAAAAATGTACATTTTGAAGGTAGGATAGTGTACTTCTTGCACAGTCATTGTGAATCAAAAGTATTTTTTGCATTTTTAAAGTTCAGGATTTAGGGTGAAAACAA
The DNA here is from genome assembly GCA_016746295.1 of Potamilus streckersoni. NCBI lineage: Eukaryota > Metazoa > Mollusca > Bivalvia > Unionida > Unionidae > Potamilus > Potamilus streckersoni. The sequence goes on from JAEAOA010001447.1 coordinate 257,194, forward strand.
AGCTGAATTTTCAGATTTAAAAAAAAATTGGGCATTATCCCAAATAAACTGGGTTAAGTACTGTAGCAGGTTTGTTAATATTCTATTAACCTTTAAAGGCATGTTTCTTAAATTTTCCTAGAATTTCGTATAAATGAATATACAAAAAGTATCTTCCCACCATGAAATCCGCAAATTTGTACACCTTGAAAAACACACACCAGCCAAGTTATAGTATTTGGCAAGCACAGTACTCCCAAAATGTAATAAACTTATTATGACTGTTGAATCTGGCAAGTATAGTATTCCCTACCTGTAACAAAACTTGATGGGACTGTGTAACACATTAACACCTGGAGTTTTTTTATATTTTTGTCTGAAATGTGAGTAGGAAACCCATTTTTGGGGCTATTTCTGAATACATCCTAATACATTGACCTTTAAGACATTTTAGGTTAATCAAATGCCCAGTTGTGTTAGAAACATTGTTTTTCATTGGCTATTTTGCTTGAGCATGAACAATGACCAGTAGGGTAAAAGTTGCTTCCATTTTATTTTTTTTTGCTTACTGGACCCATCCTAGAGTGTCAAGACAACTCTTTATTCTAAATGCCCATCTTTTCCTAACAATTGCAAAGGTTCACCTGTGTGCAGTTCAGACTGGTCTGTCTTAGATCTTAAACCAAAAAGTCTAAAATTGGGACACAAAAATCAGATTAAGACCTTGGGCGAAATTTCGGCTGGAAAGAACTTTCCCCTTGTAGTTTGTAATGCAACTAGAACATCCATAGTATTTGGTAACATGGTAAAGCTACATCTGTCTACCTTGCTATAATACTACCCACTTTATTGTGTCATACATGACCTTGACGATAAAGAGCTCAAAAGTAGGCTACCACCTCCTGCCACAGAAACGCAGAGCCAGGGGTTAATGAGTTATCTGGCCAGTACAATACTTCCCCAATGGTTACAAATTAATGGAACGGTTTATTTAAGCAAGTATAGAATCCCCCGGATTGTAAGAAACTTATTGTGACTTTAATTTGGCAATTACATTAATTGCTGCATCATCCAAATAAAAGTTTATAGTAAACCGTTAGCTATAATAAAAAGGTCCAATAAAGTTATGAACTGTCTGTAAATTATTTATTAATTATATATTTGTAAGGTCAACTATGCACAGAATTGGTGCTGAGAGGACGAAACCATTTTATTTATTTGGACTGAAAAAGTAAACTAAATTTGTCTCAACTGATAGTGATGGTAAATGTTGCATGCATATTACCTATAGGGGCAGGGGGGTATTTGTTTGCTTTATTTCTGTTGTGGTTTTATCATGTTTGATGCCATTTTTCAGAACATGATGGCAGCTAGTACTGTCAAACTGTCTATAGTAGCCATCCATTGGAAAAGCAAAAGTAGACAGATGACTTCTGATGATGTCTGGCTCTCAAACTTGGTTAATATTAGTAGTAGTAGTAGTAGTAGTAGTAGTAGTAATATTATCATTATCCTTATCTTACATGTATCATTTTTATTAGCAGTATTAGTATGTATATTATAAAAATACATTTAGCAAAACGAAAATTTTAAAAATTTAATAAAAGAAGTTTCACACTTAAAATTGTTTGACTTGTCGATGACAAGGTGTTATATCTCTCCTGTAGAGAACTTATTCTGTGTCATTTAATGTCTCATAAAACCAATTTGATAATTTAAATACACTTCCACAAAATAAAAAAAATAAAAAAAAACTGTCAGCATGCATTAATCTCTCTCTCTCTCTCTCTCTCTCTCTCTCTCTCTCTCTCTCTCTCATAATATACAGATACTTTTAGCTCATTATCAGTAGAAATGGCTCTAAATTCAATTAATTGACAACTTATCTGTAGCTGTGAAACACATGACTAACATTTTGTCATCACAGTTGATATAATTTGGCATGAAAGATGTTCACACTTTAAACAATTCATGGATTAGGAAGTTACTCAGACTCAATGAGAAAAGACTACATTTTCATTTGCAACCTTTGATGATTAGGTAAGGAAGCATCTTGGGGCTTTTGTTAATTGCACCTACCCCAGGTTACTTCATGTTTCCTCTGAACCTACTAATCTTATCTTTGATAAATTGACATTTATGCTTGATTGTAAGATAAAAATCAATTGCTAACTGCCAATCAAATTTGTGGTGGTGGCATAGGGTAGCCACTTACCAACAGGGCTAGCATACTTAAATGATTTTAGAGTCATATCTATAAGAAATTATTGGAAAATGATTTTCCAAGAAATGCTATGTATTTAATCTGCTGACAGACATGATGAAATTACAGTGATGATGAACTGCCAATCAAATTTGTGGTGGTGGCATAGGGTAGCCACTTACCAACAGGGCTAGCATACTTAAATGATTTTAGAGTCATATCTACAAGAAATTATTGGAAAATGATTTTCCAAGAAATGCTATGTATTTAATCTGCTGACAGACATGATGAAATTACAGTGATGATGAAATCTGACCTGGTACTTCACATTTGCATTTTTAGTCACATGACTATACAAATCTTGCAAACTACATGTCAATGACATCAGCAGTCCAATAGTCACATGGGAAGTGTGGAGGCATTTAAAAGGGGGACTACTGTATATTGATTACTTTTTGTACACCTGTGCTTTAATATCAATTGAAAAATATTCTTTTCCAGATAATAAAATCTGTTCATATGTTTTTTAATACCAGTTAAACATTAATACCTTATTTCATAAAGCATATACCAATTAATTGATTCCTCAGAAACTGTTCCTGTGGAAAGTATGCTCACACCAGCATTTATATTTGGCATAGGTCTGGCCAAAAGTAGACTTTGAAATCACTCAAGCATGCAAAATATGGTAACAACAACCAGAATTTGGTATGGTTCAGAAACTTTCCTTGAGATGCATCCACATGCCAATTTTTGTAAGTACAGATGAAATAGAGTCTGCAATATTGAGGAGGTACTGAAATATCAAGAGTTCGGTAAACCCCTCCTCAACTTTTTGGTGGCAGGTTTGCTGGTTTTGGCCATCATTATCTACAGGTGATCGATGATGGTGTAATTTGCTGATGGTGTAATTTGCTGATGGTGTAATTGGCCCGGAAAGAGTAAATGCCAATACAAAGCATGAAGTATGGATGGAATAAGTAAGGATCAGAGCTGATATATATAGAACAGAATAACACGAGCCACTGTTACAAATATACACAAAATTTAATCAAATTTAAAAAACAATACAATTTCACAAGCAAATGATATGAGCATTACAATTTAAAAGATACACTTCTTTCTGTTTGAATCAACTTACTCAAGGAATTTCCAAATAGAAATAAGATTAGATATATAGCCAATCTGTTAGCATCAATGGAATCAAATCATCATTTCACAGAGTGAGAGATCGAATGACACTGCCTTATATCGATTCATAACCTGGTATATTGGCTCCATCCAAAGACCACTCAGACTGTTCCTTTTGACTCCATTATGCTGTTAAGTCTGGGTCACTCCACTCTTTCTTTTCCTTTTCCCTCAAGGAATTTCCAAATAGAAATAAGATTAGATATATAGCCAATCTGTTAGCATCAATGGAATCAAATCATCATTTCACAGAGTGAGAGATTGAATGACACTGCCTTATATCGATTCATAACCTGGTATATTGGCTCCATCCAAAGACCACTCAGACTGTTCCTTTTGACTCCATTATGCTGTTAAGTCTGGGTCACTCCACTCTTTCTTTTCCTTTTCCCCAATTCTCTGGTGTCTTGCCTATTTGGCCCTTCCAACTTTGTTGAATCCTTTTCTGATTGTATATCTTGAGTCTTCCCTTAAGCTACCTCACCTTGTGTTTCCAAGCTTTTTGGTATCTGTTATTTTCTCCAAACAATTGTTTCGCTTGCATGATTTTACGAGAAACTTACTATTAAATTCTCAGAGCCTTCTTTAGGTTTTTATATTCGTTTCTCTTTTAGAAAAAGCATAGACTAAATCTTCAGATGCTATTAGCACAACTTTAACTGAAAGTCTTCATGTGAAACCACACCTCCTTCCACTGCATGCACACCTCCTTCCACTGCATGCTCAATCGGAATGAAATAAAATTCCCACTTCACAAGCCTCAAAACACTGCAATTCGTCTGACAACATCAATTTTCCATACACATTAGAAATTGAACAAATGTAGCCCTTAATTAAATATTGATATCTCCTGACAAGCCTGAACCAAGGTACATTATGGCTTTTAATCTGCAGCCAGGTTTCCATAATCTAATTAATCATACCTGTGTCAAGCTAAATGTCTCCTATGGAGATAGAGATTGACCTCAAAATTTGATCCAATAAAAGAGAGTAATAAATGGTTAGTACAGATTTTGGCAATTAATGTTTCAGGTTCATTCTGGGCAACCACACCTAAGGATTTTCTGAAAACAGCAGATTTTTCAGACTATGTGGCTTCTGACAGAACTAACAATTTTGAGATTTTGTTTTTGCTTTACAAACTGTGATGCTTCTGCTCAACTTGCCAATGATCACAAAATTTTATATTGTTCTTACAACAAGGTAAAATAATCAGCTTCTAAATAGATCATATATTAAGAGTCTTACCTCTCATGGACTCTTCTAACGAGGGTCTCTTACTGTTAAAGTAATATGGTGACACTTGTTTTTCGGGTGTTAAAGAGTTTGGTGACATGGTCATATTACTTCCCATCATGCCCTGAAACAAACAAAATAAAATGTAATGGATCTTTTTCACATATGTGTAAACACTGTTTCCGAAATTTACACTGGCATAAGCATTCAAAACTGAATGGATTAGACTTTTTTCTTTTGATACTAATAAAGACACCTGAAATCTGTTTGCTTAACTGACAGATTCTACTTAAAGATGGACCAGGAATTAGTCCTTTGTAATATCAGGAAGGTGGTAGGCTGGTTCATTTGTTGGCTGGTGGGCGACTGCAGTATGTCAGCGACTATTTAGTACCAAGCCAATGGGAGTCTAGTACCCTGACACACCACGACCCTGACTGTCATTCAGAAAAACGATTTTTTAAATCATAGTAAATGTTTTCCCTTGCCATTTCACATAACAAAAATGGTCAAAGGTTTCAGACCAGGACAGGGTTAGTTTTCTATTCTGCATCTTTAACATTTTATTGAAGGCACTTTGTTATGTCACATGCAATCCTGTGACATCCAAGTGATTATCTTGCAATGGAAGTGACAAAGTGTAATACTCGAAGATTATATTTCTAGATACTGTACTCACAGAAACACAACTGCCTGTACAAATAAATTATGGTCATTAGCTACCATTTTGTACTAACTGATAATGGAAATATATATTGCCTGCTTGCATTTTCCTGGAGAATGTCTTTGCCATATTGTCAGGCATCAAAAATGTATGGTCAAATATCGATGTTTGTGGCTTCTTAGGTTACTTCCATCAAAGGACAGAATAACATCTTAGCCGTGTGTAAAAAGTACTTCACTACCATAAAAACCAGGTAGCACAGTGGGATACATGGTCGTTTAGCAGCTCAGAGATTCAAGTCTGATTCTCAATGCCATCTTAAATATGCAAAGCTTTAATATAGATATGTACAATTTCCTGGGTGTAGGTCAGATATGCATTTTATAAAGCCACACCCTAAAATATAAACAGAAGGGTAAAACCAGATCTCAGGCCAGATTTAGCCTCCCAATTGCTGCCTGCTTTAAAACTTGACCATGATATGCTTTTCAATATTTTTAGGCTTCTAGTATCCAAAAGTTTGTGCATGGATCTTGAAGATCAAGTCTGATGCCAATAATCAATTATATTCAAGCACTCCACAATCACTTCTGCTGCCAAACAAAGTATCTTGTTTTTACAAGCAACTTAACTTTGGTACACGGAGCAGAGCGTGGTTTTTTTTGTCTCAGTTCTCTTTAAAAACTCAAACAGATGTAACTCAAGGTAATAGCCATAAGACTCAAGAGCAGATCTTCTAAAAATGGAAACAAATATTTTACAGGTCAAAAAGTGTAAAATGCAAATACCAATACAAAAATTACTAATCATGTAAAGTAGATTGACTCAATAAAAATCATTTTGACCCTTAGTAGATCCTGTGTTGTGATTCTGTATGGACCATTTCAGTCGCTAGCAAATGGTAGAGATAAACTTAGTTCCACATTAAAATTGAATGAAGAAAGAATATGACAATCTCTAGCTAGCCTAGATGAAAGAAAACATGATACCTACAGTAGCAATCAATCAAATGTTTTGTTTATGGAATCCACAAAGTTTATGACAGAAATGAGGAAAATTGAACTTTTCTGATTAAATGGTAATGGTTGGGTCATTCTAAAAGAGAAAATCTTACCTAGCCACTCATAAAGGATGGACTTTATGTAAAGTTGGTGACTGATTTAGTGAAAATTAATACTCTGATCAATACACAACAAACATAATCAGTTACTTGTCAAATAAAATACCTGTAATGAGAAACAGCTTGTGGGAAGAGCAGCTAACTTTTAAAGATTTTAAAGACTCTCTCAATGCATTATGTCACATTTGTGTGTGTGTGTGTGTGTGTGTGTGTGTGTGTGTGTGTGTGTGTGTGTGTGTGTGTGAAGCTTCCTGACAAGCTTCCAGGCAGAATAGCAATATCAGACTTGTGCTGATGAATGAATGAATGAATGAATGAATGAATGAAAAAAATGGAAAGATGATGGGCAGCATGTGTGATATAAGCACATTTGGATTATGACCTGGAGAGCTAAACAAAAACCCATAAAACTGAATAAAACTTAAAATTCTGAGTTTTGGAATTTGAAAATTTAAATGGTGTAATACCAATAATTTCTACCATCACATGACAACAATTTTTCTTGCATTTCACCTGGCTGCCCCCAATACCCCCAAAAGATGTACACTTTGGGTATATTATCTCATACTTCAATATGAAGCATAGTGTTTACCTGAAAGCATAAAGCTTGCTTTAAATAGTTAATTAATTATCCCTCTTCCAAATGAATAAAAAAGACTGACAGTGGAGTTAATTAGCCTATAAAGTTATGTTATAAAAAGTAAAGACCTGTAAACTATAAACAAAAGGGGGGGGGGTAAAAATATTCACAGACTTTGAATAACCATATTCAACATATGTACATATAGAAGCTGAACAAATGTGTTTTCAAAAAAAAGTCACAGCTGTTAAAAGTAGGCTACAAAGACTCCCTTCAATCCAGAAAAGATATTACCAAAAATATCTCCAGTGGCACATTTCTTCATCAATCAGGGACAACACATATGGGCAAAAAAAAAAGTTTTCTCTTAATTATACATGCATGAATCAAAATGAGTGCTCCTCTGTATAGGAAACTATATTAAGAGTTAATACAAGAAGACATAATATCCAATAAAGAAGACACCAAATGGTTGTATTATTTTGACTTTTTCATTTTATGAAAATCATAGTGTGACAGGAAATGTATTTGCAATTAAATGAAAATTTTTTTGAAAAACATGTAAATGACATAAATATATTTTTAAACAATATCTGGGAATGAATATCTGGGAATGACTCAAGGAAAAGAAAAGGTCAGTACCAAATCTAAAAGGGACTTCTTAATATTAATTTTATCCAAACAGAAAAACCGGTATCATGTCAGATGAATTTCCAATGTTAGTGCAGTACAACATAAAGGACAATAAACATATCAACCACATTTCTTCAAATTACAGATTTCACCTGTATATAAAGATCCCCTGTCAACACAGTTTTAAGGTCAATTGCTGTCATTTTTAACAAAGTTTTGTTGTATATGAAAAGCATTTCATTAATCACATGCACAGAATTGATTCATGAATGATTCCAATAAAAGCAAATTTAAGGTTTCATTTATGTGTTCATGTAATTCCAAGATTTATATCCATTTCCAACTTTATTTCACACACACATGCATGAATGATCAAATGTCAATAAGCTCAAAATTCTCTATCCTTCACATGTGTGATGGCTATTCCAAGTCCCTTATTGACCTCAAGTTTTGCAAAAATAGAAATTTCTAATTCCAAACTTTTATTGCTAGTCTTTAATTGTAGTATAACTAATCAAATTCCCCTCTCCCTCCAAAATTAAACTCTAAGACATCAAATGAAGTTTTATCAGGTTTTACTAAGGAACAAAGGTCTGTGAGCAACAAGGTCTTCTATTTTAAGAAACTCACTTTTGTGCAACCAAACCCACTAATAGTGACCTTCAGCCTACACTTTTGACCAGCATTGGGGCCATGCATGCTTATACCAGCATTGGGGCCATGCATGCTTATACCAGCATTGGGACCATGCATGCTTATACCAGCATTGGGACCATGCATGCTTAGACCAGCAATGGGACCATGCATGCTTATACCAGCATTGGGGCCATGCATGCTTAGACCAGCATTGGGGCCATGCATGTTTATACCAGCATTGGGGCCATGCATGCTTATACCAGCAATGGGGCCATGCATGCTTATACCAGCATTGGGACCATGCATGCTTATACCAGCATTGAGACCATGCATGCTTATAACAGCATTGGGGCCATGCATGTTTATACCAGCATTGGGACCATGCATGCTTATACCAGCATTGGGACCATGCATGTTTATACCAGCATTGGGGCCATGCATGCTTAGACCAGCATTGGGACCATGCATGCTTAGACCAGCATTTGGACCATGCATGCTTAGACCAGCATTGGGGCCATACATGCTTACACCAGCATTGGGGCCATGCATGCTTATACCAGACTGGGACCATGCTTGCCTAGACCAGCATTGGGACCATGCATGCTTAGACCAGCATTGGGACCATGCATGCTTCTACTAATGAAGGATGAAATTGTGCTCTCTACAGCAGCATGTGCAGTAAACATTAAGTACATTTAAAACAAGGGGAGGGAGTTTGAAAGCCCAATCTGAATACATTGTATAACAGACGTACTTGAAAATTATTTACTTATCTTTAAAAATTATCCTCAATGTTTAGGAAATTATTTTCTATAGCAGAGAGATACAAAATATTATTTGGAGACATTGTCATTGTTTCTTCACTCCTGGATCAGAAGTGGTGGTGGGCATATTTCTGGGAGACAGTGTCAGTTACAAGTTTCTCAAAGTGTGCATGTGCAAGGGGCCACTATCAAACATGGATGTAAGATATGAGAAATACAGCAGCACTGGTTACACAAGAGACTGGTGTGCTTACAACAAGAGTGATGAAAGACCATGAGCATTGGAATGTGATATCCATTCTGCAGATATTGTACATTTAGTATACTACCCACACATTTCATGAAAACTCAACTCCATGATACAGAGATCACATCTTGATATCAGTACAAAAGACAGATGAGACTATCTTTTTTGTTTTGCAAACTGATACCAAGACAAGGTTATAGAACAGGTTAATGCCATATCTATTTCAAAGGGTTCAGGTGTTTTAATCTAGACCTTAACTGGCAACCATTACCAACTCATCTAGGCTGTTAAAACAGAATGATTAGAAAAAGACTGTTTCTTCCTCATGTAATCTGAGATCAGTCCAGACAGAGACAGGATTCATAAATCTATGCAATCTTTTCCATCAAAATAAAATCAAAGGATTATGGCAATTTTAATGGCAAAAACTGACAACAGTTGCCTAATAGGAATGAATTTTGATTAGATTCAGAAGATAAAGTTCTTACAAATCAGTATATCACAACTATAAAAAAAAGACATCGGGGAATATAATTATGGAGGTCTTTCAAAGGTGTGTTGATACCATGACATCATTAAGAATATGGCCAAAACTGTATGCAATGTCAAGTAAAATTTAAATGTCAAGTAAAACTAAAATGTCGAGTAAACTGAAATGAGAAGTAAAAGTAAAACATCAAGTAAAACTGAAATCTCAAAAAACAACTAAAATGTAAAGTAAAATTGAAATGTCAAGTAAGTCAAATAAAACAGAGATATTAAATAAGTAACACTATACATTTCAACAAAAATGATTGTAAGCTGTAATCCACGTTATATGCAGTCAACATTTTATCAAGTGTGTGTGTGTGTATTTTAACATAGCTTTAAAAAAAATTCAGTCTTACCCTACAATGTCTGCAGTGTTGCAGATTATCCCTTACCTTAAACAGGCCCCTCTTGATGCCACAGATTCGAATACAAGAACATTTTCATGCCCCTGTAAACAGCAGCCATTTTGAGTGGGTTTTCATAACACCACCTTCAGGGAAAACCCATTAATAGATACTACATACATTGGTGTGAATGACCATTATGTCAGATCAGTGGTCACTGTTTATGTTCTGGTCAAAAAATGCTATTTAAATTAAGTAGGTCGTATCTGTGTCTCTCTAAAAGGGAGGTTTTCAGATATCTTCAGTATTTGCTGAGTTTTCACAATTAGAATCACAACTATGAAAACTTCAGTAACATAGGTAAAGTCTCTGATTTATATATAAATTATCAAATTCAACTGATTAAGTAAGGTAGACACAACGAACTTGTAAATTTCGAGTATTTTAAATGGCAGCTACTTTAAATGGCAGCTACGATTAGTCAGGCAACTTCACTGACTTGATGATGAATGAGTTATCTCAAGATTTTAAAGCATATTCAAAATTCTTCTGTGAAAATTTTTTTTACAGCTTTAACAACCGTATTTTACTCTTAAATCTTTCCATACATAATGTGTACCAACATGTAAAATGGTTAAAATTGCTGTTAAACATAACAAACACTTGATTGCTTAACAGGCCTATGTGTAGCACACTGCACTGGATAACTTTGCTACATGTGTACTGACGGGTTAAAATCCACACATTCTATGAAAAAAAGGCTCACATTGATATGTAGCACAGGGACATCATACCAGACATGTAGCATCATATCCCACCTAGCCACATTATCCTGACACCAGGCCAACCAGTCCTAACACTAACCTCTAAATGCTGAATACCAGGCATGGCAGCTGCTGGTACCATTTTGTAAGTCTCTGGTATGATTTGTCCTGGTTTCAGACTTGTAACCTTCTGCATCTGAGGCAGATGCTCTAACCACTTAGGTCACTGGATTGGTCTCAAATATAAAGTAAACCTAAGCTGATGCAAAAACAAGCGCAGTAAGCACTCATCATGAAATTTGCAACACAAGTCATCTTTTTTAATTAATAGAGAATTAAGTGTTTAGGGAAGGTAACATAGTCCTTAAAAGCCAATCAACCATATAACCAGCAACTAGTCAAGTGACTTTGCACAGTAGTCTGTAGAAATCAGAAAGTGTGAGAAGTGAACTACATTTTCTGACACAACAGTGTTACCTCTAGCTAGCCTGTTTTAGGCAACTGATGAACCCTGCTCTCCCAAAGTGTTATTTACTACAATGCATACACTACTTTGTAATGCCTTGTGGTTGGGGATAACAAAAGTGCACCAATCTGCTAATGCATTAGTGTTTTACATATCAAGGAAAAAATTAAGACTTGGCGGCAGAGTTGTCCAAATCACTAGCTTTTGCTTACTGATGTCATGATATCTTTGTCCATTTGAATTCATGAATTCAAGTTGCAAACTCATCCAATGTGAGTGAGAAAGCTAGCCAGTAGCTTCCTGTGGGTTGGTGGATCTTCCTACACCAGTTATATTAGCCACAATGTATCATATACAGACAAATGGTGCAAACCCCACGATAAAAACAACACACACACGCACATACACACACATATATATCCTTATCTAGTTGCTAGATGAGACTACCTTAAAATACAGTTCTTTAGAAAATTGTTCTGAGCAACAACTTGACAAAATTTTCCATTAATGGTAATACGCTTGGATTCACCAAATTAAAGCAGTGCACCTATATTTAAGGTGAATTCAGCAACTAAAGTAAAGAAATATGGCTTGGGAATCTTTAATCAGGATGACCCATGAAAATCTTCACTAGTAATGTAATAGCATCAGAAGATTGATTGTTGCATCACAAGATCAGCTTATGCAGTGCTATATACACTTTGGCAAACAATGCTGCACAAGCAAAGGTACATTTAGCCCCTGTACTGCCACATAGCTATTTTGGTGGAAAGATTAATACTGACAGCCACAGGAACAGGGGGGGGGGCAGTTAAATTTTTCTAAACTATTATTAAATATTATTGGGAGGGTCAGAAGAGTTTAAAAGTGAGTTTACCCTGTGGGTCAATGGAAAACTAGTTCCTCAAAAGGACTGGATCTTTTATTGCAATAGAACACAAATTTCTCAATGGGACTAGATGCTTTACTGGCCAAAAAGAACTAGAAATCAAGGCAAGACTGATTTCTTCTTTTCAATTGCCAAGTGTTGAAACCATCTCAGATCTTCAACATCAAAAACAGTTTCAGAGCTGATGCTGAGGATTCTAAATTAGCATGATTTTTATTTAGGATAATAAGTCAGTGTATAATATCTTTTAGTAAAAACATGATGTTGACATAATTTTCCATTTTGGTGAAGTAACACCAAGATTTTTGGCTATATTGGCTGATTGATTATCATCATTTAAAACCATCTAGGCACTATAGGAATTTTGGTGAAATAGGATAGCCATTGTGACAGTGGTATTGGAAGTCATTTACAACCAACTAGAAATCGTAAGTCTTAAATGCTGGTATGACAATTCATTAAGTAGTAGTGTAAAGGTGGCACTCTACAGTTTCAAATTTAGCATAGGGTTAGAATTTTAAAGAAAACATAGTTTCCCTGAGTTTCCTCACTAGTTATACTGGCTATTTAAAAAAGACTTTGTATATCTTAGGTATTGTTTAAAGAACCTTTAATTTTCCTTATTTTGGTGTATGATTGATGGATGTAATATGGGTTATAGAGCATATACAGCTTGGCCTTACTTTAGATGTGCATTTGTCAAAAAAATGTGCTAGCTCCACTTGCTCATTTTCACTTCCTGAACTTTAGAGGTTAATTGTAAAATAGGAGCCGATAATTTGTTTTTACATTTCATATATTTGGTAATTCAATGATTGCACTTTCAGAAGCCTGTATTGTCTACTCTGGCAAAATTCATTTTCCCTATTTTAATAGCTTCCAAGGATCATGTACTCAAGACAAATTCATGTTGATTTTTGGAGCATAATGGAGCAGACATTTTAATTAGCAATGTGCTAAGATCATTTTACAATTTCCAAAAGTACAATATCCAAAGAAATGTCAGCCACACTATATGAAAGTAGCATAGTCGTATGCCAAAAAAAACAGTTTCAAGTTGGCTGGGATGACAACCATCATGGTCACATGATTGGCAGTTTTTGTTCATGACCCACCAGAAATCGTAGAAAGTTCTTCTGTGAAAACCTCATATTGATAAAGCCATCCATTCAGTAGCAACAAGATTTTCAAGATGGCTGTTCTGATGGCCATACTGACTCCGAGCGACACCATTTTCATTTAGGACCAACTCAACCATGTGATAAATGTGCATGGATAGCAAAATCCAACTTCAGCTAACTGTTAGAGAGCAGACAACCCATAAGCTCTTCTGGTCTATGGCCAAAAGAGCTAGAAAAGACTGTCAAGGAAAAACCTGAATAAGTAAAATATTTTCAAAAAAGCACCAATTTTTAACCCGACTAATCAACAAAGCTTCAAATTCAAATGCACCTTGCCACTGACATAATTCATAGATGAGTAAAAGTAAAAATATGATGGCTGTGATCACTTGAATTTGAATAAAGGTTTCTTCAGGCCGAATATCAAAAACATTAGTTTAGTATAAACATCAGCAAGTCAGACTAACAAGTGAATCTTTGAATGGCTCAAACATCAGCAAGTCAGACTAACAAGTGAATCTTTGAATGGCTCAAACATCAGCAAGTCAGACTAACAAGTGAATCTTTGAATGGCTCAGAAGTATCATGAAAGCATGATATAAGTAGCCATTTTTAACTTGAACCCAATTCCTGACATCATGAGCAGTCTGTAATGGTGAATAATCATGATATTGATACCAGAGTTTTTCAAATAAATTGGTTTGTAAAATATTAAAAGAAATTTCCATTCTGGTGCGGAGATTATATAATACATGCCACTTGCAAAATATATGTAACAAATAAAATGCAATGTGGATTTGACTTGATGATATGACCTTGGAAGATAAAAACTTGATTTTTTTTTTATACTTATGGTGTTAAATTATACACATGGCAAGATGATGAGAAAATCTGCATCATATATGGTTATATACTAATAAGTTAATTAATCACATGTCAAAACTAAGGCTACATAAAAAAAAAACACAGAAAATAAAATTATGAAGGTTTAACATTATATCAGACTGCAAAACTTATCAAATTTGGGAACGAACAGTTGCTAATTAAATACTGCTCATAGCAAGATTAGTTCTAACTCAGCCATAACTGACAGAATGTTGCCTGTATCAAAAACTGCACAACACAGAATGGTGCAGTTGACCTGTTTCTTTAATGAATGATCTATTTTATTTAGGACCAAACAAATATCATAAGAAATCTCCTGCTGAATGATTTTCTGTTCCAGAGTAGTGACAAGATTTTCAGGATGGCTGCCATAGTGGCCATATTGGACATCAGATCAATACCATTTTCATTTAGGACCAACTCAACACCATAGAAATCTTTTAGTGAAAACTACTGAGACTTTTGCTAGCAGTAATATTCATAAAGATGAATATATCATGACTGTACAGTTTCAGATCTATAAAAAAAAGTATATCAACAACAAGAACAGAAGACAATGAACTTATAGTGGTCATTCACTGTAAAGTATCTCAGTATAGCAATGTCCTTCATATAACATCAATAGGGTCATATATCCCATTTTTTGGATGAATGTTTTAATACTGACCCAACCTAAGTCAGTTCAAGCCTCACTTTTAATGCAGTATGCTTTTATAGCTTGTTGTACCAAGTCCATTGTAATATTTCAATGTCATAAACCTTCCCAGCCATGACAAATGTCCTATTTTCAGTAATTAGTGCCATTTACATTTACTTAAAAACAAGCAACAAATTAACTTTATCATCATATCTAGATGAATTATCTCTTATAAAGTGCCAACTTGCGAAGCAGCTTCTTGGCCAATTAGTTCTTCTGGATTAAAACCAAATCAATAGAGCAAGAAATATTTGCAAGTGGTCCTTATGCCTGCAGCAGAGTTACAAATTCCCATAGGGATTATCAATATTCAAAGTTCAAGTTAATGAGACTGATCCTAAAGTTTGAACAGACACTCTATGGACTAATTATACCAGAAAGATACTTGTAAAATGGCAGTATCATTCATTGCCCATTGTAAAGTTTCCAGGAGACCTTAATAATTAATTTGTGATTTATATTCCATGCTTGACATCTGGTACCTTGTCAGCATTAAACTCACTTAAGCAATGTTCAATCGCCAGTTTTTCAATTTTTGAAAAAAATAATGTGGCAAGTATTTCTGACAATCAAATTTGCTGCTCAATGTTCTATGCATAAGTCAAATATATTCACTTCATTTGTATATTCTGTGAGGTGTCTTAAATGTGTTTTTCAAACAAGAAAACTAAAGAAATAATTTGATTTTAGTTTTCTTAATGTTCATTACATCAATTATCTGAACTATTCACTAAGGTGTCAGGACTGCCACATTGGGCACATATACCCAAATGATGAACTGATTGTGATCTGTATGCATTACACAAGTTTTTAATGAACTTCTCATTAAACACAAAGCCACCTCTATGGCTGTGTCATGCTTCATTATATAATTAAATTCTGCTTATGCTGCTTATGTCTTCAATAAATTCACTAGTGGTCCCCTCTTATACAGCCACACCTTGTGCACTGGTAAAGTGGTCTTACAAGATAGGTGGACTTTTCAGAAGGGAACTACATTTTTGTGAAGTATATGCAATGTACGTAGTAAGAAAGTTACATACTGTAATGCATATAATATCTTCATTTAATATCTTCCTTTGAAAGTAACATTAATTAGTTCTTCTTGTAATATTAATACTTATTTCAACTGAATATAAATTAATAGTTATTATTCTTGACAAAGGCATGATATATGAGTGGATATTATTGTCATGCACATACATTGCAAGACCATTCAAAAATGTCATTTAAATCCTGGTACATGTAAAATTCTCTTTCCATTTGCTTCATTTTCCCACTGTTGCTGAATAATCTTGTTTATTCTGTCTTTTCGACAAAAACATTTTATTATTAGTGGGTTTTTTTAATAAAATTGCACAGCAAGTCCCTCTCCCACCCCACCCAATGTCATTGAGTACAATAACTGACTTTTTCTAAAATAATACATATCCGTTTACGTGAAGACATGTTAATGTTTGGCAATGATTTATTTGGATGTTCCAAAGTAATTTAATTATGCAGGCAAAACTTTTTAACAAAATGTGTAGTCATATGATTTTTTTGTCTTTGGTACCCTGTTTTCTCCAGTTAATTTTTCTCTCTGTGTGTTAATGCACAAAATCTATTTTTTGCCTATGCTGGCCATGATATGAACTTGACAATTAAGTCTGGTTATTATCATCAAAGAGAAGAACTCGATAGATGTGTGAAGCCAAAAACTCTATCAGAACATTGTTGAGCCCATTTCCTGTTAATGTCTTCTTTTATAGTTAATGATATAATATTAATCTTAGTGTTACATGTACTTTGGCCAACACTTCTTTCAGCAACAAAAACCTGACTTTGGGAGACAGTATGACACTAGAGATAATCTGATTACTTACATCATGATATAAATTAATTACTGTGTCTGGAGACATTCAAAGTAAAAAGTGGCCACTTGTGAGGGGCCAAATACTAATATGCTGGACGATGGTCACCTTAGAGGGGTTGCCATTCTTGAAGGGTACTTATGAACATAAACTAGTCAGTGCCAAAGGATTCCGACCTTAAGAAGCAGGTGGCCATAAGTTAATGGGGCCATTCAAGAGAATGACTACTAAAAAAAAGAATGTTAACCTGAAAATATGGAAAGCTGCTGGTTCTCAAAATAATGCCGCATTTTTATATCCCAATGCCTCAGAAACAAATAAATCAACCAGAAAAATAAATGTCATTTTTTAACTAAGCATATAATCAACAAAAGGTAGGAGGACTCACCTGTGGAGAAATAGCACTATCTCTGGAAGGATATCCTGGCATCCTGGGAGGAAATGGATGGTCTGGATTCTTACCTGCAAAAGAAATGAAACTAATTTATTATACTGACCTTTTAAAACATTTTTTGGCCTCCCACCCACATTCATTTGTATTTTTAAAAATCCTTATAAAATATCAAGCAATTTCATACACTTGTCACTAAAATTAAAAATCAGAACATTTCTAACTAAAAAAAATCAAGCAATATTTTTTTAATTTAAAACACCACTTTACTTATTTTCAACACTAGTGAAGTTTTAAAGGCCAGTTCCAACAAACTGACCTGTAATATGGAACATTATGTAGCTAGTTAAGGCCTCAGCTAATGGCTCTACCACTGGCTACTCCCATAAGCTGGTAATCCCACCATTGGCTACTCCCACAAGTTAACCTACATTACCTAAAAACTTTTGGGCCCTGAGTGGCCAAGTGGTCTAAATAAATCATTGTCGGTTATAGATCACTGCCATCTCACCTCTGTCCAAAATCACAACACTCTAGAGAATAAGATACTTTTCTGACATTACATCGTTCACAGCAAAACTAAACTCACTTGGATAAAAATCCTGGTATCTGTGCTAACATAAAAAGTACAGAATCCATCTCTTTCTATTTTACTGCCATGAAACTTGTTGCTGCCTCAAGTCAAAGAATTGTTTTGCTTAATACACCTGTCCCTCGATAACTCCCCAAAACCAAAAACCACACTTTAAGCAAGAGCACAAGTTACCAAGGAACCTCCAAAAAACCTGCTAGACATCCAGAAAACCGTGGGGTTGGGAGGGAAAGGATACTGGCTGTTTAATGACTGAATCCTTGTTTTATAATTGAGTTGAGAAAAATCGTCAGTAAAGCGCTTTACTGATGAAGTTGTTCATGATTATCTACATATCACATTTATTTTCACAATGTCCAACATCTAAAAGACCGATAACATGATTGTAACTGGTTTCAAGAACCAAACACAGTACGCGAAAACATCTCTGTAATATGTCATGGCTTTTTGTTTTGTTGATTAGTCTGGTTTCCCATGTGTTGTATAATATTATTTCATGAAACTAGGAGTCTACAAAGCAAGGAACCAGACTTAACTTTTCATACACTACCAAACAAGATTCCTTTTTATCAAAAACATGTAACATTCATTTTGTAAGACAACCATCTAAATCGAAACTCAATTTTTGTATTTTTCAATTAGTAAAATATTCATGCCATGATTTAATTTGCAAAAGTAACAGTGAAACTTCTTATCATGCTTATGGATATCTCTATGTGCGAATTCAAGAATTCTAAGAAACTCGTTTTTCCTACCACAGTCTGTTTCTGTGAAATTGAAAGCTCTTTATTTTACGAAGTACTCATTTTGTTTGGTTGTCTTGCTATCTTTGATCACATTTATGATTGAGGTGACTTTTAAGGTAGTTTAATTAGATATGAACAAAATAAAATGTATCAAGTATTCAATTGATCAAATGAAATGAGTGACCTGACATACAACCGGTGCTGCCCTTTTTTACACATGTATGAATTGTATATGCCTTTTTGTCTTTTTTTTTTCAATTCCATCTGCTTTGATTACCATGATAATAGAAAGTAGGCCCTCATTTTATTCTGTGTAACAATACAACAGATGCTTCCACTGGTCCGATTTCAAAACACGGTGGGCATTTAATTAGGTTCTCAGCAAAACACTTTCGGATATAGCTGTTGCAGTAGACTGACACATTTTAGGTTTAATTACAAGAGGGCACTTTGCAATTATGATGATTAGACTGAAAGGAACTAAAAGATAGAACTAGAACACAAATTTCAATTGAGATATTTTTTTATTTAATTTGTACTGCCTACTGATATTTTCATTGATCAAAATGTTCTTGAATATTGTTAATTGTGGTTTACTAAGAATGTCGTATGAAAGAATTGTAACAAATTATATGACTTCTTATTAAAAGTCTTTATATTTTGTAATGTTGATTAAATTTCCAGATACTATCTGCTGTTTTCAACAGTAAAACTTACAATATATCAAGTTTCTGTACCGATTTTGATTCTGTACCAATTTTAATCACGATTTCCTTCATGTTCAACCAATAGGGATCAATTTTGGTGTATTTTCTGGTTTAAAAATTGGGATTCATGCCCAACCCCGCATTATAGGTAGGTTCACATTTTATCATGGCATGAGTTATTGAGGGAAAGGAATATGGAACCTATAGTGGATGTTGCAAATTTTCTTTCATGATCATAAGCCAGCTAGTGCCATGAGGGTTTTCTTAACTATTCATGCTGTAACTTTTTATGGTTGGATTCAGTGACATGGCATTAAACCAGATTAGGCACTTGTTCATTCATTAGCAACATCTATGGCCTCTTCTGCTGTGCCAGTCATATTGTTACACAATCCTACCAACTAACAGAAGAAAATGTAACTTATGTAAATTCAAATAAATCAAATGAAATGATACTTAAGGAAATGCAAGCACACCAGCTGATCTACTGTCAGTGTAAAGAAACTTTTGACATTCATTAACATTAACAAAAGGTTCATTTCCTTTTTTGTTTGAATCCACAAAAGCTATAATTAGCCCATGTTAAACATTTTATAATCCCACAAAAGCTATATTTAGCCCAAGTTAAACATTGTATAATCCCACAAAAGCTATATTTAGCCCATGTTAAACATTTTATAATCCCACAAAAGCTATAATTAGCCTATGTTAAACATTTTATAATCCCACAAAAGCTATATTTAGCCCAAGTTAAACATTTTATAATCCCACAAAAGCTATAATTAGCCCATGTTAAACATTGTATAATCCCACAAAAGCTATATTTAGCCCATGTTAAACATTTTATAATCCCACAAAAGCTATAATTAGCCTATGTTAAACATTTTATAATCCCACAAAAGCTATATTTAGCCCAAGTTAAACATTTTATAATCCCACAAAAGCTATAATTAGCCCATGTTAAACATTTTATAATCCCACAAAAGCTATATTTAGCCCAAGTTAAACATTTTATAATCCCACAAAAGCTATATTTAGCCCAAGTTAAACATTTTATAATCCCACAAAAGCTATATTTAGCCCAAGTTAAACATTTTATAATCCCACAAAAGCTATATTTAGCCCAAGTTAAACATTTTATAATCCCACAAAAGCTATATTTAGCCCATGTTAAACATTTTATGATCTAGACAATTACCTCTGGTCCTAATCATCAAGTAGAAGAACTCTATTATTATGAAGCCAAAAATTCTCTGAAAGTAATGTTGGGCTCAGTTCCTGTAATCATCAGCACTTGCAGAATAATAATATAATATTAACTCTTGTGGTACATATTACAATGTACATCAGCCAACTGTCCCCTCAGTAACAAAAACCTGACAATGGGAATCTGACATTGATAAAGATAATCTGATTATTTGCCATATTAATTAAATATTGGTTAAGGACACCACATATTAGCTGTACTTATGTTTCACCAAATGGTAATGAGAGCGAGACAAAGAAAAAAATTACCACAAATACATTTACACTTACTAATTAAGGGGGGAGGTATGTCATTATTATTCCCATAATGGCGTAGACTGCTCTCTTGTCCATTGTACGTCTGATTGTTGGGAAACATCTGCAACAAAATTGAAGAAATGAAATAAAATTAAAAACTTTCCATTCATGTTTAATATTTTATATGTTAGAACGGTCCAACAAATTTCAAAATTTGATGCTAATGCAAGGGCTACAGGAAAATATGGTTTGCCTTGTCAAAAGTCAGTAGAACTGCAAAATGCACTGTAATATAAAAAAAAAAAATTGCATCAATTTTCTTAGTTTTGTGTAATTAATAATAATTCTCCTTTGTGAAATAATTTTATAATCATGTTTTGAACAAACATTTCAAATAAGTCTTGAAAATGTCAAAAAAACTGAATACAAAATATTGCAGTTTCTAATTTTCCAACATTTGTTTATATTATTAAGTGACATCACTTTAGTGTCAGAACATGACATAACCAAGGTACATCAGACTCCACTGTTCTTACAAGGTTGCAAAGTGGCTGACATGATGTGACAACCAAGGTATTAGAACACCAGACTCAACTGACCTTACAAGGTTATAAAGTGGCTATCATTATATAATAGTGTCAGAACATTAGACTCCACTGTCCTTACATGGCTGCAAAGTGGCTGCATTGACATAACCAACATTACATGGCTGCAAAGTGGCTGCATTGACATAACCAACATCAGATTTCACTGTCCTTACAGTGGTGCAAAGCAGCTGCCATAACATAATCAAGGTGTCAGGTGTCAGAACATCAGATTTCATGGTCCATGCAAGGTTGCAAAGTGGTTGACATCACAAGAAGACTCACAATGAATTACAAAGGCAGTAATCAGCCTACCAGCTTCAATAAAAATGGTCAGCAATTCACTAGGTTTATAGATAATCACTCAATCTGATTGACTTATTATAACAGGTCAATTTCATTTCGCCTTGGAGTAAAAGTGGGAACTAAAAATGTGACCATAGGGTGATATTGCTGGGTAGCAAACGGTCAATTTTTACCAGGTAGGATATCCACACCCACCACCACCACCACCACCCTCTCTCTCTCACAAAAGAGAGGGAGGGAGGGAGGGAGGGAGAGAGAGATAGAGAGAGAGAGCAAGCATGATCAAATTTTGATAGTACAAACCAGCCAGACAGGTATTTCCAGGTAGTGCAAAATCCAGCTAAGACCATCAATCCCTAGCTGAAACCTAGAACATTTTTTATGCTGTCTTCTAATTCTTGTCATGTGTAATATCTAATTCCAAAAGTATGTGTGAGTGTGAGTGTGCGTGATTTAGATTTTAAATGTAGCTTTAAAAAATTTTCAGTCATATTGCTACAATGTCTGCTGCCTGACAGTTTATAGTGATGTCTAGCACTGGGGCATCATTGGGCAGACATGTGGCATGACATCCCATCCAGTAATATTATGCTAACAAAAGGCTGACCAGTACTACCACCAATCTCTTAATGCTGAGGCCAAGCAAGGCAGCTATAAGTACCATTTTAAAAGTCTTTGGTATGACTCAGCTGATGTACAAATCCAGGATCACCTGCATCTTTGGCAGACACTCTAACCACTAGGCCACTAAATGGATATCAAAAGCATACACATCAGCTTACCCTAGTTTCTGCAAACCCTGGTGGAGGATTTCCTCCTGTCCATGATCCTACTTGCTCACCTGAAAGAAGAAAACTGTAAACATCAATCACCTGGATTTAAAATAAATTACAGAGCATCAAAAACAGCAGGCCATCAGCATCCTAAGATTCAAAAGGCTGCATGGGCATGCTACCATGCAACAATGGCTGTCAGAACATGCAAATAACATTGTCATCAATGGTGTAAAAAAATATTACCAGTTCGAAAGTGTAAAAATTTTAAAATTTACATTGTTTTTCATTTGTTGGAACTCTATAATATTGACAAATTTAACAACTAAAAAATGTTGAAAGGACATAAATGCATTCTTCAATATAACAGATGAACTGACAAAAAAGATGATGGCAAGTCCAACACTACATCTCCTTTCCACATTTGCAGCAAGGCAAGGAAATACACCTCTATGGCAAAAGGTTCATCTATTCACCCACCACACTTAGAAAATTTATAACAAGAACTCTATGCAAAAAAGTAAAAAAATCTCATATGACTTCAGCTGCCTGGAAATTAATGTTAATAATCTAACGTGGCACCTTTCTATATGCAGTTCAAATCAGGCTCTGATAATGTTTTCAATCTACATATTGGTCGCGTGAGCCCTTAATTATGCCATATAGTCATACCCCGTTATCTGAATTATGTCCGGGGTGTAAAAAAAAAAATTGTCAACATAACTGGGTCCCGAAATATATGGTTTCATAAAAACCGGTAACATAATTTTTAAAATGTCTTTGAGCATTACTCAGTCTCCTGCTCTTGTGTTTAACTGGAATCCCCTCCGATTGCATGTTACAATAAAATACAAAAGATGCTTAATTGATAATAAAATGAAAGAAACGAGCCTGGTATTGTTATTATTTATTCCTATCTGATCATCATCGATTTATTAAAGAAAAAATATATGAACTCCCTATATCACATGTAGTGTATGCATTCATACTATATCGTGCATTCTTATATCATATAACACAGGACGTATTGAAAAACAAATCCTGTTTGGCTGTACTCGGAGGTTTGAATATGTTATGACTGAAAAATGGATCCTAGAAAAACACAAACGAGACAGAATGAGAGAGAAACATCAACTGAATGCTTTAAGGCACTTGCCATTCCAGCATAACACAGTGTTAGGTGCAAAATAACCAAGATTGTATTATATCCAGTTAATATATGACAGAATCTTGCAAATAAAGAAAATACATGTACATG
This sequence comes from Potamilus streckersoni, assembly GCA_016746295.1. Taxonomy (NCBI): domain Eukaryota; kingdom Metazoa; phylum Mollusca; class Bivalvia; order Unionida; family Unionidae; genus Potamilus; species Potamilus streckersoni. The sequence continues at coordinate 280,857 of JAEAOA010001447.1, forward strand.
TACATTCACTGTGAGTGCAAATGATGATCTTTTCCATAGCATGGGTTACAAAGAGTATTATTAAAATAAGTGGATGTTGAGCATACTGCTTACTCTGAAGGCATCAATGCGAATTTGTAACAATTATGATTTCACATGACAAACAAACAGATGCCCTGTTGGTGAATAAATATATCCAGTAACTAGCAGTAAACTCATTCTTTGAACTGAGCAAGAGAAAGAAATTGATAAGTATATCATTTATTTTCACCTTTATGCATGAGTTTTATTTCTGCAACGAGCATAAAATTTATACCATTATGTACATAATTTTATTGAGAAATGTTGTGCCAAATTTTAGCCTTATTAAACTAATATAAATAAAATAATAAAAAATTTTCTGCAAGTAAATCCTGGAAAAATATGCAAGCCAAGAACTAAGTCTCAGGGATACAGGCACTGGTAGGACTAACATTGATCTAGGTGATCTCTGCAAGTATGCTGTAGGGGACTGCCTAGCTATTTGACTCAGGGGTTAATGAGTTAACGAGACTGACACAAGACTAAATACATGTCCTTTCCACATTCATGGAATTGCAGAACAGAATAAACCTACATATATGTAACACACATGAGAAAGCCATAAACATTATTTTAAAAAAAACAAGACTAAATTGCAAAATTTTATGCAGATACTTTAAGAGAACTTTGTTAAACACTATGCATTTTTTATCCATGACAAGAGATGACAACTATCCATGATGAGAGACTGCCTTGTCCCAGTCTAGTATATATTACCCAATCCCACCCATGGAACCTATCTTTAATGTCCACCATTTCATGTGGGCCCCAGCTGTCTGAGTGGCCTAAGGCACTTTTCTTCATAGATTACTCTCACATCTCCCCTCTGACCACACATGGAATCAGTACACAATTAATAAAATCCGGTTCAGTACCCACAAATGTCGTCCCAGTCTATTTTTAGATCACTTTTTCCTGTCAAAGTTTGGTGGTGATACTAGAGTCAGATTTTGGCATTCTTTGTAAGGATTTAAAGGCAATTGTTTCTTCATTAAAATGTGAGCTTATGGTGTGGTTGTCTGTGTGTATTTCGGCGACAGTGCACATTGAGTAATAAGGTCATGGTGATGATCCAGAAGTGAAATCTGTGTTCCGTTGCCTGGTGTTTTGTTTACAATTCAACCTCTCAAAAAAATGCAGGTCAACCCTTGACAAGAACTAAACCATAAAGTCATCTTTGAAGGTATTTTAGATTAACATATGATTTGTATTGATTGTCACACAGTGGAAAGATCATAACTGAGAAACAAATGTAGAGACAATATAGTGAAATTAATTGTGTACTATGGCCACATGTCTGAGTTTTGGCTCAAGCAATGTGGGTATGTGAAAAAGTCTTCCAATAGCTTTCTGTGGGCTGGCATCATTCTCCTTCTTCCTTCACTGATTGCCATGTAATCTATATCTTGTGCTGAAAAATGGTAGTCAATGCCACAAAGCCCAAACTGAATCATCATTATACTGTAAGAAGGATGTCATTTGCTAACAAGGACCACTATGCAAGGAGGTGCAAACAGCATACATTTAACAAGACAACATAATGTACTGCCTATAAGCTGATGTGGTATTTTTCTTTACTATACCATGATTTCTTTACTGAACTTAATTAATTACATGATTTTATGGTGTGTACCTGTACCTGCAAAGACACTTGTCCATTCAAAAACACCTTTCTCAGAACTAGGGAAGGAAAGAGTTTTATCTCAAGAATTTCTTCTTTTTATTTTGTTAGAAAATTTTAAAATCTTTGAACTGAGAACAGAAGGTGTGACACCAAATAAAGGACTGCAGGTGAATACATTTGATTTAGCACCACCTATAATGAAACTCATTTATGTGAGACCTGTAGAAAATATATGATAGTAGTATTTAATGCAGTGGAACCTGCACAAAAACGACAGGATAATTTATTACAACAGAAAAAAGATGATGTATTATTCCTAACAAGAACTATTTCTTTTTTAATCACCTGATGTTTTTTATTACATCCAGGCCACAGGCAATTAATCCCAGCAAAAACTAAGTAATCAGCAATAAATACAATCAAATAAAAAATGTTACAATCTCAGGAAAAAAGTATGCAAAATTTATCAGAGTTAAGTTATGATGTTGAAAATATATTGTACCATGGTAATATCAAGGACTAAAAACAAATCCTATAGTTAAATACATTCTCTCCTCTGTGTAAATCCTAACATATCCACCATGATGGTTGGCAACACACAACAGATGTCTACTCAAATATTTCTAGCTGACAGATGAAAAACATCACTTATGGTACCTGTTGTAGTTCCTATCTAAAACCTTTTGCACATTACAATTTCATTCTTTACATTTCAATCTATGCAGATTCACATACAAACAGGTTTAATTTGTACTTCAATAAATATGTGTAGTTTTTCTCAACTTTTCATTCCTTTAAATTTAGCCATGCTCAATATTATTCAATACAATACCTTCTTCACCCAACCTGAATGCAGACACCTGGAGAGATTTTTAATACCTGTGCTTATCAGTTCAGGTAGAAAAGGTAATTACACAGTTCCAACTAACCCCTTCTTGTAAAACCAATCTGTAAGGGTGTTCAGTTCAATCCATTCACATAAAACATACTCCCCAAATTGGTTCTCCCCACATGTGGATGTATCTTACCTTGTGTATTGTACTCCAAACATCAACAGCATACACTGATCTACCATCACAAATAAGGCAGATCAGTATCTATGTTGCTTGTTCTACTCAAAACTAAATAAACCCAGATCTGCTGGCATATTGTGCAGTGGCAATCTGAGTGTGCAGTTTCCAGCTGGACATGATTTGTAATTGAGCATATATTGTGTATCACAAATGATTAACCTTTGATCAACATCTGTCTTTAACTTTTCTATACCAAAATATAATAATCTACAATAATGTCCCATTTTACGAAAATCTAAAAGAAAACAAATTAGTATTAACTGTTGAAAATGAAGAAAGAATGTAAAGTTAGTAACAGGTTTGTTGTTAATCAATTATCATTTAAGAGTTGATGATATATATAAAAACATGACTCGGGCTGGAAAATGTATAACTATTTTTTTTTCAGAAAACTTAAAAATTTCTTAATCGTTGGCTTTAAATTTTCTTTACAAGCAAAATTTTAGCAAACAAAAAAAGATATAACAGCAAATTTACATCTTCAAAATTATAGCTTATACAAATCTTCTATGCAGACATTTTAGAATTTAAAATGGGTCCCAATGTCCTGAAAACAAGTTATTATTGAAAGTTTGATGCAAAAAGTGTACATATTGAATAAATGTGCTGCGATAATCGATTCCTCCATCCACCAAATATAAAACCCAGTAATCAGTCCTAATAACAAATGATACACTGTTTCCTTATTTATTGATCAAAACAGGTAATGATTTTCCAATTTCCTCATGGCAGTAGTAACAGCAGCCTAGTTGATTAGTTCATAATGTAATTGAATGGTGCTGGCCCAATGTCAGGAGATTACATCTCACTCTACATTGCAATATCACAGAAAAAGAAATTGTTTCAATTGTTTAGATTTTCATTCTAAAGCCAAACAGTCTACATCTTCCTGTATGATTCTGCATCTTGCATATGTCTTTGCTCTAAAGAGGTCACCATTTGCTCTGAATTATCATTCACAGATCAACCATTTTTGCAGATTTCTTGATTGCTTCAAACAAAATAAAAGGTGTTTGATACATATGAAAAGGAAAATATTTAAGCAATCCATCCATGTCTTTGCGGAATGGGCCATCCTGTCTGCCTTCCTCTTAGTCAGCTTCTCGCATTTGACCAGAGTTGTGATTAAAGGAAATTTAACTCCTTTTTGCAAACAGTCTATTAAAATGAAAATGTCTATTAAAAAATTTGGACATTTTCTAAAGGTTTGCTTGTTAACACTTTTGTAAGGGATAATTTCTCAATTTCTTTACTAAAATGTTCAACTTTATCAATGTACAAAATCTCAACACATCTATGAAAGATGCATTTGTCCATAACAGTGATGATGTTTTGTCCACTCTGCTTATATGACAAAGACAGTTTACCGATGGTACTAAAGTTTGGACATTATCATACAATTTAAAATCATAGGAAAAAGTGCACATCTTAGCAGCATCTCAAATGTCTTGATGAAATATGCAGTTTATTTAGAATATCATTTTCAGTTATCTTGCCCATTTGAAAACTAGGCCTTAACTTAGGATTCATTAATTCATCAGCTTTATAACTGTTTCTTTTTTTTTGTTGGTCTATTTCCAAAATCTAAATGAATCTTCATTACTTACATGATAGTCTAACATCATTGTTCAGTGTAATCATTTTAACATGTCCAAAATGAATCATTACACTAATTTATCAGTACAAGACTCACCATAGATCGAATTGATTTTCAAAGCAAAGACTATCCCCATGAAATTTTGAAATTTACTGGCCCTATCTTGAAAACTGTTCCATGGATCTGATCAAAGTACTATATATTTATTTAATGCACACATAACAATAAGAGTTGATTTTCCATCAAAAATGGTTGCTTTTGAGACTTCTAGATGAAATCTGACTTTGGCACGAAATGCGAGTCATATTTAGTTTCAATTCCATCTTTTAATGGCTTGTTTATTTTTCTGTACCACAGCAACTGCAAATCTTCAATTAAATTGGAATATAACCATAACATGAAATGTGATGTGATTATGATTTTTAATGTAGCTTTAACAATTTTTCGGTCATATCACTACGATGTCTGCAGTGTGGCAGTTTATAGTGATATCTAGCACTGGGGCATCATGCAGCAGACATATTGCATTAAATCCCACCCAGTCACATTATCCTGACACCAGGCTGACCAGTCCTTACAATAACCTCTTAATGCTGAGCGTCAAGCGATACAGCTATTAGTACCATTTTTATAAGTCTTTGGTATGACTCCATCAGGGATCGAACCCACAACCTCCCGCATCCGAAATGGATGCTCTAACCACTAAGCCACCAGAGCAGTTCATATCATGAAACGAATACATATCAAAACCAACAAAATTATATGCAACAATAACCTATGTACACCAGAAAGTTAACTTCCTCTCTACAAAAATGGATTACTTCAAAATTTAATACATCCTTAAAGTCAATATATTTTATTCCTATTTCACAATTTTAGCAACAATAAGTTTCAAGCAAGAGTACCATAAGTAACATATTAACCCTATTTTAATTGTTCACTACGCAGGCACTAGACATGGAACATGGCTGATTCTGGCTTTATTGCCCAATGGGTCTAAATGTCCTCTAACCTTTGCTGAAGGTCAAGGTCTTCATGAACTAAGGTTATTGTGTAACTTCCACCTAGTCACAGGCCAGAGACATGATTTCTAAAGCCACACCCCATTATGCAAAATGTCTGGTCAAGAACCAGATTTATTCTGTGGGCCTTATTTAGCCTGCTGAACATAAACCAGTTTTCTTTTTCAGTTCCAGTGACCATGACCTTTACTTTTCTACTCAAATCAGAAATCTTCAAGACATCCACAAAGTTTGTTCCAGATTTGTGGTGCAATGTTATTATGCAGAAACTTTTTTTTATTTTCATTCAGCCAGTGACTGGTGTAGAATTATGTTACTATGCAGAAACAATTACTTTTTGTATTTGATTGAGTCTCAGTGATCTTGACTCAAGCTTTTCAAAATCAAGTAAATTGGGTTCCTTCTTGCACCAAGTGGAATCCATCCACAAAGTCTGGTCCTAGTAAATAATGTAGAACTAAAGCTATTGTGTAGAAGCAATGTCTTCTTTGAGTCACACTGGCCTTGACCTTCAACTTTTTTCCCATGAAGCAGCATCTTTTCCTTTATTCCTAGTGGAAGAAATATCAATAACATAATGTTCCACAAAGTTCTATGCATATAAAGAGTTATGACTGATAAAGTTGAAAATTCAAATTTTTTCAGTTTCATTTAATATGTACACAAACTTTAGAAAATTTTAATTTACAAATTTGGTGATCCCTATTTTGAACATTCATCAACCCTAAATTATCCATCATTTTTGTTAAACTAGGCAAAGCAGATGCATCAGTATACACATGTACAAGGCAGCACAACTCAAAATCAGTCCTGTACTGATAATGAAAAGAAGTCCTCTTCCACATGGCAAAATTGGTGTTCTAATATCAATTTGCTGGGATAACCTGCACTTATTGAATAATGATTTCTCATTAGTCCATCTTGTTAGTGATCACAATCCATCTATTGTCAGCCAATATTCTTCTGAAAGAACAATTTTGATTATTTATGCTCCATGCCACTCTAGAAATGGCTCTCCAATTTACAATATTATGTGCTGATTACCCTTTCTTGTGGCTTTTGGCAGCAAACTCAACCTTCCAGCCATTAAGTAATACTGTAAAAGGCAATAACGGGGAAACAACTGAAATAATATGGAATTGATGTTTTGATTAATGGAGACACTGGTCACAAACAAATACACTGTTGCAGCATTAATCAAGCAACTCCACTATTCTATGATCCTTCTCCTGACATTTACTACTGAAGTGGGAATGAGCTGCACACAAAATTAAATTTATCAAAAGGGGTTTTCCGGCACAGATACTCCTAGCTTTCCCATGAATAATCCCAGTGGCCAGGACTAATTGGAAAAAAAGTAACAATTGAACTATAATAAGCCAGTTTGCTGGGTAATTCCTCAAGAGAGGTATCAGACTGCTTATCTTTATACAATAAAAGTCAGGACTCGGCATCATCATTTGTTACAAGTCAACTGTGACGTACTCTTATTGATTTGGAATGTTTTGTCTTTTTGGACTTTAGAGGTGAACATGATCATTAACTTTATTTTAAGTCAGCACTTTAAAGTATTTTCCCTCCATTCTTTTGGAAAAGTCAATCTCTAACAGTGGTCAACTCCCTCCCATCTATAACACCTTACCTCATACCTTAATGTCAGATTTTCTTAACTAATTTTCCACCACTGGTGTAACTCTTAGCTATCTCTCATAATAACTCATTATCCCAGCATGCAACAGTGACATATCATGAAGCAGTAACCTACTTCTGAACTTCATAATTTCAACATCACAAATGATGCACAAATGTAGAGTGTTACCAGTGAAAAGGAAGGATGTATATTATAGACTTTCTGCTTGCATTAAAGAATGCTGGAGGAAAAAAAAAAATTTTCAGACATGATTTATTTTCTGGCAATATTTTTCACAAGCTTAGGAGTTTTTGCCTTTTTTGGCCTTAACTCAAAATCAGAATAGTTAGGTTTACACAGCCTTACGAACCTTTCCAAAAAGTAAAACAGGTTTCAGATTTGGGATGAAATGGGGCCAGGAAACAAAAATCATGCATCCAATATGTGCAGAAATAAAGAATTTAAAAAATAAGTAAATTTCCTATATAATTGTGCATAAGTCACCTACTTTCTACAACCAAACGTTATCTAACAAACAACAGTTTCTTCTCAATTCAAGTGGCCAATGAACTAATTAGCAGCAACCACTCCGCATCTTCAAACCAACTTTTGCTTTATCCCATTTCATTAGGGTTAGAGGTCATTTAATATTTTTAAACTTTTCTGCAAAAGTATCAGTTATTATCTTAATCCACCCTATCCTGAATAAGACTATGGACATAATAACTCATCCTATCCTGAATATGCCCCCGTGGTCTGTATTCTCTCATTCTATCCAAAATACAACTATGGTCGTACTTACTATGTCAGTGTGTCAGCCTCTTGAAACATGCGTTATACTTCACAAATATTTGTGTACTTCTTCTCCCAATACAGGAAATGGTTAAAGCATGCATGTGCAGTGAAATTGTTTTAAAAAGTGGTTGAAATAAAATTTGGCTTGAAAATCGACAAAATAATCAACAAACAAAATAATCAACAACTCGGAGGTAAACATGGATGTTCATTACAAGGGTAGCGACATTTAAGTTGACGATTTGAATGATTCTGATGATTATGCTGACTTAAATGATTGGTTAAATTTGAATAAAGTTGATGAAAGAGATGTTGCATAGCTTGGTGCAATTTTTTACAGTGATTCAGAGAATAAAATTGATGGCTTTCAAGAGACTGGGTCCAGGTTGATTTTTCCACCTCGGTTGCAGCCATGATTTAAATTGAAGTAATATTTTATTACTGACATAACAATGATGTGAACTTCAAAATGTGGATAAAAATTGTACTGATTAGTTACCTTTATCTTACTGAAAGATTTATGGGATTAATTGTGTGACAAGTTTTCAAATTTAGACCAAAATACTTGAGATAGAATTATCTTCATTTTATTCCATACTTTTTGGAGCATTTCATTCATCTTCATGGACAAAAGAATAACTGAACATGATGGTAATTTTTTAAAAAAAAATTTCTTTCAAGTTTTATTTCAAAATACAGTTGTGAGAATATACTTTGATAAATGATAATAAAACATGGATCACTGCTGAACATTTTTTATTACCTTTTCAGAGATACTTAGTTTTATATACTTTAAATGAGAAATTACATTGTTACAACATTTTTAGTAAACATGGTGAAAGTCTTCGTCTTTCACAATTTCTACTGCTGCTGCGTGAGGCTCATTTTTACAATGCATTTAGAATTGCTTCTCAGGAACCAGGCATTGCTTTTGAAACTGGTCAACTGGAATCAATGGGTTAACTGATTTAATTTACAGGATGGATTGAAGTGAGTAGGACACAAAAATCTAGTTTGAAACAAAAATCTTAGTGAGAACAACATCGGTCAAACCTTTCATAATGATCACTTTTACTCAACTTTAACAAATCATAATGCTCAGTCCAATTCCACCCCCCACCCCCACTACCACCCCAACCCTGCCACCTGCCCATTCCTTTATTAACCCATTCTATCCTGTTAACCTATTTCAACTGCAGTGCCTGTTTCCTGAGAAGCAATTATAAATACACTGTGGTAAAACAGCATCCCACAGCAGCAGTAGAAGAAATTGTCATGACCTTCTCCATGTTTACTAAAAATGTTGTAACATTGTTATTTTTTTAAAAGTATATAAAACTATATATCTCTGAAAAGGTAATAAAATTTGCAACACAGTGATATATGTTTTGTTAAAATTTACCAATGTACAAGCTCACAGCTATATTTTGAAATATAGCTTAAAAAAAATAAACTTAACATGAACTTCATTAAATCTTTTCTTCATTAAGATGAATGAAGTGCTCCAAATAGAATGGGAATAATATAAAGAATTCTAATTTTAGTATTTTGGTCCAAATATGAAGTTTTTAGCAGTGTTAGTTTAAAAAAAGTTATAATAATTTTACTAAAACTGCACAACAAAACACTTGGAACAATTTGTTGAGTTCACAATCTAGATAGAATGTACTTCTGCCTGCATTTTTTCGGAATTTAAACCTAGAAATTTTTCAGTAAGATGAAGGTAATTAATCATTAAAATTTTTGTCCATATTTTGATGTCCACATCATCACTAACTAGGTCAGTATTCTTCTGGGTATTGAAAAGTTGCATCCTCAATTAATTTGAATCATGGCTGCAATAGGAGAAAAATCACCCACGACCTACTCATCTTGAAATTTTTCCAAGTTAGCTTCTTTGTCTGAATCATGGCAAAAAGTGCATGCAGCCATGCAGTATCTCTTTCATCCACTTCATTTACATCTAAACCATAAATTAGGTCAATATTATCTTCAGAATCATCAAAACCTTTGACTTCAACATCAATACCTTCGCTATCAATAACCATGATCACATCTGAGTTGTTGTCCATCATTTTATCGTTCAATTTTCAAATCAGTTGGGTTTTTTTCTGACCACAGTTTTTTCGGATTTTTCTGTGCATGCATACTTTAACCATTTCCTGTTGTCTGTAAAGTATTTGTGATGTAGATGATACATACACTCATAGTGAAGTATGACTCTAGTCATAAACTCTAGTCATAAACTCTAGTCATAGACTCTAGTCATATTCCGGATACAATGGGAGCCTGTATTAGGATTGCAGACATATTCCAGATCAAATAGGTTAATATCTTGTATGTTATGGTTAACTGCTTTCAGTGAACAGCTTGATGTTTCCTAACTAAGAAATGGTATCTTTCTGCTTTAAGTAGTCACTGTCGCTCATCTATGGCAGTCACTACAGTCTTTTATTTTAAAATGAAGGCATTGTTTAGAAAAAAAGGAATATCATATGAATATGCAAACTTACCTTGCTTTACTCACTAATCGGTCACTTTGATAGTTTAACTGTAGGTGCCTTCCTTTCAATTTCAAAAGACAGGCAGTTTTTATCTTTAGGATAGAGGATCAAAACAATTCATTTGATGGATGGTGTGGGTAATAAGTTATGTTATTGCTGCAGAAATGAAAGTCACCTTTTGTGCCTGTGAATAAAAAGTGTCCCTGGAGAAGAAAAAAATGTCCTCTCTTAAAAGCAAAAACATTAAATCAACTTTCACTAGGGTCACAGGTAAATCAATATTCAAAACTTTTATGTAAAGGCAAGTGAAGTTTAGTGATTAGTCTGCTGCCAGACCATCCAACACTGAGAAATTGAGGAAACAAAGTCTTTGAATGTTTTAATAATTACAGATGATTAGTTTTAGAACATTATCACAGGTCAAAAATATAAAGCAAAAGAAAACATAGATTACTGAATGTCTGCCTCTTAACCCAGTTTTTACCAAAGTGTCTCAACAGGCAATTACAACTCTATCACTGTTATTGCAAACAATGTGGATACCCAGATTTCCATTATTTTATTTTTTGCTTGTTTCTTATGAGAGTAAGAAAGATAGTAGAAAGGAAATTGATCAAATGTGTACATGTTTAATGGAAACTGATAACAATCTGGAGAGTATAGAAACTGCCTACTGCTGAAACCATACTATATAGGTATTTACCATGGATGGACCACAATTTGATATATGAATAATGTTAGTACAACACACACACACACACACACACACACACACACACACACACACACACACACACACACACACACACAAACACACACCCTTTTCAAGAAGCAACTGAATTAATGCCACTATCTTATTAGGGGGTGGGGGTGAAGTCTTGGGGGCCTTGAACTTGATCTCAGGACTTAATTTATGTTATGTGGCACAAATCTAGTCATCACATACACCTGGGTAAGGCTCATCAAAGACTCCAGACTTTCCAAGTTATGGACTTGATAATAAAATGTTAAAGAGATTGATTACCAATGTCACAACACAAGATAAGTCCATAAAATATGGATAATACTCCTCTGGTCATATACATATGTCACCTGTATTGGTCACAATTTACTATGTATATTGAGATACCCATGCTGAAATATTAATTGGCAATACTGAAAATTATAAAAGACTTTAATACTGGTCAAATTAAAAACAATCTCATTGTTGTTCTTTTCTCAAATTGTTTAAAGTTTTTACTCAAGTGATGTCTACTTGTATTCCTAAAAGCATCTCCAGATTGAAAATTTTCATTTGTACATGTGCTAGTATGCTGATTAATGACAGGTGAGCCAGGTAGAAGGTATCCTGTTCACAGGTGTCCCTAGATGCCTATATTTGCACAGGTAGACAGGATTTGAAACAAAGGTACACACTTTTGAAACAAGACCAGATAACATGTGGCAGGTGGGAACTATGTTCCGTTTGACCTTTGCCCCTGATGCACCAGTGTTCTTAGCATATCAATGTAAAGGGATCTCCTAAAATGCTTTATGTCACATAATTGAGTTCAGACCAGATGAAGGTAGATAACACACCTGAAGGTCAGGATGAATTAGACAAGGAAAATGTCTTTAAGATAAGATCAGCCAAATCATGCCTGTCTCTTTACAAATTATTTTTTATTTACAACCACTACATATCTAAATATCAAATATTAGGTAATTATCCTGATACAAACCCAAAGACACCTGGGTAGGTAAAGAATATTGATGTTAATACCATTAACTTATTCCAGCTGACTAAACTTGTCGAAGGTTTTAATATTTAATCTACCTATTCTGATCAATTGCAGGGACATATTTATTTGAATAACTTCTTGAGCCACTGTGAAGGTAAATAGGAACAATACCATGGCTTTGGCTAGGACAAGGAACAAGTGGTAGTTACCTGCTAATTCAATTTCACACACACACAGGGTTAGAAAAGAAATTAAATTTTAAAATTTTAGATTTATTTTAGGTTTTATCAAGGTTTTAAAATTGATTTTGCAATTCAAAAAAATAAAACTGTTCCTAAAAAATCAGCATTGTGAGAACAACATATACAAAAATTTTTATAAAGTATGCTTACAAGTTAGTTTTAAAGTAAAATGAAAACAAAGTAAAAATTAATAATTTTAAAAAAAAATATCTGCAAGTGCTAAGAAAATAAAAAGTCCACTTTCCAGGAAATAATCATTCAAAGCAATCTAAACATTTAGCCAAGTTCATATCTAAGCCTGCAGATTTATGATACACAGCTGATGTACAACATGTTCTAAACTACATAAAGATTTATAATACAAAGCTTATCTACAACATGTTCTAAACTACATACAGATTTATGATACACAGCTGATGTACAACATGTTCTAAACTACATACAGATTTATAATACACAGCTGATGTACAACATGTTCTAAACTACATACAGATTTATAATACACAGCTGATGCATAACATGTTCTAATCTACATACAGATTTATAATACACAACTGATCTACATGTTCTAAACTACATACAGATTTATAATATACAGCTGATGTACAACATGTTCTAAACTACATACAGATTTATAATACACAGCTGATGTACAATATGTTCTAAACTACATACAGATTTATAATACACAGCTGATGTACAACATGTTCTAAACTACATAAAGATTTATAATACACAGCTGATGCACAACATGTTCTAAACTACATACAGATTTATGATACACAGCTGATGTACAACATGTTCTAAACTACATACAGATTTATAATACACAGCTGATGTACAACATGTTCTAAACTACATAAAGATTTATAATACACAGCTGATGTACATGTTCTAAACTACATAAAGATTTATAATACACAGCTGATGTACAACATATTCTAAACTACATAAAGATTTATAATACACAGCTGATGCACAACATGTTCTAAACTACATACAGATTTATGATACACAGCTGATGTACAACATGTTCTAAACTACATAAAGATTTATAATACACAGCTGATGCACAAAATGTTATAAACTACATACAGATTTATGATACACAGCTGATGTACAACATGTTCTAAACTCATGGCTGAGCAAATCCCATAGCCCGGCAAGTAAAATTTTCCAAGTCCCTAGACAGCAAAGAAGTGCTTTTTAAAAAAGTTGGGCTAGTCCTTATTTTCATGCTTTAATCATTATATCTACTCCAGTCTACTGACTTCTTGATTCTAGCCCCCACTTTCTTGTATACTTTTGTATACCTATACATCCTGTTACTGCTGGACTGCATATTGGGCTAAGGGACCACATTATTGACAAATCAAAACACCTCAAACAAAAGAAATCCAGTAGGATAAATTAGCAGTGATGTAAACATTACACAACTTTCATTTATAAGTTGATTAGTTTTCCCTTACCACTGCAACATTAGAAATGGTTAATTGTTGTTATCACCTGACAATCTGAATGCTGAGGTCATTGACATGTGGGTCATGAGATTTTGTGTAGTCATGTGACTTGGATTGCAAATTGCTTCCAGTTCAAATTTGACCAAAGCTTTTGGTTCAGCTTGTCTGTCAATGGATTAAAGCTATAAGGAATGCTATACTCTCAATATCTGAGAAAATAAATCATATTCCTATCCATTTCATTCAGGTATATCTCATGGAAGGTCACTTAAGTTTCATAGGACAGTTAGCAATGTCTACCCTATGCAGACACCATCGAATTCCAACTTTTTGAAAGAGAATGGATTCTGACCGTATACCTCAACATAAATGTCCAAATATCAAAAATGGGTTGGCAAGGGTTGAGGAAACTAGATCATAAGGTGTGACTCACAATGATTTTTAATCCAGGGAGTCAGTGTAATTAAATTAATAATAGGTATTTTACCCACATCAGTGTCAGTTTCCTTTATGAAATGATCAAATGACAGTAATGTTTCTTTAATTTATAATTGATTATACAGATGATTAACTTCTACATGTGATATTGTGTTTGAAGTGAAACAAGTACACTAATTAATGAGTGGTTTTAGTTATGACGTTATGATCACTTTAGAAGTAGTTATCAAGCAAGCTGATACATACTCTGTGGATAAAAGGAGTTAGCAACACTATTTTTGTAAGGATGGTAATAACAGTGAGTTGGACAAGGTAAATTTGTTTGAAAATGGACAGTTAAAACATAAGACAGACACTGAGTGTGCAGTAGCTATTTCTCCAAAAAGACATAAGCAACAAAATGGCAAAAATTGTCAAATATGACACTACTAAGAGACAGAGAAGTTTTCAAGCCGCTTAGGGTTGATTGTTATCCCTGGCTTGAATATAATGACTTAGAAGGAAAGATGTTTTGCAGTTATTGCAAACAATATCCAAAACTGGCACAGGTAGGAAATTCACCCAGATGAACATTTCTGCACATGGACCAGAGCTTCAGGACTTTAACCCAGACACAGCTATCAACAACTGGCTTAGTGCTGGTGCAGGTGGCAAACATATACATGGACATATTTTCAAATCCATCAGCTAAAACAAATATACATGAACCTGAAGAAGCCAAATGTATAACATCCAATGTTTTTGATAAATAAAATTCTTTTACGAAATAATTATGTTCCCCAGTCAAGCTAAACTTAAATTGTAGGGAGAAGTGACTTCTCCTTTTGGTCAGAACAGGGAGAAGTTGGAGCTAAACGGGGAGAATGAAATGTGATATGTATGTATGTGTGTGCATGTATGTATGTATGTATGTATGTATGTATGTATGTATGTATGTATGTATGTATGTATGTATGTATGTATGTATGTATGTATGTGTGTGTGTGTGTGTGTGTGTGTGTGTGTGTGTGTATGTATGTATGTATGTATGTATGTATGTATGTATGTATGTATGTATGTATGTATGTATGTATGTATGTATGTATGTATGTATGTGTGTGTGTATGTGTGTATGTGTGTATATGTGTGTGTATATGTGTGTGTGTGTGTATGCATTATCTTATTTATGTGCTCCATTTCTCAGTAAGCTTTTAACAGGTTTAAACAATGCCTTTTATCAAGCTTAAAATATATATGTTTATTATCAACCCATTTTGTACATGTATACAAATTATTATATTCATACCCATTCTATTCATCATACTTGTAATATATGTGTTTGGATTTAGATATTGGCAAATTAGAGACATGACTTAAAAAGGCACAGCAGAAGCTATACATTGTAATTATTTTAAGTGAAACTAGTAACAAGATCCGAGTCTTGTAATTTCAAGTTCATAAAAATGCTTAATAAACTATCCCTTAATTATTTTATTTTGCACAAGTCTTATTTAAAATTGCAGTAATTAAATTTTTTTTAAAATTTGTAGCATTCTTTAAAACAATCCCTAATTCATGTACATAGGATTAAATGCACTAGCACTTCAAAACAAACTCTTTGTCCAGATTTCCTTGTCCCCAAAAAATATTACTGTAACTATTCATAGACAACACACAGAAGCACTAAATTAGTAAATAGACAACTAAACTGGACCCTTTTTATCCCCAAAAACCGAAACATTCAAGAATACATATTGCACAAAGCGAATGTGCATCTATTTTTAGAACGAATGTGCATCTATTTTTAGAACGAGGGTATTTCTAAATATAGCTAATTACTTTCTTGCTTTTCTACAACAAATTCATAAATAGGACTGCATATTTATGGTTGAATTATTTGTCTACCTACTGGTATTAACAATATAAATTAGTTAAATAGTATTTACTTCACAACTATATATCTCTTCTGTAATTTTGTGAAAAATAATTGTTAGGTCAGGAAACAACCTTGACCTTGCAGCATTGTTTCAATTCCACAAGAGATTGTCACTTTGACCTACATTATTAAATATTTAGGCTAAATCTGCTATGACATAATATTTATACTTTGTTTTCATTATATTACACCACTCCCTGAGTTATCGGGTGGGTCCATGGGTGGGTCCATCGACCTATAACAAACAACAAAACTAACAAAGTGAATAAATATCTCTTCATATCGATATATATTTTTTCCCCTCAAAGTAACATTAATTTCAGGATAACTTGCAGTATATTGATCATCAAAACATTATTTCACATGGTTTCCATTCACTTAGCACATGTACGACTTCACGTTGTGTACTACCTCACTAATTTTTGCTGTGAATGGTATACATTCTAGCTTTGTTGTTTGATCTAAAGTAGACGTTTTTTTTAAATACAAAAGATCAACACATTTCGAAAATACAATGTTGATTGAACGCTGTGTATATTTTAATTGCAGTAGAAGTAAAATGGAAGAAAAAAATAAATTCACAAGGATTAACCATTACCAACATGAATTTAATTGGTCTAAAAAAAAATTAAAACGACATAAATTAGAACACGATAACACTTGCGGTTTGTGACACGTTGATACGTGAAGTATATGTACACAGCATCATCTAATTCGTTATTGCTTGCAGTCCGTTCTCGTTTTCGTTTCATCCTTTCATCTGCATCAACATCATCAAAATTTTGGCTGATCCTTAAGCCAACCTCTAAATGTCGACTCAGCAATTTTTAGTTTAATGCAAATTTTTGATCTCGCTTCGTCGTCATTATGAACACTATCCATGATGCACAGCTTTTCAGTCATTGAGTACGCATTTCGCTTAATTCCTTTGCTTTCCATGGTCACATTTACAAATAATTAGGATACATTTAATCCAACTTTTAATGATCACTGTGATCAGCCGTGTTCAAAGTTTTAGAACACGCACATTTTTTAAAGTAAAAGTCCTTGTTAGAACAGACCACATTTATTCATCTGCTTTTGACCGCAGATTTGAATTACCCACGCATGCGTGCCCAGTTATACCACATGACCACGCAGTCGCATAAATGTTATTATTTTGGAATTATAATTCTTAAGATAGTTATGGTAAAAACATAGTAGTATCACAAATAGAAATATCGGTATATGTATGATAACTAACTTTCGAAATTCGAAGAGCTAGTAGACTAGAAGGAAAAAAAAACGAGCAAAGATTACTTTGAGGCATTACGAAGATTTCAAAGTGTCTAGGTGATGTTTGTTCATAATATACCTTGTGGGATTTCTTTGACATGTTTGTTCAGAAATCAAAGGTATCTCTCTGGATTTCCTTAAAAGAGCGCGAAAGGCAAGGTACGATCATTTAGCACCCACATTCAATAGTTATCTACAAAGAGGTTTGTTACTGGTAGAACAAATGTTTTAACCTTGGTATATAATGCCTCGGGATAAAGGTGGGTCCGGCACAATGCATTGAATTTTATTAATCAAAAAGGAACAGTCGGGATAAAGGTTGGTCCGGCACAATGCATTGAATTTTATTAATCAAAAAGGAACAGTCTGACGTATTGTTTTTTTTATTTTAAGCAGAGATCTGGTTTCTAATTATAGCCATAGCTGTCACACCTGTTTTAAGTGGTTGGCGAGTGTGGTGATTTTTTTTATTTATTTTTTTCTTTTTATGGGTTTTACGTTTCAATACCAGGTTTTTCTATACAGTCGGTACCGGGTAACATCCCTAGATACATTACTGATATTATATACTTTAATGATCTTAATAAGTAAAATGTGAAAACATTTTCGATTGGTGAAGTAAAATTAAATTTGATAACGGTAAACAGAATGTATGCTCCTATTGGCATTGTTTTGAACTTTCTTTTATTGTACTTACCTTGTTTGATTTGATACAAAATAGTATTCAAAGTGATAAAACAACACCAGTCTCTTTTAATTGATTCTTTTATTGTAACAAACACTTCCCCACCCTGTTGATCAAAACAGCCGGCATGTAATTAGGTTCTCACCGAAGTACTTACCCTTAAAAGTTAAATGCAACTGTCTGACTCTTTTCATGTTTTCTCTAAGAGAATAAGTATGTTGAGATTATAGTGTCCTATAGTGTGAATTTCACTTATCGAGACATTTAATTAGTGTCTATTTCCTTCTCCGTTGCAACATGTTAGCATTTACCAGAATTTTTCATTGAGCGCTGTTTATTTACAGTGTATTAACAACTATTTCTCTATTTAAAAAAAAAAACATAAGATGTGATATCTTTTTTGAAATTGCAAATTTCACAATATGGATGCTATCTTTACTGGCAATAATCACCATTTTCGATGATAAGAACGATTTATATATCAAGGTTTAATTTACTGATTTACCATTTCCTATCACGACTTTTTTCACGTTCAACACATTTTAAAATATATTTTCTTTGAAAAAAAATCGGGAGCCATGCCGGACACCGCGTTATAAGCGGGTTCGCGAGTTATCCCGGCGCGAGTAATCGAGGGAGTGGTGTATATACTTTCCTGATTCTTTTTGCCCACTTATTAGGAATAAAGATAGTTTAATAATGTTTTCTGCCATTTTCAAGTTCTTGGAGGGTTTCAATCTCATTTTATCAAGAAAATACGCAAATACTGCTGTTAAAATCTACATTTATCAAAACAAGAAATATATTAGAAAACTCTCTTCACCAATCACATTTTTTAAAAGCAAATTACTATTAATAGATGCATTTCACCAAGGGGGCATCTCTAAAGTTATAATATGCAGCCATTTTATGTCCGAAAAATCGAGGGGGAAGTCATTTTCTCTTTCATAACAGAAGAGGGCAAAGTTTACAGTTCTCAGGTGACTTTTTTTGCCCACTTTGCCTTGTTGCATGACCCCTTTTGCCCACTTTGCCTTGTTGCATGACCCCTGATGTTGTATATTATTTTGCTCGAATTTTCTATGATTTTTCATCAAATCTCATTATTGAACATGGGACTAGTTAAGAGAAAGGCGGGACTAGTGAATTTTCAGAAACAACTTGTCCTGGACTAGTTGTTAAAAAAAATGTGCTCAGCCCTGAAACTACATACAATATCCTGTCCTAGGACCTATACATTTTATTTACATGTATATAAATTTATTGAAGCTTCTCATTCAGTTGCATTTAAAGAGCCTTGTTTTCCTCTGCTTTATCTCTTGCACACTTTCCATTTGCATTGCCCAGAAATGCTGTCCTATCCCTTTCCATTTGCATTGCACAGAAATGATGTCCTATCCCTTTCCATTTGCATTGACCAGAAATGATGTCCTATCCCTTTCCATTTGCATTGCACAGAAATGCTGTCCTATCCCTTTCCATTTGCATTGCACAGAAATGCTGTCCTATCCTTTTCCATTTGCATTGCCCAGAAATGCTGTAACATCCCATTCCATTTGCATTGCACAGAAATGATGTCCTATCCTTTTCCATTTGCATTGCCCAGAAATGCTGTCCTATCCTTTTCCATTTGCATTGCCCAGAAATGCTGTACTATCCCTTTCCATTTGCATTACACAGAAATGCTGTCTTATCCCTTTTCATTTGCATTCACAGAAATGCTGTCCTATCCTTTTCCATTTGCATTGCACAGAAATGCTGTCCTATACCTTTCCATTTGCATTGCCCAGAAATGCTGTCCTATCCCTTTCCATTTGCATTGCACAGAAATGATGTCCTATCCCTTTTCATTTGCATTGCACAGAAATGCTGTCCTATCCTTTTCCATTTGCATTCCACAGAAATGCTATCCTATCCCTTTCCATTTGCATTGCACAGAAATGCTGTCCTATCCCTTTCCATTTGCATTGCACAGAAATGCTGTCCTATCCCTTTCCATTTGCATTGCACAGAAATGCTGTCCTATCCTTTTCCATTTGCATTGCACAGAAATGCTGTCCTATCCCTTTCCATTTGCATTGCACAGAAATGCTGTCCTATCCCTTTCCATTTGCATTGCACAGAAATGCTGTCCTATCCCTTTCCATTTGCATTGCACAGAAATGCTGTCCTATCCCTTTCCATTTGCATTGCACAGAAATGCTGTCCTATCACTTTCCATTTGCAATGCATAGAAATTCTGTCCTATCCCTTTCCATTTGCATTGCCCAGAAATGCTGTCCTATCCCTTTCCAAACATTATGCAGACTCATTTTGAAAGCTATTGCTACTGCTTTTAGATACAATCAAGGTAATTTGAATTGTGCATTTTTAACCCTTTCGTCACGGCAAACCGCATATGCGGTCCAGGGGAAGTAGTCCGTCAACACTACGGACCGAGTTTTCGGTCTGGGGCAGTTTTCTTTGTTAACATTATAGTACCCGACTAAATATCTTTCGGGGTACCTCTAATAACTTCCTTCTGGTAATGTAGATGTTATATTTGGATTATCTCGTGAGTTTAGCTTGTATACAACTAGAAATAACGAACAAAGTAGGAACTTTTAACGTGTTTTCCGAATGCTGAAAGTTGTATCCAAAATGGCGGCGTTTAAAGGATTTTTTTTAGAGGAGAGTTTTCGGAGGATTTAAATAATTTTGACCTGATAAATTTGCTTGACAATGAGAGAAGACGTATGGAGAGACAATGAATGCACTTGTGGGTGACAGTGATGACGATGAAGATGACTTTGAAGGTTTTGAACCAGAGGAATTGTACGCTCCACGTGGGGTTTTTTTGGACGAAGCCCGAAAACCAAAGAGATTTGTTTCAGTTTTCTGACAGAGTTGGGCACACCCGAGAGTTACATTGCTCCGGGAAAGCTTCGGATTATTTTCAAATATTCTATTCAGATGAAGTTTTTGGAAAAATTGTCCGTTTAACGGAACTTCAATGCGACGATCAAACGTGGCAGAAGCGAAAGACTTGTGTTGCTACTGTGATTATTCACTAGTACATCTAGGGTCAATTGAACAAGTTTTGAGAACATTCTAAGTTTTCTAAGAGGTAATAAAATAATTATATTTTACCTGTTGTTACCTGTTTGTACTTGCATTTTAACAGTTGTAATATATATGCACATTTTATTGAATTAGTCAAAATTTGATTTTTAACCTTTATTTTGACACATAATCCAGCCAGATATCTTTAACATTGGCAAAGTTATGTTGTTTCAAAGACCACAAGTTATTTTGCTTTACAACTCCAAAGTTACTTAGTGTTGAGGACTCTATGCCTACAAAGTTACTTAGTGATGAAAGGGTTAACTGAAATAAAACACTTAATATTATACAAACTTGAACTTCAAATATAAATATTTTCTACTGCAGTATAATTTATGTAACTCTGTTATTCTACTTTTCTAGGAATAATGCAAATAATTTTTTATAAATATATCAACATATTTCCTTGCCTAATACTGCATGTTTGTCAGAGGTTAGCTGGTGGTCACGTCATGTGATTCAGTAGGCAGAGGGATCTATCATTTTGCAAAGGACATTTGGTAAAAACCGTTGAAATACATGTAAAACACTCAAAATAGTTACATTGCATATTTTCATGTTGTAAGACTATTAAAATGATGACAAGATGTTTAACCCTTTCATCACTACAGACTGAAAAATCGGTCCAGGGTAAGTAAGTCCGCAAACACTATGGACCGAATTCTCTGTCTAGGGCAGTGTTCTTCTTTAACGTTATAGTACCCAACTAAATAACTTTCGGGGTACCTCTAATAACTTCCTTCTTGTAATGTAGATGTTATATTTGGATGATCTCATGAGTTTAGCTTGTATACAACTAGAAATATCGAACAAAGTAGAAACTTTTAACGTGTTTTCCAAATGCTGAAATTTGTATCCAAAAATGGCAGAGTTTGAATAAATTTCAGTGGAGGTTATTGAAGGATTTGAATAATTTTGACCTTTTTTAATTTGGATGAAAATGAGAGAAGATGTCTGGAATGGAATGCTCTTGTGTGTGACAGTGATGATGATGAAAACTTTGAAGGTTTTGAACCAGAGGAATTGTACGCACCACGTCGTTTTTTTTTTTTGGACGAAACCGGAAAACCAAAGAGATTTGTATCAGTTTTCTGACAGAATTGGGCACACACAAGTGTTAGATGGCTCCAGGAAAGTTTTGTAATATTTTCACATATTCTATTCGGATGAAATTTTTGGATAAACTGTTTAACGAACTTCAATGTGACGATCAAACGTGGCAGAGCGATATAGGTGTGTGGACAGATCTCACCTTGGAGATTATTTTGGTTCATTTTATAGAATTTTATATATTATGGACACCATGAAAGAAAGATTTGTGCTGTTACTGTGATTATTCACTAGTACATCTAGGGTCAATTGAACAAGTTTTGAAAACTTTCTAAGTTTTCGAAGAGGTAATAAAAAAATTTCTTGTATTTTACCTGTTGTGTTACCTGTTTGCACCATCATTTTGACAGTTGTAATAGATATGCACATACAATCTGATTTTTATCCTTGATTTTGACACATAATCCAGCCAGATATCTTTATCATTGATGAAGTTATGTTGTTTCAAAGTCCACAAGTCATTTTGCTTTACAACTCCAAAGTTACTTAGTGTTGAGGACTCTATGCCTACAAAGTTACTTAGTGATGAAAGGGTTAATAAAACTAGTAAAATTTTTCTTTTGCCGCTTCACCACAAATGGCTTATGACATAAAATGGTAGTCTCAAAGATAATTAATCATATATTGTCAACATCTGCCATAGCAGAAATCCCCTTTTCATATGTTTTTATGTGATGAAGTATTGTTGTTGTTGTTGTGGGGCTAAATGCCCTTTATCAGGACACGATAGGCTATACATTGTGGCCAGTATTAATGGTGGAGGAAGAAACCAGGAAATCGATGGAAAGAACCAGTGACCCACGAGAAGCTACTGGCAAGCTCCCTCACATATCCACATTCCCTGAATCATAGACTCGAACCCACACAGAAGTGAGATGGCAGTGATCTGTAACGGACAGCACTTTAGACCACTCAGCCACTTGGAGCCCCTGATGAAGTATTGAATAAAAATGAATAATTGTATTGCATGTAGTAATGGACCTGGTTACTAAGCCACAATTTGAGTTAACTTGGGTAATGCATGTTGCATCTAGTTGGTAGCAAAATTGATTACAGAACAGGAGACTGTCTTGTCTTTCTGCTATCCACTTTGAAGGGAAATAGGACTGACATTTTACTTCTGTTATCAATGCACAATACTGAAATGAAATGCAGTTTGGGTAATGCCATGAAATGGATGCATGGCAAATTGAACTTCCATTTGGACCAGTTTAGTTCAAATGACAGATTCCAAGGTTTGCCTATCACCTTATACCTTGGAACCAGCAAGTTCTTTGAATCTGCAATAGATGGTGCAATATGAAAAGGCTGACAAGAAGGCTCTCCATTTCCCTCCCTTACTACTGTTTTACTCCCTTATAAGATGAGTCCAGATGTAAACTGCACAGATGCAGAGCGGCCATTGCATGCTTTGCAGGCCAATCTGGGTTGGTGCATTTTGCTAGGAATAATTGATAAAACAAACAGTATAGATGGGATCTGCAGGTGCCTTATGTTACAGCAGATCAGAATTCGTTGTTTGCAGTTTGACTTATAAGTGAGTGTACATGGTATATGTGTATTCCTTTAATAATCTTTCATTATTGTGGCATATTTGACAGTACATATCCTAATGGGCATTACATGCATTTAGACCTAATAAACCAAATCTTGTTTTTTTTAAATGAAATTCTGTTTTTTGGTTTTTTTTAAAAAATGAAAGTGGAATATAGTTTTATAATATAAACTTAATTTATATTTTTCTAGCTGAATAAACTGCTAAATGTCTTTCACATTAACCTGTGACAAGACTTCTGTGTTAACTGTTCTCAGATTTACTCATTTCTTGATAAAAAAGATTCTCAATTCTAGGGAAAGGGACCCAAGAAATTTATTGTTTGAATCATCAGTGGTTCTGGAAATGATTTTGCATTTAACTACCATACTTTTCCTTATACTTTTCCTAAGTAATGACCATTATTTTGGGATAGTGTTGAGCTAAGTATAGTGCAAAGAATGCACATCATTCTTTACATTGTTTTCAAGTCATTTTGGATGGCTGGCATTCTTTAGAATATAAAAATATATATTTTTCAAAGCCTAAAAATATTTATATATTTTCCTAGAGATAATCATTTAGTTTGATTAATTCTCTGTATGATCATGTATGTATGTACATATTTGAATGCATGTGTGCATGTATCATGGTCCATAGAGAACCTAAAAGAACTTCAAGAAACCTAAAATTTTGTTTTGACTAAAAAAGAAAAAACGCAATAAAGCTTAAAATTCCTGAAAGAAACCAAATTAAATAGAAACAAAACATCAAAGTTGAAAAAAGCTCTACCTCGGCCATACCAGAGAAAAGGCTTCTTGGCATATCTTTTTTGTTGGGCCACCCAAGCAGACTAGAAAATGAGTAAATTTTACAATCCATCCAGTCATTTCATTTTACCTTTCATTTTATAAGCCTATAAAAGCTTATCATTTTCATCATTTTTAGAGAGAGCAACAGTTGTGCCCCAGTTTAATGGTAATTTTGAAAATTTAACTGATTTTACTTATCTTAAATTTTGTGAGCCAGGCATGTAATAATAACAACCAGAAGTAGTTCATGTAGTTTGTGACATCATTCTAAAGGCTTGAAATATGTTACGCTGCAAAAGTTTGGACCAAAATCAGCACATTTTATATAACAAGGTCATAATTTTCAGTGACCAGATATGGAATTATAATTGGTCTGATCACAGCAAGATATAGACTTCTTTCTGGGGAGATCTACTGAGTTACCTTAGATATGGAAAACATCAAATTGTCACTGTCTTTTTAATTCACTTGAAAAAGTATGGATCATCACAACTTTTATTTTGTTTAGATACTATAAAATATGTGCTATATTTTGAAGTTTTTGCAAATTTCCATTTGTTAATGAGAAAATGGCTGATCTCCAATATCATCAATTTTGTCTACATGCAGCATTTAGAGTTAAAGTTTGAATCAGTTCCTGCTGTAATATTATAGGGTTTATGGTGGTGTTGGTGATGGTGGAATGAGACCCAGTTAGATTTTAAAAAAAATGTAAGATTACTCCTTAACCCTTTCATCACCAAGTGAGTATGTAGGCATAAAGTCCTCAACGCTAAGTAACTTTGGAGTTGTAAAGCAAAATGACTTGTGGACTTTGAAACAACATAACTTTGCCAATGTTAAAGATATCTGGCTGGATTATGTGTCAAAATCAAGGTTAAAAATCAAATTTTATGACTAATTCAATAAAATGTGCATATCTATTACAACTGTTAAAATGCAAGTACAAACAGGTAACAACAGGTAAAATACAATTATTTTATTACCTCTTAGAAAACTTAGAATGTTCTCAAAACTTGTTCAATTGACCCTAGATGTACTAGTGAATAATCACAGTAGCAACACAAGTCTTTCTTTCATGGTGTCCATAATATATAAAATTCTATAAAATGAACCAAAATGATCTCCAAGGTGAGATCTGTCCACACACCTAAGTGACCTATATCGCTTCTGCCACGTTTGATCGTCGCGTGGCATTGAAGTTCGTTAAACTGACAATTTTTCCAAAAACTTCATCTGAATAGAATATTTGAAAATATTCCGAAGCTTTCCTGGAGCCATATAACTTTCGGGTGTGCCCAACTCTGTCAGAAAACTGAAACAAATCTCTTTGGTTTTCGGGCTTCGTCCAAAAAAAAAAAACCCATGTGGAGCGCACAATTCCTCTGATTCAAACCTGCAAAGTCATCTTCATTGTCATCACTGTTACCCACAAGTGCATTCCATTGTATCTCCATACGTCTTCTCATTTTCAAACAAATTTATCAGGTCAAAATTATTTAAATCCTCCGAAAACTCTCCTCTAAAAAAAAATCCTTCAAATGCCGCCATTTTGGATACAAATTTCAGCATTCGGAAAACACGTTAAAAGTTCCTACTTTGTTCGTTATTTCTAGTTGTATACAAGCTAAACTCATGAGATAATCCAAATATAACATCTACATTACCAGATGGAAGTTATTAGAGGTACCCCGAAAGATATTTAGTCGGGTACTATAACCTTAGAAATGAACACTGTCCTAGACAGAAAAGTCGGTCCATAGTGTTGACGGATTAGCTTCCCCTGACCGCAGTCTGCTGTGATGAAAGGGTTAAGTAATAAAATCAATTTTAAAATTTGTCAGAGAAATTATAAAATGAAATTCGCTCCCAAAAATGCTAATGTTTTTAGTATATAATCTTATCCTTATTAATCTAATCTGGCTTATGTTTATGCTGCCTTGGAAGTAAATGAAGAAAAATTAATAAAATCCTAAATAATAACTGTGGTCTATATTAATGATAAAGTTCTACTGTTTGTCAGATGTAATTTTGATGTTGATGGAAACATGTAAATGCATGCTTAATACATGGGTTGATAATATCTATCAGAAACCATTGTTTTACTATTTCTTTATTACCATTTTTTACCCTCACCCCTCCTTTGGACCAATGAGAAAGTAAAGAGTTACTCAAGTGTCTGAAAGATTGAGACAAATCATTAGACAAGCCAACATTAAAATCAAAATTTTCAAAACTTTCAATAATGCAGTGTGAGGTTCACTACATGCTATACAAGAAAATGATGTACATTATCAATTAAGAAATAAACAAATCATTAATCTGTAAATGCTTATCATAATCAACTCATTATTGCCACAGGCAGCTTGTTGAGAAAAATGACAAATGAAAACAATGCCTTGAGGTGTGTCTAATTTACATTTGCTGATTGGTTAATGGCTCAGGTGATTGACCAGTGGTGATAGTTCAATTTTGGCCTGGCTGGAGAGAGATTTTCAACCAGTTATTAGGGATTAAATTCACTTACAAGTCATGCCAAGTTTTTCTGTATGATTAAAATGACTTCTGTTAAGGATGAAGGTAAAAGTATGGTTTGAGTCTTAATATGATGTAACTAATAAGAATACTTAGAAGGGTTGTGGCTAGCAAGATTAACTTGCTTCCAATTGTAAAATTTCAATAAAAAATTCTGAGGCCAGCAACAGAAAATGGGGGCTGCCAAGTGGACCTAATTAATAAAGTGGAATTATCCCCGAGAACCTCAAATTATGTGGGAATATCTCATCCCCTCCACATGGGTGGAATTTAATGATAAAATAAAGATAAAGATTAAAAATATGTGAGAATTTTAAACATTCAGTACAATTTTAGTGTAATGATCTCAAAATATGCATGACAGAACAGACCCTGTATATACACACAACATAATCATGAATGCTTCAAACTTAAATCTCACTGGTTTAAGATTTAAGATCATAGACAACTCTTATAATAAAAAAAAAGTGTAAACTGACAACTTAATAATTTTTCAGTACAGCATAATTATTAGGAGCACAATGGTTTTCCACAAGTGCATACTGTCATAGCCAGTTTTGGCAGGTGTTAAATAAGTAGCATTTTCTAGAGTATTTTATCCTTTTTGTCCATGTATCATTTTCATGTATTTTGCCAGACTGTTGCTGCAATTATTAAAACTGTACAAGAATTTCTCTTTTCCATTATTTAATAAATGGCACTTGCTGTAATCCTATTTTATTTACAGCCTCTCTCCAACTTCATAGCATCTTTCAAAAACAAGGGTAAAAAGTGATGTGCATGATATTGTTGATATCCTTATGTCATTTTGAGCTGTGTAGTAACCACCAATCATATGAAAGCAGACCACCTTAAATCTAGTACTCTTACCACCTTCAATCTAGTATTCTTACCACCTTCAATCTAGTACTCTTACCACCTTAAATCTAGTACTCTTAAGTTTCTGATATAAACCTTTTCCAAACATTGACATGGTAGAACCAATTTTCAGGAACCATTACTACAAAATGTAAACAAAAAAAACAACCTCCAAAACAAATCAAACAAGCTCTATCTATCCCTTTAGCATGTTACCAACCACCGAAGGGTGGTTTTGGATGCCTGAATATTCAAAATCACTTCTGGCCTGTCTTATTTTATGAAAGCCAATAAAATACTGACTATTTGCCTTTAAAGGCAGCAGGAGGAAATGGGTGGTAACTTGCTATAATGAAATATTATGTCACTGCATGCATATATGTTATGTTCAAAAGAAAAGATTAATGGGATAGTAATAATGCACTTACCCACTAATTCCTCCAGGTCTAGACCAATGAAATTATGGAAAATTAAAGCCAATAGAGAACTAATGATGCTCAGACCAGTACTACTACACCTATCTTGCACCTGGTGAAAGTGCCTCCTTTATTCCTTTCTTCTCAACATATCTGAATCAACACTTTCAGTAGTTGCCAGTATATATGGTAGTCAAGTATTACAATTGTTGGTATAATCCATTAAAAGGGTATATGGTACAATTCCATAAAAAAATAATGATTTCCAATTAAAAACTACATGTGCACTGACATCTAATACCCAGTCTTGATATTCTTATTAATAATAAACTGCCTTGAAAATTCCAGAGTTAAAAGAAAATGAAATAACAAAAAGTTATGCTCTTGTCCTTTATTTCATCATTTCATTTTGTCTATAGGCACCAGTTATTTTTTTATGAGCAGCAGCTTCTGATGGGATGAGAGGAAATCTATAAGCATAATGAACGAACTTTAACTAAAAGCTGACCGCAATTAACATAAAAATCCCAATCAGCTGATGAATAATTAGTACCAATATAGAGACCTTACAATTTGGCCTTAGTAATATCACATACCCAAGATCCATAACAGTCTCTAGTACTTATGTCAATGTAGTTAACACCAGTCTCAATCTAAATACATGCTTTGTTGGCCAGATTTCTTAGTGTGTATGATTTAAATCATAATTTATATCCTGTCCATAGAATTTTCATACAAAACTGGTTAGTAGTACAAATCAATAATTGTGTTGGAATTAATTACATATATGAAATTTTGATTTTACTGCCTCAAGTGGCATATCTTGCTATGGCACTGACCCTTGACCTTTCAGCAAAAGAAAAAGATCACCAACAATTTACTATATTCTATGAAAAACTTGTATTGGTGAGAGGACAAGTCACTGACAACCATACTGGAGATAGCAGAAGTAAAAAAAAAAAAGAAATCAACAGTTGACAGAAATCTGTGGACTAATTCATACTTACTATTTATAGCATTGCTGGCTACAGAAAATAATTAATTTAGCATAAGTCTCTGAATGGCAGACAATGGTTATCCATGATCTAAACTGGACTAAATAAAGGTTTTGAAACTAGTATCAGATTACATGATGGAAACACTGTTCAATATAAATCCCTATCACTTAAGTTTCTTCCTTGCATGTCTGAAACTCATTTAATCACCCACTGTGTGCTTGTAACCACATTTCACTTCAATGTTATGGCTTGCTTTATCTCTCTGAAATTCTCAAGGCTACAAAGATATGTAAAATATAACTCCTTGAAACCTATAAAATTTACAATCAATAAGAATCATTCACACTTTATACATGATGTATTTTGGATCCGAGATCAAACATTTCTTGTCTTTGTATAATATTTAATTATATTAAGTAAAGTGGAATTTTTTTAAAAACTTAATGCATGTTAAAAAAGGTGGGACATACTCTGTATGTGTCCTAAAATATACATCTTTTCAATTAGTCTATTAGCTCCGTTTCAAAAGAAATTTTATTCAGTGCAAGAACATGGATTATATTCCTATTTAATCTACTTTGAGATTACTTAATGTTTTGCACATCTGAATGCCAAACTAACCAGCAACACTATATTGTTGTCATCTAAAACTACTGGCTAAAGGTGCACCATAAAAAGTGCCCCACTAAGTACAAATTGCTCAGAAAAGCTTTATAAACACAAGAATTTGTGTTGATGAACAGAATTAGAAGGAGCAATTTGGTGGCCATAACTGCTAGGAGTGATTATACTGAATGATGAAGCCCAACCCATTCAATATCTCTTCAATACAAGATGCAAATTCTGGCTGAAATTCAACAGTCCTTGGCTGCAGAAGGAAACAACTCTTCTAAATGATCATGTGGAATGCTGGAAATAAAATTTAGTCTCAACAAATTTGGTTCATATCCAAGAACCCCAAAATGGCATTGTGACTCCTGTGTATCTTGATGTATGTTAATTTTGGTTCAACTGAATAAAACCCAAGTGTAATAATACTGCTGAAACCAATATTAGGCCAATGTGAAATTAAAGGCCATAACTAATGTTTTTGTTGACTAACGAAAAACCACAATCCAGGTCTCACCAATCAAGAGTTGCATGCAAAATTTGGCTGAAATGTAAATGATCATGGTAAAGCAATGCTAAACCAAGGTCAAGCTTGTGGGGTGCAAGTGATTCACATGCAAGGCATAACTCTTGTCAACAACAATATTATGAAATGTTGTAGATTTAACAAGATATAAACATAAAACAACATACCAAATTTGGTTAAAATCCAACAAATCCTTGGAAAAGGCATGCTGTGGAAACCAAACATCAAGAGGAAAGCATTTTTGGGGGCATAACTTGTAATCTGGACACTAGAAATAAAACACTCTTTCTAGCCTTATCAATATGTCACAAACCAAATCCAAAGTTGAAATCCAACCATCATTGGCAAAGTCAAGCAGCAAAAACCATTGAGGTGGGCAGTCAATCTCTGAACATAACTCCTATAAATGAAGTTTTAAAATGCATTACAATAATCTGATTCAAGAGTTTGTCAATATTAGAGCTGCATATGAAATTTTACTGAATCCATCAATCACTGGTAAAGTTAAGCTACAAAGATAGGCAATCACAGGCCATAACTCCTCTAAATTAGAAGACTGATGGCTGGAAGGTGAAATCTCAGTACTAAACTACAAACCAAATTTGGGGTTTATAACCAATAATTCACAGTAGAGTTATCTCGTGGAAACCAAACTGCTGATGGAAGGATGGACAGAATAATACTGACACTACAGTGATGCATCTAAAATCTTAACGTGGGGGACACAGCATTCCCCACCTCCAAATCTGGAGGACACAACATTTTTGAGAGACAAACGTAAAATAGTACACTAAAATAACTGTTATTAAATGAGATAAATCTATTTTCTTCAAAAAAATCTGCTAAAAAAATAGTGTGGTCTGCACTGCAATATTTTACTTGGCAATTTACATTAATGCAAAAAAAAATGCCCAAGTTAAAAACATGAAATGAACTTTTCATATTTTTCATTCCCAAACATGCTCTCATTTAGTGAACACTCATTATCTACCAACAATTTTCATAGTATCAATATGTTTACTAATTCTGAACTATTATTTTGTTAATTAAATGACAGCTGAACTATTATTTTGTTAATTAAATGACAGCTGAACTATTATTTTGTTAATTAAATGACAGCTGAACTATTATTTTGTTAATTAAATGACAGCTGAACTATTATTTTGTTAATTAAATGACAGCTGAGCATTTGCATAAATGTAGCATCTTCCGTTATCATTTCAACTTCAGAATATATCTTCCTAACAGAAAGGTTGACCTTAACCTCGAAAACAGGTTACACTAACAGCCATCAAACAATTTACACTGCAATCAGTCAACTACCACAAAACCCTTGAATTTTTCATTGCCAGATACATTGTTTTAAAATAGATATTTGCTGCTATCTTAAGTTTGTATCACCTTTGCAACTTTGGTAAGTACTAATGTCAGCACATGTGGAAGGGCATCTACTAATGAAGGCTATAGGTATATATTCCATAAAGCTTCCTCTGCAATAAGTGCAGTGTGGTTGCACATGGTCAAGATTTGTAGGACACAGGACTAACAATTATGAGAAACCTACAAGCCCTCAGTCAATGGGCGACACAGATTCTTTTTTATAACCAAATTTATCAAGCAGCAACCTAATAATCCGTGAAAGCAGTACTATAATCATAGTGGTAAAATCTTTAGAAAAATATTATGCTGCAAAGTCAATCAGTAAGGGAAAGACACTTATAAAATTTGATATATCAAATATTTAGAGAGTGTATATATGTGTGTGTGTGTGTGTGTGTATATATATATATATATATATATATATATATATATATATATATATATATATATATGTGTGGGAGGGATTTCAAAATTCACATGCTCAAATAACAATTTTAATGCATTTGATAAAATTTTCCAATCACTTGCCTAATGCAACTACTGATTCATAACTGACCAGAATTATTTAATGAAAGATATATTCTGTTGATAATACTGCCAATCATTTTTGCTAAAGCTCCATACTTCTACCAGGAGTCTGTTTTCCATTTGTTTTTATCATATTTGTACATATATTTCAATCTCTTGCTTCAATACTAATAAATACTTTACCACAGGGACAACCAACCATTTATAACTATTACAACTGATATTTAAAAGAGCAAAGTATAAGTTATGAAAAACATTTTACAAAATTAAATTAAAATTTTTATGTTAACACCGTTTACTTTCATTCCTGGTATTACAAATTTTGGTACAGTGTACAAATTCTGGTGTGAGCATTAGTGAGTGTGTCTGTTTTTTTAGGTGTCATTTTCTAAAGCAGATTTCACTAGACTATTCTGTGATTAGACAGTGTGTGTGTGTGTGTGTGTGTGTGTGTGTGTGTGTGTGTGTGTGTGTTATTTAGATTTGTAATGCAGTTTCAACAATTTTTCAGTCATATTGCTACAAGTTATGCAGTGCAACAGTTTCTAGTGATGTTTAGCACTGCAGCATCATGCTCCAGACATGTAGCATGATGTCCCACCCATTCACATTATCCTGACACCAGGCAAATCAGTCCTAACCCCAGACATGTAGCATGATGTCCCACCCATTCACATTATCCTGACACCAGGCAAATCAGTCCTAACACTAAACAATAAATCTGATGACACTTTTAACATAACTATGGAACTGAATAGACTTTTACCGAATGGCTGTGGCAATACCATAGTAATAATTGGCTGGGATCTGCAGATTTCAGTTCCATGGTAACCAGATTCTTGAAAGTGTGGTTGTAACAGTTACTTTATAGCTATATGGTTTTGGGTTTGGCCACTTTGCAAGCACAAAGGTCTAACATTTAGCTAGTGCAATGCACTCTCATTGCAACACTGCAATCTGGAGTTCAATCCCTAAATCTGAGAGGGGCAATGGTTACCTATCAAAATCAAGTGGTGTACCATGGTTTGTCTAGTTTCTTCCTTAATATAGATCCATATACCAACATCTGAAAGGCTGTTAAGACTCATTCATACAAGATGAAAGAACTTCTTGTACAACAGATGCATAAAAGGAAAGTTTGAAAAAAGATGCTTCCAATAACAGTTTGATATCTTCTATATTCTGCAGCTGATTCTATTTCTATTTCATAAACCATCTCCATTTCAGAGTTTATTGTTGAACTTCTTAGCACTTATTGGACAATCAAATTATATGAGAGGACTGGACAAACTGTATGGACTGCATCAAAAATAACAGAAAGACGGATGTAAGAGAATGAGCTGCATGAAACACAATATCATTCATTAGTACTTCATATGTAAAAACATACAGAAAAGAATTATTTGTGAATAAGGATACAATTCTAGAATCCATTTGAAAAATAATCTGCAAAAAAAAAACAAGTTTTGATGTGTGAATGGTGCTAAATACCCTGTTTGTAGGCTGTATACAATGGATCCATTGGATTAGGTCCAGGGTTTTGTGGAACATTCTTCATGCTGTTGGAGACAGGTGGAGAAAACATCTGAAAGCAAGAAAGGATAAATTAATTAAAATACAGTGTTTGTCCATCTACAAAGCTTAAAAAACTGACAGGTACAGACAAAGATCAAACATCACATAATGCAAGATCTATTATAGAATGTGAGGTTTACACAAAACTGTATAGTAAACAAAGAGAGACTAAAATTCAACTTATTTTTGCCAGATTTTCTCATTACATTTTTATCCTTCTTCATTATATTCCTTTTCTATTCTGAAAATTTTCATCTTTTACTCACAAATGGAGATCAATTCCCCTTTACTTAAATTTTCTGGTCAAGAAAAGACCTTTATAATGCAGCTTCTCGATAAGACTGCTTATTGACTTAAAATTACAAGTCCAGGGAAGAGTGTTCAACCTCAGTCATATTATATCACAGCAAATTCCTTAACCCAACTTGTATCTAAGACTTAAATCTGTCATAGGTAAAAACCTGCCTGCAATTTTGTGCTACAAGCTCAATCTTAAAATGGTCTCACACAACCCCCAACCCTGCTGAAGCTGGAATTGTTGTTGCTACAAACACACACAAACAATATTAGAGTCTACTCTACTTTGCAGTAGTATGTACTTCATATATGAGAATTGTTAAGTAATGAAAATTCACATTTCTAAAAGACTTCAGTTTCATGTTCTTTCATCCATTTGTATTCATTAAATATCTGACTTTTGTTAAGAAACCTCCTGACAAAAATAAAGTTAAAAAATAATCAGGAATTTGGCAAGCACCTTAATATCTTAGTATTTCAACCTGCAAAGTTTGAGTGAATGGGTAAATCTGGGTTGATGCTATCCCAAGGTAGGTCACCTCGAAGCTGTTAAATCTGGTTTAGGAAATGTAAAAAAAATCAATAGCTAGAAATAAGAAATGAAATAACTGAAACAACCATAATCTTTATGAGCACATGACAGGATTTCACTGTTAATTTACATGTCCTGTGAGAGAGGGTTTCAAATACATAGTGCTAAGCATGCCTGCATGTCACAATACTCATCATTTAACACCCTCATTGGTACAAATTTCTACACCTTTCACTTAGAATTAGTTCTATAATCAAATTATTGACTTTATTATGCATTTATAGGCTGTGTTTATTATTGCAAAACTTGAAAAAGGTGTATAAAATCCAATCTCATTTGCATTAAGTGAGTAAAACATGACTTTTTCATCATTTAATGCATTTGATGTCAAGCATAATGCTTCATATGATGGTTTGATGATGTTCCTGACCATTTACCCAGAAAGTGAGAAGCTTTATTAAGATAAGGCCCAGATGGGGATGTGTTTAATTAAGGGCATAGGTCATAAATCTGACACAACTCTGAACATTATTTCACTCACACCATGTAAATACCCTGCTACAACCTCACTAATGTGTGTACTTTTCATTTGGTGATTTTCTTTCAAAATGTGAAAAGTCCAATTACAATGCAAACATTGTGTGATTATTAACAGTGTTTAACAATTACAATCCAGTTATACAGTTATGCTAGATATACAGAACTGGTACAGGATGGTTTGAGGGGGGGGTACAACAATTGTAAAACATGATGAGATGATCTAGTTTGTCATCGAAAGTTAATCATGGTAACTGTTACACTATCAACACCAACAGTTAATAGACATGATAAACTGGTTGAGCATGAACAAAAAGAGTTACTCATTGTAATTGGTCCAGCATTAACACAAGTTACTTATGGTAACTGGTCCAGCATTAACACCAACAGTTTACTCATGGTAACTGGTCCAGTAATAACACTAATAGTTACTCATGGTAACTGATCCAGCATTGACACCAACAGTTAATAGACATGATGAACTGCTGTAGCATCAACAACAACTCTTACTCATGGTAATTGGTCCAGCATTAACACCAATAGTTACTCATGGTAACTGGTCCAGCAATAACAACAATAGTTACTCATGGTAATTGGTCCAGCATTAACACCAATAGTTACTCATGGTAACTGGTCCAGCAATAACAACAATAGTTACTCATGGTAATTGGTCCAGCATTAACACCAACAGTTACTCATGGTAACTGGTCCAGTAATAACACTAATAGTTACTCATGGTAACTGATCCAGCATTGACACCAACAGTTAATAGACATGTTGAAATGGTGTAGCATCAACAACTCTTACTCATGGTAATTGGTCCAGCATTAACACCAATAGTTACTCATGGTAACTGGTCCAGCATTAACACTAATAGTTACTCATGGTAACTGATCCAGCATTGACACCAACAGTTAATAGACATGTTGAAATGGTGTAGCATCAACAAGTTACTCATGGTAACTGATCCAGCATTGACACCAAGAGTTAATAGACATGATGAACTGGTGTAGCATCAACAACAACAGTTACGGTAACTGGTCCAGCATAAATACCAACAGTTAACCCATTTTATCCTGAATACTGGCATAATACCTCACTTTATCCTAAATATGCCTGTGGTAGTAGTATCCCATTTTATCCTATGATAATTGTGTGTCATATCTAGAAACGTGTTATACATCACAAATATTTGTGTACTTCTTCACCAACACTGAAAAAAGCTTGAAGCATACATGCACAGTGAATATTTATTTAAAGTTCTGGTTGGATTAAAAAAAAAAAACTTGGTTTGAAAATTGATTGCAAAATTGATGGACAACAACTCATATGTAAACAAGGATGTTGATAGCAATGGTAGCAACATTGAAGTTGACGATTTGGATAATTCTGATAAAAATATGGACTTAAATAATGGGTTAGAATTGAATAAAGTTGATGAAAGAGATGATGCATGGCTTCATGCACTTTTTGACAGTGATTCGGAGAATGAGGCTGACTTTGGCGGCTTTCCAGAGGTATGGGTCTGGGTTGAATGTTCACCTCAGTTGCAGACACGATTAAATTGATAGAAAAGGCAACTTTTCAACACCCAGAAGATGTGGTATTCAAAATTTTGACAAAATATGTACTAATTAATTACCTTTATATTACTGAAAGATTTCTAGGATTAATTTGTGACAAGTTTTCATGAGAAACTGCATGTTTAAGTACATGTTCTAGAATGTGAAGTAAACAAATTGTTTTGTTACCCAATGTTAGCATAATTATTATAACATTTGAACTAGCAGTGTCAGAAACAAAATACTAGAAATAGAATTATTCTTATTTTATTCACAAATTTGGAACATTTTATTCATCTCTTAAAAAAAGATTCACTGAACATCATGGTAAGTTTTTCAAGTCATATTTGGAAAAACAGTTTTCAAAAAGCATGTACACTGGTAAATAAAAACAAAACATATCAGTGTTGCAAATTATTACCTTTTCAGAGATACATAGTTTTAAAACAAATAACAATGTTACATTTTTTCCGTCTACATGGTCAAGGTCATCCTATTATCTACTGCTGAAACTGTATGATGCTCCATGTTACCATACTGTATTTAGAACTAATCAGGAATCAGGCACTGCAGATGAAATTGGTAAACAGGATAAAATGGGTTAACAGACATAATGAACTTGTCCAGCACGAACTTGTCCAGCACCAACACCAACAGTTACTCATGGTAACTTACCCAGCATCAACATCAACAGTTACTCATGGTAACTGGCCCAGCACCAACACTTACTCATGGGAACTGGCCCAGCATCAACACCAAATGTTAACAGACATGATGAACTGGTACGGCTATGCCACAAACAATTTACTCAACTGTTCCATCAACATCACCAACAGAGCTACTAGAGATGATAAAAACAAGTCTAGAATTTTAACAGTTGCTAGCTTCAAGCTGGTCCAACAAACAGTACTAATTATGATGAAAAACAAGTCCCATCACTTTACCTTTATCAGTTTATCTGATATGGTGTACTAGTTACATTTATGCCCTAATGACCAAATGGTCCATTATTTGACCTGCAGAAATTAATAACATGCCAGTAACACTGGTACACAACCAACAGTCCATCACTTGACCAGTAACAGTTACTAGACATGACAAGCTGATGTCATCCAAAACCAACACACACATATATTACTATCAGAATCTTCTGCATGAAACATCATTTATTCTTAATGATTGTGTAACAATGGTTGCACAGTGGTTAGCATGCGGAACTCTTGAAAAGAACAGTTCTTGTAATCATTCTAACAGCTATTATTGTGTCCTAAGCGCAATATTGTACAATTATGGGCTTGTTTTGCTCTGCAAATAGTTTTACTGAAATTTTGAAATACAATGTATGTGTGTGTATGGTGTATGTGTGTGTGTGTGTGTGTGTGTGTGTGTGTGTGTGTATGTATGTATATATATATATATATATATATATATATATATATATATATATATATATATATATATATATATATATATATATATATATATACCAGACAGAACAGACTGTGCAATCCCTGGATTCTGTAGTAGAATCTTGATAATAGTGGGCAGAAATAATAGTTTAATACAAACAATACTATCATACAGGTTAGAGAAATTAAATTCATACTCTACCAAGTTTCGAACTCAGGGAAACTCAGGTCCGGTGAGTAAATGGCACCAATCCCTGTCTGTTCTGTCTGGTATATATTTATAATTCTTTTAAAAACAAAAATCCTATACACCTTGATTTCTTTCATAGGAATCTGGAACGACTGTGTGTATATATGAGAATTAATTACTAGGTGGTCATGCCAAAATGTCTGCTACACACAGCTTATATAACAACTATATTATAACAAGAGCTTATATCACAACAATTCAGTGCCATCATTTTTGGTGATGCATGGCAAGGCATGGGTGCCATTTACTCGCTGGACCTGGGTTCCAGGTTCCAAACTCCGAGTACACTCCAGAGTAGGAATTTAATTTCTCTAACCTGTATGATAGTATTTTTTGTATTAAACAATCAATATATATATATTACACAGCTCAATAAAACAATGTAACAAAAAAAAAACTGAATCTTTTAAACTTCACATACTGACTGCTATGTACAGACTATCATTTACTTAAAAATGGCATTAAACCTAAAACAATAACAAATTGTGATATAAAAATATCCACAAGTAAACACAAGAACACATTTGCAGCATACAAAGAAAGCAATACATTGCAAGTAACAAAACCTTTTGTGTCAATGTGACTTTACACAAATCATTACAATCATAATGCATAACTTAAGAGATATAGCCATGAGACCAATGCCAGACATTTTGATATGCAAAAATTTGATGAGGTTATGGAGTGAAAAACTACTGTTAGAAATTTTAATTCTGAAAATAATGCTTATCATAACTTGTACTTAATCACTATAACTGACACCATTTTATTCCCAATCACTAATAGTTCTGCATTGCAAATCATTGCCAATATTATGATTAGTGATCTAAAAACTTTTTAAACAAGACCAAAAGACAAATTACAGGCAATGAATTGCCATCAAAATATGTTCCAGTAGAATCTATCTTCATCCTGGTTGTTTTATATTAACGAAAGTTGAAAAGGAAAACAGCCAATGGCTGCAAGGTGTGTATAATTATAAAGTGATACATTCTGACATGGTCAACAGGGTTTCCTCATGCCACTCTAAGCACTGAACAAAACCATGCCCTACATATTGCCCTTTTAGTTTTTCCTAAGCAGCATGCTCCCATATTGTACCTTTCCCCAAAAGCTACATAATTTACCTAGGAAGTAATGGTGCTTGGACATTCCCCCATTGGGTAACTAGCAGTGTGAGACAGATAGGCAGCAAGTATGAGCCTGTTATCAAAATACTTCTGAATGATGGGTTTTAAGAATATCCAGTTCCATACAATTTATATAGGTTATTAGTCTATATTAAAGTTGAAAATCAAATGTAAGGGCTGTCCTGCTACATTTATAGTATCAGTCCATTCTTGAAAGGATACAATCCAATATTGACCAGTATTTATCAAAAAAGCTTAAATGAACTAGAAAAAAAAACATGATAAAATATAAAAAATAAATCAGTCTCATGAACAAAAGACTAACTTATAAGATGGAAAAGTATTTGAAATTGCTTACATTAAAATTAACCAAAGAGTATTAGTATTATTGGCGAGATGGAAAAGTATTTGAAATTGCTTATATTAAAATTAACTGAAGAGTATTAGTATTATTGGCGGGATGGAAAAGTATTTGAAATTGCTTATATTAAAATTAACCGAAGAGTATTAGTATTATTGGCGGGATAATAGCTTTGCCTTTATACTTTTCAAAGACCTGCCAACCACATTAACACTTTTTCATTGAGGACTCCAATTTTTCTGTACAAGTTGTAATAAAATATAATAAACTAGTAGTGTCAACTTCGAGAAATAAGAGTATGAATTCTTTAGAGTCTGATCTGATGCAGTGAAAGCAATATCACATTCAACTTAAATGTTCTCAAGGTATGATGAAGACTTCATGACCTCAATTTCAGACTCTGCCATTGCAAGCCTGATCAAGATCAATATCTTCCTACCAGATCTCTCAATTCAGTGTAATGGGTTTTTGGAGATTTTTTTTTATATTTATTTTTCAAATGGCAGTGGCAATAAACTTTCCTGCCATGACCTATACTGAAATCAACACACATTGCGATTTTTACCATGTCTATATTTTTTCCATGTACAACCATAAGTCAGGATATTCCTTTTTATAAATCTGTGCTGACTGAACCTTTCAAGAGACTCATCCACCTTTCATCTACAACCTGTTTTTTGTTTTTCTGATTACATTTACATATGCTGTATATATACTTGTTTGTAAGTAGAATCAAATTTCAAACAACAAAAATCCTAATTTGGCATCACTTAATGCACCCACAGATAAGGGTCAAATGAGGGGGGTACTAATTACTCCCAACAAACTAAATAGACCCAGATCTTCTGCAGCATTATGCATTAGCAGATCTTGGTCTGTGCAGTTAGCAGTTGGACAAGTCTTATAAGCAAGTACAGACATAAATACTATGTGGCCACATTTTACAAGAAAAACCTGGGCAAAAAAAATTAAACCATGATACTAGTGTAATGTCAGGTGCTATATAAGATCAGACCAAAAGAATCATTTTGTTATGCTACTATTCCACATTTTGTAATAGAATGGTCACATCAGTATGATTTATGGTCAAATCCCAAGGGCTAGCAGATCTGTTGCTAATGTAGCACCAATTTTCTATCAAAGCATGACATATTCATGTCTTGTTTGCTTAAGAAAGATGAAAAAGAATGGTCAATGGTCTGAAAATTCTAATTAGATTTTTCTTCTGCAACTATTTTGTGTTGTCATGGACTAACATTACTTGTTTGCACCTTACAAGTTAACTACTTCCCTAGCATATATTCTATGTTAATTTACCCATGGAAAGATGAGGTGTCCTGACCACACAATAGTTGTTTAAAAATAATTTTGACTTTCAAGCAAATCATTATCAAACCCTTGGATCCTATAGTGAAATAAATATAATGTAGACTGCTATGCTGTCCCATAAAATAAACAACCAAATCTTCAATGTGGCTTTTGTATACAATTTTTCTAATGCAAGGCATCAAAGTACAGACCAAAGTTCCACACATATTGGGTGAAGAAGCCCTAAGCTGTGAGACAACAAATCATAGAAATGGTTTGGACAGGGATTCCATGAATCTTTCTTTCTTGGGAAATCAGAATTAACTCAAAACACATAATTGTAAATTTGCTGCCACATCTAAGCCTGAAAGGAAG
Source organism: Potamilus streckersoni (assembly GCA_016746295.1). Taxonomy (NCBI): domain Eukaryota; kingdom Metazoa; phylum Mollusca; class Bivalvia; order Unionida; family Unionidae; genus Potamilus; species Potamilus streckersoni. The sequence continues at coordinate 322,642 of JAEAOA010001447.1, forward strand.
ACAAAGAGTACTGATCTGCAATAAATAAATCAGCAAATGGCTAGAGGAATTTCCAATTAGAGGTTCCATAAAAATGTGACATTATTTTAATCCACTTTGATGTTTTAACTGCTGTCTGATGTCAACTCTGCTCAAGGCAAAGCAAAGACAAGTTATGTGCTTGCCTAATTTTCGGTCATGAGAGAATTAAAGTAATTCCATGATAAATTATGTACATATAGAAATGCATAAAAGGTTATCTTTAGAAACCAATAACCTTTCTTTAACAGCCTATTCCCATGCTCACTGAGGAATATTTGACTAGGCATGGGCAATTGTTAATTAGTTAAATAGCAGACAAATATTTAAATATCCATTGTATATATATGACCTTGGGCCATAAATCTCTTAAATGACAAACTTGCCCATTATCAAGTTTCACAAATTACATAAAATATGGATCTTCCCTCATATTTTTAATACTTCATAATAAATCTAAACATCTCATATGAGCAATATTCAAAAGTCCATCTAATATGGTAACTCAGTTGTTAAAACCTGGGATATGTATTCATGGGCCCAATGCCTCCCAGAGCAGCTGATGTCAGCTGACTCAGTGTCTTTGGGTCAGGCACTCAACTCTAATTTCCTCAGCATAATTGAGTCAATAATGTTTTAAAAGTGCTGATAAAACCAACAACAATCAAACAATCTGCCTATTTGCTGGTAATACATCCATAGTACTAGTCAGATATTGATGACCAATATATGTAGTCATGATTACAACCTCTGGATTTCTTTGAATATCCAGGTAGTTGGCATTTTTACCATGTACATTTTTTGTCATAGTTTTAACTAGTATACACAAATTACAGCTGGGTTATAATAGAGATAAACCAATATAAATCAATACTGAATGTCAACACAATAGCTGACAATTATACAAAAATGTATCAATTAAATAAGAAATTATATAGTTCCAATGAACAACTGTTTAATAGTAATTCACGTAGGTAACCTAAATTTGTGTGCCAAAGCCACATTTTCTTCTTTCAATGACCCTGACCTCCGACCTTTCCACTCCAAAATCTCCTGATTCTAAGTGTTAGCCATCCACAAATGGTCCTGGTCTGTGATAAAGAACAATGTCCTTGTCAAGAACCATTTTTGTTCTTTCAGTTGGTGACTGTAACCTTTGACATTTTAACCCACGAATATATAGGGTTCTTATTTACAAGTGCAAAGCATCTACAACATCTGGTAAATGTAGATTATGGTGAACTTGAGGTTTTTACATAAAAACTATCAATTAATCACAGTTGACCTGACATCTGACTTTTTTATCACAAAATCAACAGGGTTATTTCTGCTCAAAGTACAAGTCAGGCATAAAGTCTAATATCTATAGATGGTACTGAACTCAAGCTAATGTGCTTAAACCATCCTCTTTCTTTCAGTCAGTGACCCTGACCTTTGACCTTCAACCAAAAATTTGATAGGATTTTTATTCATCCCATGTGCATCCTATCTAAGAAGTTTGGCAACTGTGGACAAGTAGAGTTACAGTGCAGAAAGCAATTTTTTTTTTCAGGCAATGTGACCTCTGAATTTTTTACATCAAAGATAATTCTTCCTTACCCCACTTACAAGTTTGGCAGCTGGAACTTGTGGACAGTTGGAGTTACCGATGTGCAGAAATGAAATGAGTAACAAACTGAAGGACAAACATACAACTGCCTATTGGCTGGCATATACAAATTGTGTTCAATAAATGGAATACTGTCGAATCCAGTTCGGGAATCCGGTTCGCCGGTCTAGGGGTTAGCCAAAAAGCGTAGAGATAACCGATGATTGAGATAAACGAAAACCAATATGGCAGCAATATATTAATATGTGCTTGAAATTTCATTATGTACATGATGTGCATTAACCCTTTCATCACTAAGTAACCTTGTAGGCATAGAGTCCTCAACACTAAGTAACTTTGGAGTTGTAAAACAAAATGACTTGTGGACTTTGAAACAACATAAATTTGCCAATGTTAAAGATATCTGGCTGGATTATGTGTCAAAATCAAGGTTAAAAATCAAATTTTATGACTAATTCAATAAAATGTGCATATCTATTACAAATGTTAAAATGCTGGTACAAACAGGTAACACAACAGGTAAAATACAATTATTTTTTTACCTCTTAGGAAACTTGGAATGTTCTTAAAACTTGTTCAATTGACCCTAGATGTACTAGTGAATAATCACAGTAGCAACACAAGTCTTTCTTTCATGGTGTCCATAATATATAAGATTCTATAAAAATGAACCAAAATGATCGCTATTGTGAGATCTGTCCACACACATATATCACCTCTGCCACGTTTGATCGTTACATTGAAGTTCGTTAAACGGACAATTTTTCCAAAAACTTCATCTGAATAGAATATTTGAAAATATTCCAAAGCTTTCCTGGAGCCATCTAACACTCGAGTGTGCCCAATTCTGTCAGAAAACTGAAACAAATCTCTTTGGTTTTCCAGCTTGGTCCAAACAAAACCATGTGGAGCGTACAATTCCTCTGGTTTAAAACCTTCAAAGTCCTCTTCATTGTCATCACTGTCACCCAAAAGTGCATTCCATTTTCTCTCCATACGTCTTCTCTCATTTTCATCCAAATTTACCTAGTCGAAATTATTAAAAAATCCTCTGATAACTCTTAAATTTCTTTGAACGCCACCATTTTGGATACAAATTTCAACATTAGGAAACCGCGTTAAAATTTCCTAATTTGTTCCATATTTCTATTTGGTTACAAGCTAAACTCACGAGACCATCCAAATATAAGATCTACATTACAAGATGGAAGTTTAATATTAGAGGTACATCGAAAGTTATTTAGTCGGGTAGTATAAAGTTAAAGAAGAACACTGCCCCAGACCAAAAAGTCGATCCATAGTGTTTACAGACTTACTTCCATTGGCAGTGATGAAAGGGTTAATAAATTAGAATGTACATGCACATGTTTTTGGAGCTCTTTTACACAACAGCATTGACTTGTTTGATGAAGGATCATGTTATAAAAATGTACATACATGTCTGCTAACTACAAAAGGCATATTTGCACAGCAGAGATTTTCCAGTATACAATATAAATCACCATCGATTCTCAATACAAAACTTTATTATATTCTCCAACATTGGAAACACAATGATCGCTCACAAAATCATAAAAAACATGCAGAGTAGTTCGTTTTTACAAAAAGCTAACCAGTGTCAAAATTAAATTTGTGATTAATTTCACTCTGACAGCTCTGAAAAGTATCATACACGTGGTTACTATGGTTTCTTTACAAAGTCTAAAATGCTTTGTTGCTTTTTGCTTTTAACAGTCTGCTTGAAAACAAATGCTTCAATATTATTTATGCTGTCTAAAACAGTGTCATTTCCAAAGCTAGTATTAACCAAATGCAAGAGGTAAATTAATAAATCAAAAGACTATATTCTGTATTCTTTCAAAATAGGACTCCATTCCCATGAAAGAAACTTACACCCTCGACATCTGGCAATATTGGACTGCATATAAAATGTATTACTGTAGCATAATTAACACCCAATATAGGGATTCCTTTACTCCAGTATTTTGAGAAATATGGGACATTATTGTCACCAATAAGGGAAAAATCACTGGTGATTGGTCATGGGGATGAGATAACCAAGGTTATGTGGCAAAATTGGCCCTCTTGTGGGGTTAGGCAAAATAAATGTGTGTTATAATAATGTGTTAGGCAATTAGGGTTCCGAAAAAACCTATAGGAAAATGCTACAACAAAGAGAGAACTAAGTGGTTCCACTTCAAAAGTGACGACTTAATAGGGTTGGCAAGTTAACCAAGATCCGAGATAAATGGGTAATGTAATAAAATGGGTGTTTTTTAATTGAATCAAATCAATCATATACTATAAAAGCAAACAGAACTAAAAATGAAGAATTGCAAAACTTAGTCCAGATTTCATAGCTGCTTATGCAAGCAATGGTGTGCTCCTACATCCTTCCTAATTGGAATGTGTAGGTGTAGAATGCCCCAATTACACAACTATTTGCAGGTAAACAAGCTTCAAAAACATTTAATATGAGTTATCAATGTTTATCTAATATATTCTCTATTGAAGTTGCAAAAAAATTACTGTAAGCAAAAATAAATTTGCTCAATGAATCTCTTAATTTTTAACTAAATACAGTGCTATTGGTCACATCACACATATAGAGCATATACATGACCAAATACAGATACATAACTTGTCTGAGATATCAATATAGAGGATATATATGACTAAATACAGCAGTACATAATGTATCAGACATCTAAATAATACAAAGTATATATATATAACAGACAGACAGATTAAGTTAGATTAGATAGATAGATTAAATAGATATATGGATAGACAGACAGACATACAGATAGTGATACATAACTCTGACATCTCAATGTAACAGATCTGTATGAACAAATGCAGTATAGTGATACCTGACTCATTAGACAATGCAAGATATAATATATATATATATATATATATATATATATATATATATATATATATATATATATATATATATATATATATATATATATATATACACACACATTGATAGATAACTTATCACAAAGTGCAATATAAAGGATTAATGTTAACTAAAGAATTACTTCACAAGTTCCTTTTCTTACTTGTACCACTTTTGATTGCTATAAAAAAGACATCATAAAAACACCTTTGTCTGGCCAATAGAGTGGACATTATAGCCAGGTTTCACTGTATAGGATCAGATACAGTGCATACCTATTGGGCTCAAACTTGATTAGTTCACTGACATGTAGTTTTAAAGATACTGAAAGATTCTATTGGAATGGAGGTTTTGTAGCAAGAACGATTTATTTGCAGTTACAGTGTACATTGATTTTCAGAAAGAAGTTGCATGATGCCTGTGGCCTGACAGTCTATCCATCCAGCAAAGACTTTTCTATGTTTGCTCAGCAGGATACAGTGCTGCTTAGCTTCCATTTGCAGGAAATCAAGTTGATTTGTACACTTCTACCATTATCATTCACAGAACCTTAGGTTGTAATAAAAAGATTAGACATGTATTCAACTGAATTGTATTTTGGCATGATTTAAGGAATATGTAGCTTGTTAAAATAAATATTTCAGCAATAGTGAAAATTGACCAGCTGCTACAAGAGCTGTTTCTCAAACTACAACTTGCTAAAAATGATGCATGTATTCCAACGTTTTTGCTCACTTTTGGGAAATGCATTTGTAATGATCCTGCTTTCTAGACAAGCCATGTCAGGATAATTGCCGAGCTGACATGGCATGATAGGCAACACTTTGGTCCTTGGAGCACAGTTGTCATTAACAAATGAAAACTCATAAACTGTTGGAATGAAATGTGTTTCTGTCACTTAGTTTTATTTATTCTACATATAATCCTGCTTCAAACTGACATGTCCAGTAGTAATGATGTCAATGGAGTGAAACAGCCTGTGTTCCAAATATGAGGAATTACACTATAAAGATAATGAATTAAAAACTGGAAAGGGATTGCATCAATGAACCAGAATCACACTTACTTTATTCTGATTCAAAATTCTATTCCAGAATCAGACTATCAATTAATAATCAAGCAGGGCACCAATTTCTAAGAGGGGAAACTTTATTACCCCTCAGAGAAGCCTCAATATGTTTGATTGACAAACAACTGATGCACACACAGGTTACAGCATTTGCAGTTCTTTTGTAAAGAATTCAGAAATGGATTTTATGCAAATAATGTGATTTTCATGAGATGTATGGCAAAGTCAGTGGCTGCCTCACTATGGCATTTGATCACTGGATATATTTTTCGATATTTGTAATACTTAAAATATTTTCTTTACAAATATGGTGATGTCACACTGACAACAGGAAGAAAGTCTAAAAACATCATCTGGTTTACATTACTGACACAAAAATACCCAAAAAATGAATCTAAATAGAGTCTATAGGATGAGAAGAAAAACAAAATATTAACCAAGATAAATTTGTAGAATATGTCCAGTAAAAAAAGCTGCAGATTAGGTTGGATAATAAACATAGATTTATGACTTGTTCAAATATATATTATTTTTTTAAAAAAAAACTTAGGAAATGAAAATTTTTTCGATTTTCATACATTTGACAAAGCTTACTCAGTCTATATAAAATTAAAATCCTAATACTGGAGTCTAAATCAGTAAAATAATGTATTGGAGATTCTGAGGAAAAACCTCAAAATTTAAATTCAGCTTCGCCACATCAAACCAGGCACTGACTGTGTACCTGAAATATATGAATCAACAACTCCTTTGTACAGAACTTCTCACCCAAAAAGTTAAGCTTTTATTAGGCCAAATCAAACCCATAATTTAAGGGTTATTTCATTAAGTCTTGCAACTAAATCATATGGTTGTTTAGTCAATATCTTCATACAAACTCATCACCCAATTAGTGCCGTCAATGAATATATTCATACTGTGAATAAAATCCTTGGGTTTATGACTAAGAGCAAATTGATGACTGAACAGGTTTTGTTTTGAATGTACATTTTAAACCTGAAAAATACTGGATGGGTCAAAAATTGCACAAATTGTAAACTTTTCTGTAAATCAAGGCTACTAGACTTAACAGTGTTGATCCAATTAAGTTAAATGTTTCATTAACCCTTTCATCACGAGCAGATGGCATATACCGCATAGCATATACCGTCAGGGCAAGCAAATCTGTCAACACTATGGACCAGTTTTCGGTCTAGGGCAGTGTTCTTTTTTAACAGAGTACCTGACTAAATATCTTTCTGGGTATCTCTAACAACTTCCATCTAGTAATGTAGATGTTATATTTGGATTATCTCATGAGTTTAACTTGTATACAACTAGAAATAACAAACAAAGTAGGAACTTTTAACGTGCTTTTCGAATGCTGAAATTTGTATCCAAAATGGCGGCGTTTGAAGGATTTTTAGAGGAGAGTTTTCGGAGGATTTAAATAATTTTGACCTGATAAATTTGTTTGACAATGAGAGAAGACATATGGAGAGACAATGGAATGCACTTGTGGGTGACAGTGATGACGATGAAGATGACTTTGAAGGTTTTGAACCAGAGGAATTGTACGCTACATGTGGGGGGGGGTTTGGACGAAGCCCGAAAACCAAAGAGATTTGTTTCAGTTTTCTGACAGAGTTGGGCACACCCAGAGTTATATGGCTCCAGGAAAGCTTTGGATTATTTTCAAATATTCTATTCAGATGAAGTTTAACGAACTTCAATGTGACGTGGCAGAGGCAATGTAGGTCACTTAGGTGTGTGGACAGATCTCACCTTGGAGATCATTTTGGTTCATTTTATAGAATTTTATATATTAATAGTATTCCAACATACACAAATTGTCAATTCTCTTCTCTCACCTTTGTTGTTGGGCCTAATGCCATTTTTCAGCACACGATACGGCTATTCATGGCAGCGGAAGAAACCGGGAAATCACCGGAAAGAACCACCCACCCACGAGAAGCTATTGGCAAGCTTTCTCACATATCCACATTCGACAAATCCTAGACTCGAACACACACAGACATAGGTGAGATGGCAGTGATCCATAATGGACAGCCCTTTAGACCACTCGGCCACTAGGGGCCCCATCCTGTCACCTTTGTAGAATTCACGTTACATGATTTTTCTTTTACAATGATTTACCTGTTCAATTAGGGACCATTTACAGTGACTGCTCTTAAATTACACCAACTCGCTTTCCTCCAGGCAAAAAACACCATGATTCAAAAATTTCTGGAGAACCTCAATGTCAATTTAAAATTTAAAAAAAAAAAACAAAGGCCTTAAGTGAAGATAATATGTTCAAACAATCTAGATCAGAATTTATGCCAGACAAAAGATTAAATGAGATGTATATAAACAGCTTGTTCAAATTTTTAAATATTTTCTCAACATAAGAATCAAGAAGAAATAAGGTCTGCATGCATTGCTCATACTGGAAACATTATGGTTGATGGACAAGTCTGAAACTTTTTTCTATTTCAACTTTAAGCACCATTTTTTCTTTCGTTCCTTTTGCTTCTACCTTTCTCTCTCTCCTCTACCCTCTTCTTCCAATAAGCATCTGTATATAACAAGGCTGGAGACAATTAATCTAGTATTATAGAAAATATATCCTGAATAAAGTGACAAAGTAGAATTAACAGTACCTGAAAAAATGGAAAATCCATTGTTTTATGCAATTTCCAATTCATTCATCACTAAATGCTGAGTAATGTCAAAGCACTTCTACACCACTGAAGATATGAACTTCAAATATTGGGTTGTGATCATTGTCCTCTGCAAGTGTAGGCAATGGTAGTGATGAGGGAGGAGCAGACACACACATGCAGAGACAGTGTAACATAACCAAGAAAATTGTGGGTATAATAATGAAGATTTATTTGTATTACTACTAGTATTAAGGTATACTGTGCAGAACAAGAACAGAACATGAGCACAACAGCTTGTACTGGACTACTCCACAAAATATAGGTATCAAGTTACAAAACGGAAATTCTACACATACCTATGTATGTAAGTAATATTTTGACAGGTCTATAACCAACAGAAAGTATTTTTTCCCAATAATTGTAACCTGGTCTCTGTGACCTTCTAAGGAGCTGGGATTGGGATCAAATAGTGTGAGCAACTTTTATAAAACATTGCAAAGTAGTTCCAATGTAATTGACCCAAACTGTAGGAGGACTCCAACACTATTGCCAGTATGTTGAACACAGCAAGCTGCAAAGCCATCTGATTTTCTATTATAACCAGGCTAATACATGTAGGTGTTTATCTAATTATGTTGGAATCGTGCTTACTATATTCTGGGGTGGTACTAAGAGCACCTCATTTTAACAAGCTCAAGAGCTTAAACTGTAAAGAAAAAAGAAATTAGAGGAAATATACTCTCACAAAGTTAGAAGCCGACTTGACACTTTCAATAAATTAGACTTTAATTGCATCAAGACCAACACAGGCTTGTATAAATACATTTTTAAAATATGACACATAAAGTAATGAATGGGCTTTGCACTTGTAAAGGCAGTAGTGGTATGTTTCATCCTGTTAATTACATTTTCTTCAGACTTCTAAGGGTTGCATTAATAATTTTGGTCTCAATTACTGCCATTTTCATTTTGTAATACTGCAAGTATGAAATAAAAAGTTACTAAAGTCATCATAATACTGCAGACAAATTCGTCCGAATTGGTACCCAACCACCCCAATTCATATGTAATTTTATTTATCCACAAACTTGGTTTCTTAAAGAACTGCACACAATGAAGTATATTTTAAACAAAATCCTGGCAATGAGAATACAAGCAATTCACAAACTCCTCAAGATTCTATCTATGATGCATGATGCACCATGTTACATTAAACCGGCAACCCGACTGTCCAGTGTTCATTTAAGAATGGAGGGGGAGGGAAGCATGGTTGTATTGGGCAAGGAAATTACAAAACTTGTAACCATGGGTATGGCACTGCTATTTGTTTTCCCCTAAAAGTTAATATCTGACTAACACTGAAAAAAAATCCCAGACCATAAATCCAAAATTTAATGATCTGAAGTCCTGGTGATTATAAACCTGAATGAATTAAACTAGTGTATAAGTAAACAACCCTTGTGTCCAATCTTCATAAATAAATATGTTCATCTGTTGTAGTCTAGCTAAAAAAAAAAAAAAGTGACAGAACAAGTTAAAATATTCCAAAGGGCATGCCCTAACCCTATTGACAAGTCATTTACAATCAGCTCAATGCACCCCACTAAGTTATAAAAGGCAAGTAATTCAGGTGACTTTTGTCATCTGAGAGGCATCCAGTGATGATATTCTGACCAGTGTGGTTTACCTACAAACACTATTTAAAGGAGTTTACCTTTAGTGGCTTCTGTATGTGTTGCATTCTTGTAAGAGACACCTATTTATTGCCTTTAAAATAATGATGATGATGATGATGATGATGATGATGATGATGATGATGATGATGATGATGTTATTCAATGAAAGTCACAGTTGCATGGAAATTATCCTGTTGACCTCTAGTATATGTGTATTGACATCAATGTACACCACTCCCTCAATAACTCACAATGGGTTCAAAAATATCCACTTCGATAAGCAAGGGACCTTTAATGAACAACAAAACTAACAAAGGGATTGACATATAGGCAAAAGGGGGGGGTGGCTTGACATGTTACAGTGTTGAATACTAAATTAATAATCGTGCTAAGATTAACAGTGAATAAATATCTCTTCATATCAGTATACTTGGTTTAGTTTTTTCCTCACTGAGTAACATTAATTTCAGGATAACTTGTAGTATATTGTTCATCAAAACATTATACCAAGTGATTTCCATTCACTTAGCACATGTACGACTCATGTTGTGTACTACATCACTAATTTTTGCTGTGAATGGTATGCATTCTAGTTTTATTGTTTCATCCAAAGTAGATTTTTTTTAAAATACAAAAGATCGACACATTTCGAAAAAAACAATGTCGATCGAACGATGTTTAGATTTTATTGTGGTAGAAGTAAAATAAAAGGAAAAAAATTCATAAGGGTAAAGCATTACCAACACAAATTTAACAAGTCTAAAAGTTTAAAACAATATAAATTAGAACACGATAACACTTGTGGTTTGTGACATGCTGTGTGAACACGTACACAGCATCATCTAATTCATTAGCACTTGCAGTCCGTGCTCATTTTCGTTTCATTCCTTCATCTGAATCAGCATCATGTGAGTAATTTCTAAATTTCAGCTCATCCTTAAGCCAACCTCTAAATGTCAACTTGGCAATTTTTAGTTTATTGCAAATTTTTAATCTTGCTTCGTCATAAACACTATCTATGATGCACAGCTTTTCAGTCACTATCTACGACTTTCCATAAATCATTTGCTCTCCATGGTCATTTACAAATGATTAGGATACATTACTAATATTATATACTTGAATGATAATAATACATAAAATGTGAAAACATTTTCGATTGGTCAAGTAAAATGAAATTTGATAACGGTAATGAATACAAGAATATATGCTCCTATTGGCATGTTTTTGAACTTCATTTTATTTTACTTGATTGATTTGATACAAAAGACATATTCAAAGTGATAAAACAACACCATGTGAAAACTGACTGACTCTTTTCATGTTTTCATATAAGAGAATATGTATGTTGCGCTTATAGTGTTGAGACGAAATTAAAGAATTATAAGGTGAATTTCTCCTAGGAAGACATTTAATTTGTGTTTATTTCATTCTCTGTTGCCACATATTAGCATTTACCAGAATTTTTCGTTGAGCGCTGTTTTTTTAGTGCATTGATAACTATTTCTCTATTTTAAAAAAAGCTAACCTAATATGTGATATCTTATTAGAAATTGCAAATTTCACAATATGGATTCTATCTTTACGGGCAATAATCACCATTTTCGATGATAAAAACGAGCTATATATCAAGGTTTAATTTACTAATTTACCATTTCTTATCATGACTTTTTTCACGTTCAACACATTTTAAAATATATTTTCTTTTTAAAAAAATCGGGAGCCATGCCAGACACCGCGTATAAGCGAGTTAACGAGTTATCCAGGGGGCGAGTTATCGTATATAATTACACACGCAGACACATACACAAACACAGAGCAATGATAATAAGATATTTATATATGGACATAATAAACCGAAAATTTAAATGAACATGCTCCAGCAAGGCACAATGTGAATATAACATAAAAAACAAATGGAAGGTTAGTGTAATATATTCCAAGTTGTACTCTATTTGTCAAATAGAACAAAAATCCACTTGTCATCAAATGGGTTAGATTATAGCTAAATGCATTTATATCTGTATTTTCTATAAAGCATGTTTTTATATTTCTGTATGGTAATATTTACTGCTTTTGTATTTTTTGTATGGGACACCTATTTATTGCCTCTGATCTTTTGCATGTATGGGATACCCATTTATTGCTTTTGTATGCTTTTTTGTTTTGGTATGGGATACCCAATAAAACCAACATCATGCTGATATGCTATTTAGCTAAACATAATCTGAATGGGTTATTGTGTTTAAAAACAAAACATGTGGATAGATCCATGTTTACATTTATGTATATATGAAAGTATAATTATCTGCTAGTTTTAAGGTGGGTCTTTTTAGGGGTGGGATTTAATAGCACTTTGAACAAATACTAGCTGCATCATATGCAAGAACTGGGACCCTTTGAACAAGTCACACTAAGGGAGCCAACTTAGGCTGGTTTGGGCAGGAATCGAACCCACAATCCTTGGATTATAAGTCTGAGAATTGACCAATGCAACTTTCATGGCAGCTCCTCTTTTTTTTATATGCATGTAAACAATGTATGTGACACATACCTAGGCCAAACACTTCTGTTGGATCCCTAAGGCAAACACTTCTGTTGGATCCCTAGGCTAAACATTGATGTTGGATCCCTAGGCCAAACACTTCTGTTGGATCCCTAGGGCAAACATTGATGTTGGATCCCTAGGCTAAACACTGTTGTTGGATCAGATAAAATGAGGACATGACCCCTTATTGACCACAATACTATAGTATTGCATCTTGAGGGCATGACTGCAGGCTGAGGATAATATTGGTTCCACCAAATCAGGTCCCAAGTGTGACTTTTTTTAACACTATTATAATGGAACAGATTATTTGTCCTTAGTACCTTACTAGCTACCTGGATCCAACCAACTATAATGCCTTACCCAATTCCATTACCTAAGGCCATCAAAGTCAAGTTCCTTTAGTAAGCACTATTGCCTATACTTGCTTACAAAAAAATGATGGCCCCTCTGCAATCTGCACAGTGCAGTAGAACAAACAATGCAGACCATAATATGCAGATGCATTATACTACAGTGGATCTGGATTTCTTGTTTGGAGTTAGAATCACAAGTATATCAATATGGTTTGTTATAAAGCAAACCACATTTCCACTCTGTAGTGTTAGACCCTAAAATCCAACTTTACAGAGGGACCCATGTTGCACTTTTTTCATTCATGGGTCCATTTTATAACCTTGACAAAAGTTTTCCACAACTAGTCAGCACAAATTATTAAAGACTGTCAAGCTAGAGAAAACCTTTGACTGGTCAAATTTAGCTCAGTATTATTTCAGGTCTTAGTACATGTATATACCAAATGTGCTCATTTTAAAGTTGGAAATTGTAAAGGCATTAAAAAAAAGATTAAATATCACAAGCTTTCAACTTATTGCAAAAATATTTCAATGACTTTAAAAATTACATTATAAAAAAAATTCCCATGAATTAGTTTAGCTGAATAAAAAAAAATTATTTTAACACTAATTCTAATTTCTCATATTTCATTTACATTTCTTTCAATATGCTTTCCTAATATTTACCCCCAAAGTGAAAATGATCACATAATACTTTTATCATCAATTACATAACCCAATATCTTTTCTCCATATGTATAAACAATAACACCTTAAAAAATGACATAATGTCATGTCATGCAGATATACAAAACCATTATGTACATGGCATCAAATCATTATTTTGCCACTTTTAAAAAAAAATAGATCTGTTTGGTTTATGAAATTCTTTCATCATGTAATAAAAAGAAAAATTAAAATAGCCGAATTAATTGGCAATTATTATGTGTCATTCACAAGTCACATGCATAAAATTGAAAAAACTGCCTTCTCACACCTCATAGCCCCCTACCAACATACCACACCCCAACAATTTATGTACATTTTAAGTAACTCACCATTCATTCCCCACCTCCCATAGAAATGTCTAAAGCAATTTTTTCCTTAAGTCTTACTCACAATTTTCCCACTTGAAGTGGCCTGGTGTTCAATCCCCACCCTCATCCCCACCCCCAAGCAGCATCCTGGTCCAGATGTAGAAGGCTGAGAATGAAAATGACTTGCACATAAAAAGAATAATTTCTAGTTCTTCCAGCAAACAATACTAACAATGATAGCAATAATAAAAACAAATAATAATGATGGTAATACAAATAATAAATTCATTAATTAATGCCATCAGATTGTATCATAAATGGTAAAATATCTTAATTACATTATATGCAAAGAAATTGCAATATATTAAGAGCAAAGAATATTCAATAAAAAAGGGTCAGAGGAAGACCAAGTGTACACACCAGATGTGGAATATACCAAGCCTAAAAAAAAGAGACTAGGTGATGCAAGAAGGCATAGACATTGTACTTCTATCACCATTTATTAATATGATGAACAAATCTGTAAATTGAACACTGCTATTACATTCAATTAAAGTAAATATGTTGGATTGAAATTGCAATTTTGTTTTAGTTTATATATTAATTATTCAAAATTTATTTCATTTATTGTTTGGGGGGGGGCTTGAATTGGTTTATTACTTCTCAACAGTCTTGCTTTGTTCTTTGTCAATATGTTCCCTCTACTCACACTGTGCAAGAACATTGAGGGAGGTCAATCCCTAGATAAGGATCCCCAAATCAATTAACAGGGGTCTACACACACACACACACACACACACACACACACACACACACACACACACACACACAAACCAAAAAATAAAGTAAAAGTACTTGCTTCCAAAAATGATGCAGGTAACTATGAAATACATTGCATGACCTTTGTTACTTAGTTCTGAAGTAAAAAGTTTTAAAAGAATTAATAATTATCTCATTTTTGTGGAATTTTGGACTATGCATTGTTTACCTAACTGTAATTTGGGATCCACACATACAAACATATAGACACTCCCAAAGGCTATGTGAATTTGCATGTCAAAATAATTTTTTTACTTGTTCTACTAAGGCTTTTATCATTGCATATCTCACCTATGACCACATTTCAGCCTGACAAATGTGGACATTTGAGAAAGCTTGCCAGTAGCTTCATGCAGGTCAGAATAGTAAAACCTGTCTTGAAAGACCAATGCTTTGTGAGACCACCTGTCTAGAGACCACACTCTCAATGAATAAATTTAGTGATTATATAGCATTATTACCTGCTATGAGACCACAATTTGTTGGCAAAAGAGGTGATCTTAAGACAGGTCCTACTGCAGTTCTTCCTTGTGTCTTCCTCGAGGAGACGAAATGGCTGCCAAGTAATGCCTATAATGTGCTGTGAAGGGCATTAGATCCCACAAAACCTAAACCAATTTACTTCCCAAAGTATGATCCAACTGGACCAAACCAGGATGCATATATTTCTACTTAATGCAGAAAAGTATACCAGGATTTCTTTTTCAACACAAAGGATTATAGTACTTTCATGTAACACACTTGCTACTGCTTTCTAAAATCGGACTGAAAATTGTCCCAGTAACCCAAAACAGTTTCACATTAATCTTGTACCAAAATGTCAAGCAGCTTAGCAAAACTGAAATCCCCATTTTATTGTTTTTTATTTAACCACCATTATGTAACAGCTATTCAATTAAAAATACCATGGCAATGATGATACCAATAGCTGATCAAATGTCTTCAAAATGAATTAAAACACTGGCATTATTTCTAATCATTCAAGTTTGCAACTTCCAACACAGTGTCATCACTAAAGTGTAACTGGCATAGTTGATCCCAACTATACCAGTTGATAGAATATGAAGTACCTCAATACAAACTTCATATCACACACCCTTATAAAAATGTAATTCAGCATTCTAACTAAATTCTGACTATTAAACCAATGAAAGTTTAATTGTATATGCCCTAATTGTATTGTCCATACTTGAGTCCCAAGCCTGGTAGAGATCATCTTTGCTAGCCAGGGGTCATTGATCTTGTTTCATAATGAACAGGGTCATATTTGGTTTACAAGAGAGTGACTGACTGGATACAGGGTAAAGAAACTGATCCAATTAGATTGCTCATTACATTTTCCTGGGACAAAATTTAGAATAAATAGTCTCCATATATAAAAGTAAACATGCTTCAACTACATTTCTCCAATACAGACCCAGGGGTCAAGATAGACTTCAAATTTAGTGAGAAGTGACTTCTCCTTTTGGACAAAAGAGAGAGGAGTGAGATTTAAATTAGGAGAAGCAAAGCAAGAAACGATATATGTTTGTTCTCTAATTTTAGTTATTGCCATTCATTTCCCTGTATGCATAGTTGCATTTAACATTTACTTTATTTTCAAGTAGGAATGTTTGTGAGTTTTTTGGCATTATCACTTTAAAAGAGAACCAGATTGTATTATTGTAATTATAAGTTAGTAAAAATGCTTAATAAACTACTTTAAAACATGGGTTTTTTGTTCATATTTTTTTACTTTCTAAAAGTTCACATCAATGCCACTTGAATGATTTGTAAAGGCGATTAAAACATCCCCTGTACCATGTACATGAGGGCAAATGTGTGTGTCTTTAGTTCATACTGTTCAATCTGATTTCTTTATTGCAGATAAAATATTACCATAACTATTTATATAAAATGAAATGCATAAAATTACACAGCTCCTTTATAGCTGATATATGAACTAAACCTTTCCTTCCAACAACCAAATCAACACAGATATGTGAGTGAATCTAATTTTAGTAGTTTACCTACTGTAACCACTTTTTATATCTTCATAATAAACAGTCCATATTATTATTTGTCTACATACTATTAGTTTTGTTTTTTGGTTTTTTTTTGTTGGGTTTAATGCCATTTTTCAGCATTAGATAGGCTATACATAGCAGCCAGTATAATGGTGGAGGAAAAACCCTGGAAAACCCCTGGGAAGAACCACTGACCCACAAGAAGCTACTGGCAGGCTTTCTCACTTACCCACGTTAGCTGAGTCTGGACTCCAACTCAAGCAGACAGAGGTGAAATGGCAGTGATCCAAAAATGGACAGCACTTTAGACCACTTGGCCACTCTGGGCCCCTACATACTATTAGTAACTTTTGGCAAATGGTTATCATATCTACCTGTATATTAACCAAATAATTTAGGAAAATTTAAAGGCCTGGATGAAGATAGGTTGGCTTAACGGCAAACCATGGTCCAAACTTTAAAGTTTTTAAGATTTTTGTTGTTTACTACTATAATTTCTGTAAATTTTGGGACAAAAAAATATGACCTAAGATGTATATGTGGAAAAAATACATTGTGTGAAAACTTACTCAAATGTAACAACTACTAGAGCTGCTTTGTTGTAAATTTTGTATATGTATATATTTTAATTTCTCCAACAAAAAATTAAATAAGCAACTCCAAAAGCTGTAAGAGGACACATTTTAAAAACACCATTCTGGATAGTAACAGGGGGGGGGGCATGTAGCCAAGTGGTCTAAAGGGCCCACTGTTATGACTGCCATATCACCTCTATCTGCATAGGTTTAGCCAATGTGGGTATGTGAGAATGCTTGCCAGTAGCTTCTCCTGGTTGGTGGTTCTTTCCAGGGTTTTCCCCCAGTTCTTCCTTCTCTATTTATACAGGCCACCATGTAAAGCCTATCTTGTGCTGAATAATGGTTTTAAACCCTACAACAACAAAAAACCTATATGTGTCAAGAGATGAGAAGGAATTAATTTTACTAACCACCTTTGTCTTGAACTGAACTGGGTGTGGACTTTTTATCTCTAACCAATGCCATAATGAAATAGATTATACATTTAGCTGCATTTTGATCTGAGTGACCAAAAATTTGCCTTTACAGAAATGACAAGTTGATCAAGTAAATTATCAATATCAAAATAGACTTGGTATTCCAAACTCTTTATCAGTTTCTGAAGTAGCATATACAAATTGTGTGGGGTGCACAGGGACATGTAGACTGTTCTATATATTAGCCTGACCTATTCTTATAAGGCTCCAACTATTTGGGACCTACTTCTTAAAAGGAGGGGGGAGGGCAGCAAAACATCCAATCCAAACAATAGCTGTATCGAAAATGTTCTCAGATTTTTGGCAGAAAAAAATTTAAATACATTAAATTATTGGACAAAAACAATTGTCTTAAACATTCCAAAAATGACATAACAACATAAAAAAGCTGGACAATTCTTTGTTCCATATTTATCACTGCAGCATAAGCCTAAACAGTCACTTAACCTGAACAAGGATAGGCCAAGTGGTGACCCAATTTTTAAAGTGGAAATAAGTCCTCTAAATGGCTTAACTACAAGTCATCAAAATTGCACATGCAACTTGATGCAGAAAGTTTAATGTTGGTAGGTAGCTATGAAAACAAAAGTAAAATAGCAAAGATATCAATAATGAAAAATTAGGCACTACAAACTCAGTACTTTTTTCTTGCCTAGCATTTATAGGCAGAGGAGGACATTAAGTACCACTGCCTTTGCCTCCATCTGAACATTGTGCTGAGGACACCATGGACCAGTAAACCTTCTACAGTATAAGCCAATCAGATTTTGAGCTACATCTTGCCCTCTAGAACATGTGGCTCAGCTTGCTTAGATCTGTATTAGCCATATGGCAGTGCTGTGCCCTAGATTCCAGCAGTCTGATCTGTACACTATTACTACCAAGTTGTCTTGAAATACAGCTGAATCTGATAACAGCAATACAGTCTATAGCACCTGCAGCCTACATCAGCTTCTCTCCTCCATCTCTACATCCCTCCTCACAACCGATGGCTGCTGATGTACACATGTGCTGAAAATGTGTGCCAGAGGTAAAAAGGAATATAAACCACAGTATATCCCTCCATATGTTACCCAAGAGCCAACAGCTTACAGTATCTGAACACTTACCAGTACACCTGCTTACCAGGAATCTAAACTTGAACACTGATAGGCAGGTGTGGGTACTTAATAATGATTTAAAATTATGATTACATCATGGTTGACTTTAATATACTAAAAGCAAAACACAGAAACCATACAACTGTATCTTTATGTAACTCCTGCTGTGTGCATATATGGCATACTTAATGTAGCCAATTTTGCAACCAATGTGCTAGAGAATGGTTTTAACAGAGCTGGGACAGGTGCTGACCTCAAACAGGTTGGGGGGCAGAGAGATACCAATCCACCAAAAAGAAAAGAATTTATTGTGTATTTGTGTGTCCCCCTTGCTTGCAAACTTTATAAACAGAATTTTAATCAAAAATTTATTTTATAGACAAATTTCTGAAGGGTATTTTGTTTCCATAATGTATCTAAAGTTCATCCAGCTCAAATTTCAA
Source organism: Potamilus streckersoni (assembly GCA_016746295.1). NCBI lineage: Eukaryota > Metazoa > Mollusca > Bivalvia > Unionida > Unionidae > Potamilus > Potamilus streckersoni. The sequence goes on from JAEAOA010001447.1 coordinate 341,909, forward strand.
TCATTTGGTTGGAATCCCTCTTCTTTTCAATTTTTTTTTTTTTGGTGACTTTAGACAAGGGTCTTCCATGTTGGGTGTATGCTATATATGTGATACTATTGATACTATGCTGTGATTGCTTAAACTTGAGCCCACAGGCAAAAACAGTAGACAGACTGACTATCAGCCATTTACAGAAACACTGGTGACCTTTTTGAAAACAAATATATGCACATCTATCTGATATTTGACCACACTTGCTTTCTAACAATGTTGGCACATCTTGCTAAATAAAACTTGTGATGAGAGGGGTCAGTTAGTACTATTGTTTGGGGGGGGAAGGAGATAAATAACATTCACTGTGTGCATACACCCTGATTAATACATTTAACAAATACTTCATCTAAATTTATTTTTATTTTATGTGGAAGCTTTAAAAGGAATGTGTTAAGTATGTAATTGCTTTCTCGATCTAGAACACAAAGCACAGAATAAAATGAATCACAAATGTGATTCTGAAAATTCTACTCATTTCAAGCTAAAAATAAGAGGCCCATGCAGACCCAAGATCATTCACCATGCTGACTTTTGGATGTTTTCTTACGAAATGTCTTTCTATGTTGCTGAATGCATATTATATGAAGTTTTTCAAAGTTTATATAGTATTTGCATCCTTATGCATATTCAGGGTTCTTGCAGACTGAACAAAAACAAAGTCCATGACTTTTCCAAAACTTTTCCTGGGCCATTTCATAAAACTCAAGGCCTACACTATCTTGCATAGTCAAGTAAATGAATATAAAGAATGACATCTTTCAATCTAAAATAGCATAAGTTAACAACATAAATTTTAATATGTACATTTTAAATTTACCTGGGTTAGCACACTTTGACTTTTATGTAGTAATTCATGTCATAATCCAATGATCAATGTAATTTGTATTCAAAAGAAAAAAAGGAAACAATCCTATGTAGTCTTTGTAGGTGTTCCTATTTACCTTATTAACAAAAACATTACCTTCCTGTTGCTTTCTTTTATTTAGTGAACTACACTGGAAATCCTGTGAAACTTCCATCAGGGGAACTTACTCTTATTATATGAATCGAAACCATTTATCATTTTATTTAATCGATTATCGGTGCTCTATGAAATTTGAGGCAATCGATTTCTTTAACTCCATTGTCACAAATTCCATGACTTTTCCAAAACTTTGCAAGGTTTTGACAATTCCATAACTTTTCCAGGATTCCATGACCCAAGGGAACCCTGCATATTTCTGTATCATTATTCTAAAGAAGAATTGTCTAGGTGGTGAACATGAAAGGGGTGTGTGGGATGGAACACTAGGTGCTTTTCATGGTATAAATATAAAATGAAAAGAAAACATGCTCAAGGAACTGGCACAGTTGTTTTTGTGCCCTTTACATATTTGGAGGGGTGACAATTTTTGTATAAAAAAAAAAACAAACAAAAAACAATTCAGTATTGTCAATAAAGATCAAATATAAGTTTATAAGTTATTGGGGGGAGGACTATTAGCAACATATATTTCTAGCAGATTTTCAAATTGTTCTATTCCTTGTGCATTCTTATGGCAGATAAATACAATTTTTGTTGTTTACTGATATCATAATATCCAGGGGTCCCATCTTCAATTTCTTCATGGGCCCCATAAATAGACAAGTACTCTCTGGCACTTTTGTGTACAGATAGATCACTCATATTTTATCTCTGTACACATGGATTTAAATCTTGGATCAACCAACATGGCTATGTAAGAACACTTGCCCATGTGTTGGTTCTTCCTGAGGTCTTCCCTGGTTCTTCCACCACCAAATATACTGGCCGCAATATATAGCATATGTGTTAAAAAATGGTGTTGAACCCCATAAAACCAACCAATGATGATCTTTGGTGTCTAAATATTCATGGGAAGATTCCTCTCTATCTATCATTGTTGCTTTTAACTTTGTTTAATGGATTTACATGGAAAATTCTCTTCCCAAAGATTGCATCGTTGTTTATTTCTCTTGCTGGATACAGGACAAGTTACATACAATCAAGCTCCATATCTTCCAAAGAAAGATACTGTTCAGTGTGAGGTCCATAACATTAATTATCTTGTTTTCTGTTGGCACCAAAACCTCTTGATAGTGTCTTGACTGTTTTCTTTTCAACATTCGTTCCTGTAACAACAATAATCTGTTCATTGCAAAATTCAGCAATTGTTTTCCATTTCTTTGGCAAATTCATTAAGACTGAAACCGTATGGGATTTACACAAGTACCATACCCTGCAAATCTGATCATTTAAAACAGTAGTTTCCAATCCCAGGTCGTGTTCCAAAACAGGGCCATGATAACGTCTTGAAATGTTGGGGGTGGGGCTTAAAAACTTGTCAAAATCTGGAAACAGCGTTTTAAGTCTTAGGAATACTTCTGTTTTATGTGACAGCCAAAAAAAAGGTTGGAAACAAGACTTGAAATCTTTACTCTATATCTTGTCTCTCAAATATTACTCTCTGTCTTGCCTCAGAAAACCCTACATTAAAATGACTTTCTCTCTAAAAACTAGCTAAAACAAGTTTATTAATCATCACCATTTTAACTGAAGACTGATCACAAGTAGTCTTTTAATGAAAATGCCAGTATGATATGACCATCCAGTCATTCAGTCAAAATAGTGATAGAAAGATTTTGCAGACATTTGTTGTGGTGGTCCTATTGGACATAAATCATCCCCATTTTCATTTAAGACCAAGTATACATCATAAGAAGTCCTTTAGTGTAAACTTCATAGTGATACAACCATCCATCATGTCAAATTAGCACTATAGTCATTTAACCCTTTCATCACAGCAGACCGCAAAACCGGTTAGGGGGAAGTAAGTCCATAAACACTATGGACCGTGTTTTCGGTCTGGGGCAGTGTTCTTCCAGAACCTTATAGTACCCGACTAAATGACTTTCAGGGTACCTCTAATAACTTCCATCTTGTAATGTAGATGTTATATATGGATGATCTCGTAAGTTTAGCTTGTATACAACTAGAAATATTGAACAAAGTAGGAACTTTTAACGTGTTTTCCGAATGTTGAAATTTGTATAAAAAATGGCGGCGTTTGAAGAAACTTCAATGGAGAGTTATCGGATTTTTGGAATAATTTCGACCTGGTAAATTTGAATGAAAATGAGAGAAGACGTATTGGAGAGACAATGGAATGCACTTGTGCGCACCACGTGGCATTGTCACGACGAAGACTGAAAACCAAAGAGTTTTTTTCAGTTTTCTGACAGAGTTGGGCACACCTGAGTGTTATATGGCTCCAGGAAAGCTTCAGAATATTTTCAAATATTCTATTCTGTTGAAGTTTTTCGAAAAATTGTCCATTTAACAAACTTCAATTCGACAATCAAACATGGCAGAGGCGATATAGGTCACTTAGGTGTGTGGACAGATCTCACCTTGGAGATCAATTTGGTTCATTTTATAGAATCTTATATATTATGGACACCATGAAAGAAAGATTTGTGTTGCTACTGTGATTATTCACTAGTACATCTAGGGTCAATTGAACAATTTTTGAGAACATTTTAAGTTTTTTAAGAGGTAATAAAATAATTGTATTTTACCTGTTGTGTTACCAGTTTGTATCTGCATTTTAACAGTTGTAATAGATATGCACATTTTATTGAATTAGTCATAAAATTTTATATTTAACCTTGATTTTGACACATAATCCAGCCAGATATCTTTAACATTGGCAAAGTTATGTTGTTTCAAAGTCCATAAGTCATTTTGCTTTACAGCTCCAAAGTTATTTAGTGTTGAAGACTCTATGCCTACAAAGTTACTTAGTGATGAAAGGGTTAAGACTAATTATAATAGCATAAGAATTTTTTTGTTAATTGCCTGAACTGTAAGACATCCATCCACAAATTCTGCTGGAGATGAGTGTTCTATAACTAAAGCTATCATGCAGAATGGGCAATGGTAACAGATATGGAACCATATGTTCTACTCAAATTATGGACATATATAAGAATGGATGTGCAGGATAAACAACCTGATGTGAGCAAATGTCTGTTTTACTACTAAACATTGCAAGGATGTCTCTTCATTCATCTACAGTAATTTCCAACCAATACACAGTACATAAGGAAGCAACTTGGAAGACCAGGTGCTACTAATAATTTACATTCCAAAACTCCTTGTCTGCAGCTGCTGAAGCTACTGCCTGTAAGCTACATCTGCAGAATGCCATCCAAGAACTATAAGCAGGTGTCCAGTTAACTTCTGACACCAATTCAATTATTCTAATACCAACTATAACTAAGACTAAAAAATAACATCCTGATCACAAATTATAAAGTATTAAAACATGAATAATTGATAATGATAATCAACAAATAAGTAGATGAAACATTATGAAAAATCTATGAAAGCCTTCTTTAACCTTCAAAACTCTGCTCCAGAGTAAAATAAGACATCCAGATCCATCACCTGTCAGAAGAATTAAACTTTTTGGTTTTTTTGCAATTTTTAAAATCAAGATAATGCCTACTACCTGTTTAAATAGAAAGTCCATAAAAATCAAGATAAAATACACAAATTCCAAACCTGTAATTATTATCATCTAAGACTATTGCTTATATATAATATATATGGATTTTGCTTACAGTTATGTACACTGTGCACAAATGCATAATTTTATAACGTGCAATTGCAATATTTTTGATGTTGTGCCAGACACTCTTTGCATACAACAGATGGTACAGAAATGTGCAGCATAAAATCATATATAATGCAACTTCAGTGCAACTCATCTTGTCACAGATGACATAATCCCCATGTTTTGTCTCTCTGCCAGTCTTTTGTTTGTTTTAACATTGCTGCATTCTACCTGCCCACACATGGGTTCTCTTATTTATTTCATGGCTCCAAGCAGCATAATTGTTACTTTTGCCCCACCCCCACCGCGCTCCCATTCTTAAATATCTTATAAATATTTTTCTTGCAAAAGTTTCTTTGTTTAAATCTGATATGAAAGGAACTAATGGTCTAATTCAAGGTCTGACTGGCATGGCAGTAAGCTTTAGTTCAAATATAAATTTCTCTATTTACAAAGTCCAACTTTAAAATCATCTTCACTTTCACCAATGCTAAACAGCTCCAGAAACTTTCCACTTAACCTATTCTCTCACCTGCCAGGTGCAACTAGGCTTAATTAACATATCTTATATATGGAGTTTCTAATCTAGGAACTGACAATAAATTTTGACACCTTAAACAGGTAAGAATTTGACTAGGGTCAAATCTGATCCTGTATGGCCAAGTACCAAATAGATCAATGGGAAGTGCAAAGAGGTGGTTTGTACTTTTTATGTGAGCTGGTCTTCATTACAAAAACATTACTTTGTAGCTTTTGATTAAACAAAAGGTTGTATCACACTATAATTAAGCACTTAAAATTTAAATTAAAAAAAACCCATACTCCATTACCCCATCCGATCTGCTGGGAACAGAAATTGTTGAATGTCCTCAAACAAAACACTTGACTCTAAATTGCAAGGGCACTAAATAACCTACTCCTGCTGTTACTGTGCCTTAAAACACCAATCCAATCCAAACAATTCTTTGTTTGAAATCACTCATTCCTAAACTGAGAAGCAAATACACCTGGCAGTAAAAAATGTATATCAATGATAGCAATATATTCGTAATTTTAGACCTCTATATACATATATGACAGATTTAAATGGTAGAAGTCAGCAGGAATTTTTATAAGTAAAAATAGGTGTTTATATATGTCCAGCACAAATTTATTAGAATAAAGCAAAGACCTGTATATGTCAAGCTCAAATTTTTTCCAGAAGTAAATATATGCCTGTATATTCACCAGACAGATTTATCAAAAGTAAGCAAAGACCTGCATATGCCAAGCACAAATTTATCAGAAGCAAAGACCTGTACATGTCAAGCAAAAATAAAAATAGGTCTATATATGCCATACATATAATAGAAGCAAAAAAATAAATATTATCTACATCACTTGGTAAAAGGTCTATTCTAATAGACTCTATAAACATCTGGAACAAGTGATGTAAAGACACAAGAATGACTTGCTAACCCAAGAAGTATATTAGTTTAATGGATAAGAAGAATCAAGTGATATAGCAAGACAAATGGCATTAAAATTAACCAATTGTTTTTTTTAAATTAGCAGGTCCTCCTATAACAGCCTTTGCCTATTAACAAGCAAGAAAAATATAATGAAAGCCCAGATTTTTATGTACAGCTTACTGATTTGCAAATTAAATTTTTGGTTGCATTCTTCTCATTAAACAATAATAAAAAATACTTATTTTAAAGGTGCTAGCACAATTAGTTATTCTGAACTAAAGTTCCAGGTGCAAATCTGTATTTACATATTTCATATATATAATACATTCACACAATTGTACAAATAGTAAAGTGAATCACAAGCAACTATATTTAATGAAAAAAAATTAAAGTTCATACTAATTGTAACAAGAAGTTAAAATCAGATGTGAATTTAATTAACAGAAAGTATCATAAATGCAAGCTATTACTATGTAAGAACAAGTTAGTGAATAAAAACATAAATTAAGAACCTACAACAAAAGCTTAAGGTATCAATACAATGGTCCCTCCCAGCCACCACTAAACAATGGTATAGCACTGCCCCCATTATAATAAGTCTTTGGTGATGGAATCTATTAAAATGTCACTGCTTCCTTACAACCTTTCATTCAGTAGCAGTTCTTAAAATGTGACAGCCAATTAAGATGTTATTTCACATCATTACCCACACACACACACACACACACACACCATCCAGGTTTGTAGAATTGTTGTAAAAGACAACTAATTAATGAAAGCCATTGTGGCTCAGTGGTTGCCAACCCACAATTGAAAACTTAACACACAACTGAAAGGGTGCTGATCAAAATCCCATCATCAAATCAACCCAGGCCTACGGTGGCATATCCATGGGCAATTGACTTAGCACTATACAACCTATTTGTGTTGCTGTCCTGTAAAACAATAGGACCAAACTTTAGCCTTTATAAATAAATACCCAATATTAGTATTTTTACAGCTGAAATGTTCATTTTCACATACAATTGTTAATCAAGAAATAACTTTGTATCCTTTAAAAATAGATGTACATCTATACTTCTTTGGCAACTAAACAAGTAAATAAACAATGAATTTTGCTTTTAGTCTATAGTGTGTGTGTGTGTGTGCATGTGTGAAACCATGTCTTTGAGGAATAAAACCTTAAGTAGTAATCTCCACAGAAAATTTAAGATTTTTTGCTGACCTGTGATTTTTCTACTAAACCTTTATGGAATAAACAAGTCAAAATTATAACACAGATGTATTATTCATAAAAATATATTTAGCCCTGCTAGCAGAAATGTGTTACAAATCTACCCAGCAATTCATTGAAATCTCCAATAAAATGATCAACAAAAGGAGGCAGGTTAACTACATAAAATACTCCTAACTCATCATCAGTCCTGCAAATGGAAAATGTCACACAGGTTTATACACATGTTCAATCTAAAGATGTTTTTTTTTATAAAAAAAAACCATAAGTAAACAATTTCCATTTGTGGATGGTGACTTGTTGCCTGCCAGCTTTCTAGTAACTGGGCCAATCCTTATGTTTATCAAGCATACACAATTGCTTCTCACTTATCTAATAGTACTAACCATGTATCTACCTTGTGAGGTAAGCTCAACTTTCCAAGTTAAATTTTGTTTAGCCAGGCAATAACAACTTTGATTGGTTGATGCTCCAAACCTGCCATATTGATTTAGCTGAAGTGTGCCAAAAGAAATAACTGTTGCATGTTCTGCAGTGAATATCTTTCTTAAACTGACCAATGAAATGGCATACATCATAGGCATTGATCTTGACAGGCAAAGTATTCATCATCAGCATTTCTATGAGTTCAGTTTGAGGTATTACAGACTGACTAAATCATATAACAGTGTGCTGACAAATGTGAATCAGTATGACTTCTTAATAACTTTAATCACACGACACTCAATTACAGAATTATTACAAGATCATTTGAGCACCCTGCTCTAGGTAAACAATTTCCTTTACAACTTTCCACATGATCACATTTTTTTAAAGTTTTCAAACCCCAAAAATGCTTTATTTATCCAGTCAACATTTATCACCATGACCAAAAACATTCAGCCAATCCATCCTGACAATCACAGGTAAATAAATCATGTCAAACTTTGTGGTACTTATATAATGTATGATCATGTCCCAATGAGGACCCCCCTCAAACTGCTAAAAGTACAGGTCAATCAAGGGTATTTGCCTAGCAATTAAAAATAATGTACCATATATTCATCCTGGTGGTCTCTATTTCATTATGATGTATGATCATTCCTTCTGTGGTACAACATTGCACTAAAAAATGTATCATACTGGTGTGAGGGTAATTATATATATATATATATATATATATATATATATATATATATATATACACACACACCACCTCTAAATGTCGACTCATCAATTGTTTAGTTCATTGCAAACATTTAAAAAAGAATCCATCTTTTCAATATACTCAACATGAATTTTTCCTGTACACTTCTTGCACATATTTTTAAAAAAAGCAAAACCCACAGGTACCTGATACAAGTTTGATACTCAAATGGGACTTCTTACATACGATTTCTTACATGCATTTACAGTGAAACCTATCAGTAATCTTGATGTCAAAATTTTCCTTTTCAATGGGGCATCACACATCATTATCAGTGAGATACTGCAGGAGATTAAGCGACAGATATTTCAAAATTGTGCAGATTTTTATTACTGGTCAAATATTGTTACAATTGATTCCATCAGTACACTCAAGACTGCAGTTTCATTGATACATTGTCATTTCAAAGTCAATACTAGTAATATTTATATATGTAATTTGCACTTAAAAGAATTAAATGAGTTACTTACTAATTGTAACCTCCATTCAAGAGAGCTACATCAAGGCAACCTAAGAAACCAAAATATTTCCTATTGCAGCTTCTAAAGTTAGGGATGGTATGTACTTGTATATGTATATATAATAATTACTATATATAATGTACAAAGTACTTTCAAGTTCACCACCTTCTTGATAACTCCTGCACAATGTGGTCCAAAAACTTTGACTGTTATAACAAACAACAAAATTAACAAAGCGTTTCATGTACAGGCAAAGGGGAGGGGGTGAACTGGTATGTTATTGACTGTTGAATATTCAATTGCTAATCATGCTAAGATTAACTGCAAATAAATATCTCTTCATAGCAGTTTTATTTTGTTTACTATTTTCTCACAGAGTAACATCGATTTCAGGAGAACTTAAAGTATATTGAGATCATCAAAACATTATTCCACATAGTCCGTTTGCTTAACACATGTACAACTTCACACATTTTGTACTACATCAGAAATTTTTGTGCTTAACCCATTCTATCCTGACTACGTCTCTAGACTACCATTTTATCTGGAATAACCTTCAGTCATAGTTTCACTAGGTACTTGTGTACTTCTTCAACGACAACAGGAAATGGTTATAGCATGCATGCGCAGAAAAATTGGAGAAAAAAACGTGGTTAAAGTGGTTAAAAACGTAACAGCTGATTTGAAAATTGATCAATTAAATAATGGACAAAAACTCAGATAAGAATATGAATATTGATAGCGAAGGTAGTGACATTGAAGTTGAAGATTTTGCTGATTATGAAGATAATATTGACTTAATTGATGGTTTAGATGTAAATGAAGTTGATAAAATAGACGGTGCATAACTGCATCCACTTTTCGGTTGCATCCAGGATTTAAATTATTGAAGGGCAAATGTTCAACACCCAGAAGAATACTGACCTAGTGATGATGTGGACTTCAAAACTTTTAATGATTCAGTTTAAAGATTTCCAGGATTAATTTGCAGAAAAGTTTTTTTTCCGAGAAACTGCATGTTGAAAAACATGTTCTAAATTGTGAACTCAACAAATTGTTCCTAGTATTTAGTTGTGCAGTTTTGGAAAATTATTATAACGTTTGAACTAACAGAGCTATAAAGTTCAAATTTGGACCAAAATACTAGAAATAGAATTATCTTTATTTTATTCCCATTCTATTTGGAGCATTTCATTCATCTTCATGGAGAAAAGATTCACTGAAGTTCATGGTAATTTTTATTTTTAATTTTTATTTTTTTAAATCCCTATTTCAAAATAAAGTTGTGAGCTTCTACATCAATGAATTTTAACAAAAACATATATCACTGTGTTGCCAATTTTATTATCTTTTCCCAGATACATAGTTTTATATACTTTAAAAAATAAATAACAATGTTACAACATTTTTTTTTGTAAACATGGTGAAGGTCATAACAATTTCTTCATGTGCTGCTGTGTGATGCTGTTTTACCACAGTGTATTTAGAATTGCTTCTCAGGATAGAATGTGTTAATTGGATAAATTCTACTTTAATTGTTCGATCCAAAGTACATTTTTAATAAAAAAGATTGACACTCAGTTCCAAAAAAACAATGTCGATTACACTATGGGTAGATTTGTGGTAGAAGCAAAATAATTTTTTTTTACAAAGGTTAACCAATACCAAAATGAATTTATTGGGTCTACAAATTTAAAATAACACAAGTTAGAACATGATAATACTTGCAGTTTGTGACATGTTTGACAAATATCACTTAACATTTTGAAAACATCTGTTCAATTATTTGTGTTACTTTTTGATTTCTCTGCTGCTTCTGTGCATTGTTCAATGATGGCCATCTCTCTGAGCTGGTATAGATAATTATGTTCGGCTTCTTGATTTGCGGAGCATATTTCTCCCAACAATAAATTTCGTTTAATTCTATGTTGGTGCTGGAATCTCTAAAGCCATCCATGGCCTGCTCTAAAACAAGATTAATTTTCCATACTTTTTGCCATTTTTTTTGTTGCTTGGGCCTTTAAAATTATTCCTGAGATGGGAAAACCTTGTTCACGATACTGATTGAACTATGCATACACAGCATCTTCTAATTCAGTATTGTTTGCAGTCTGTACTAATTTTTGTTTGATCCTATTATCTAAATTAACATCAGGTACATAATCCATAAGTTTCTGCTTATCCTTAAGCCAACCTCTAAAGGTCAACTCATCAATTGTTTAGTTTAATTGCAAATGTTGGATTTCACCTTGCCATAATGAACACTATGATGCATAGCTTTTCAATCTCTAAGTACACCTTTTCCTTACTTCCTTTGCTCTCCATGGTCACCTTTACAATTCATTACAATACATTACTGGTTATAAATGCTTTAGTGATGTTAAGCACATAAAAATGTGAAACCATTTTCGATTGAGAACAGTAATGACCACATGCCATTAAACTTTGCTTAAGTCGTACTTCCCTTGCTTGATTTGATACAAAAGACATTCAAAGTGATAAAATGAGTCTCTTTTAATTGACTTTTTAAATACAATAAATACTTCCCTAAGTTATTGATCAAAACAAATTAGGTTCTCACTGAAGTACTAGCAGGTTTTGATGTGATGGTCAATTGACTCTTTTCATGTTTTCATAGAAGATAATATGTAGTGATTATAGTTTACATTAAAGTGAAATTAAAGGATTGGAATTCGAATTTCACATAGCCAAGACATTTAATTGGTGTTTCTTGTTTTTTCATTCTCTGTTGCCACCTCTTAGCATCTACTGGAATGCAGCTTTGATCACTGTTTTACCAGACTGTTTATTGACAGTACATTGACAACTATTTCTCTCAACCACAAAAAATCAAACATAAATATGTAATATCTTATTTGAACTTACAAATTTCACAATATGGATTCCATCTTTACAGGCAATGATCACCATTTTCAATGATAAAATGAGCTACGGTATTTCATGTATTATATCATACCCATTTAGTTTTTGTACACAATCCAGTCATCAATATAAGTTTTTGTACATATCACTTTGTATTATTTGAATAATTTGTTTAGTTATCGAACATAAAAGTTTCTTAGTAGATTTTTGCTTGCAATAAAGATCAAAAATACTGTATTCCCATTTTGTTTTTACAAAAATTAATGATTAAAAATTATTTTTTTCGAGTGCAAAAATTTACATCAAATATGTATCGAAGTTCAATTTTCAAATTCTTATTGCAATTTTTCTCATGCTCAGCACAATTTAAAATATATTTTCTATGAAAACAAGCCAGAGCCAGGACAACATGCTACAAGTGGGTTTGTGACTTATCTGGGCACATGTTATGAGGGAGTGGTGTACTGGGCAAAGCCAGGTCAATTAGATAAGCAAATCAGTTTTAGAATTTCTTTTTGTTACCTTGAGGGAAAAAAAGTGCTAGGGTCAGCAATAAAACTCTTGTACAGTCAGCAAACCTGAAATACTCTTTATTATGGAGACAAAAAAAAAGGAAGATTGCTGATTGGCCAATAGAAATAGAACATTTCTAGGGCATTAACCCAAACTGATTTTGGATTATTGGTTGCAATCTAGCCATTCTCTGCTGCATAAATAGATTAAAGATGCTGACATTGTGTGAAAGTTTTTAGAATTATTGTAATTGTCAAAAGTAATTACATGCTTATACAGATGTATATGCTGACTTGAATTTGGCATGGCATTGTATCAATAAAGCTTTCACTTAAAAAATAATGGTAACATTTCCTAACCAGATGAAAGATCACACAAATTTTGGCAATTTCTGTCTCTTTATTTCTAAGAGCAATGACTTGAAAAGATGTTTGATAGTTATTTGAAGGAAATTCAGACCATTCCTCAATTACCATTCCTCAATTACGTAAAGTGCCATAATCAATGCAATCACCATTTTAAAAAAATGCAGGCTAAACATGAAACTGACACATACTATGCTAACTAAAAAAATATTAAGTAATTTCAATTGCAAATTTTAAACTGACATTGGCAGGCAAATATGCATAGGTTTATTTATAATTAATGAATGTCAAATATTAAGCAATGCTGAACCTTGACACTTGCTACCAATAAAAAAAATGCTCTCCAATTGTGAAATCTGTGTACTTGATTTAAGGACTATTACAGTATAAAGTATATATGACCCAGCCAATTTTTACCCTGTGTGGGTATCTGTGTCTGAGGGCAATGGAGAGAGAATGGTAAAATCAAACAGAATTTTTCAATTGCACACCATGAGTAATAGCACTTATTATATACTTGTAGCTCTAATTTACCACAGCCAAACTAGTAATGCACTCTTTCCCACTCCTCCCCACCCCTGAAAATGGCTGAAGAAAAGAACTTATATATACCTTTAATAAAAAAGAACATGAATACTCCAGAAAATATATTGTAAAGACTTAGATGCCCGGAGAAATTTAAAAATAAACTACCACTAATTATCATCATTTGCAATTTTCAGGAATGGCTAACCTTTGCATAAAATTATTGGCAATGATGAGGCAATGGTTATTATCTAAGTTGCTTATTTATATAGGAAGAATTTAATAGATCTTAGTAAGAGACATACTTTTTAATACAGCATATATCTGAACATCAGCTTAATCTTAGTAAGAGACATACTTTTTAATACAGCATATATCTGAACATCAGCTTACTACTATGTGACTGCTTGTATTGGAGTTACAGATGTGCAGAATTTCACTTACTTTTTATGGAGAATGTGTTACTTGACTTTTCCAATTTCACAGATCAAAGCTGATGTATATGACCATTATATCACCATAAATATGGATATAAAACCTGTCAGCTATCATTTAGCTACATTTTTAATTTGTAACTAAAAAATTCTAAGGTTAAATTATAATGCTAAAACAATCAAGGGCCAAAGCATAGTCATGAAGTAAGGTTCACTTTGCATTCTCTATATTTGTGGGCAAAGTGTCAAAACCTATTGAGCCCTAATCACACCCACCCCTACTGCACTATGGAATATCAAAGTCCTGAAAAGAAATGTTCTATTGTCCTTAAATGTGGCATTTCTTTAGACAGTTTTCTTTATTTTTATCAATGAAAAAGAATGCCAATGAAAATGGCTGAAAATGAATGCAAAAATCAATGAAGAAACACACTCATAACCTAGGATACACAAACTTTATTATTTTCACATCCTTCAAAAGTCCTCATGTACACCTTACTCACAAAGTTTAGTGGAATAAAATGATTATTGATTAACTAAGCAATCAAAATGGAAAAGCCAATACAAATGAACCCATAGCCTAACAAGTCTGTGTATTGATTAAAGCTAATGCAGTGAAACTTTTCCATCAACAAAACTTGTAGCTCTTTATAATGGATTTATGACAGTGGCAACAGCTGTGGGTATTCAGCAAGGTGCCCTGCAGACAGCAATTCTGTACATGTAAAATGAATCATCAGAATCAAATTATTAATCTCTTTCAGCTGTTAGATGTACTAGGGCTCTACCCATTTTTGTCTATGTAAAGAGTTTCAATCACCCTGACACATTGATCATTACTAAAATGTAAACATGGGCACATTTATGTATGTACATTTATGTATGTATGTTGCACAATAAAAAAATGTGGAGGGTACTTGAAAAACACTGTAAAATCAAATATGACATGTGTATGATCTTATCGAGTTTGCATTGATCTGAGAACTTGAGAAGATCAACTTTCAAAACAGCAACTTCCTGTCAAAAGTGATTCTCATTAATTATCTGGTATCCAACGAATATTTCAGAGGACAAAACCAATTCATTTACTAATACTCCTCTGTCATGTGACTCCCTACAGCTTCAGCAATGTTTCATTGGCCCCATGCACTCTCCTACATGTCTTAAGAAGTGACTAAGGAGGGCTGAGCTGCAATAGATGAATTGTTCAAGTACCAGTCTCACACTTGTATGTTTGTGGGTTCAAATCCTTCCAGAAGATCAGCCTGGGTCAGCTTTCCTAGTGTACACTCTCCTTAAGGGATGCCCTTGACTCAAACTGCTCTGGTAGTAAAAAAAAAAAACTACCTGCTTTGCTATACCATAAAACAGCAAATATGTGATGTGATGCAAAAGTCATTAAATATTGTTAGACCTGAGACATAAAAAAAACAGTGGTGCTGTTGACAAAACAACATATGCATTAGAATACCTGCTCAAATGTCCCATTAAGGATAAGAGTGTAGCATCTTTCAGAGGCAATAAAAGTAACAATACAGGAATCACTGCTGTGAGGGACCACATGCCAAGTGAGACCCAATTCTTAATGCACAGAAGTATTGATTATGGAGTGTAATGAGGTCTGAAGTCATCAGTCAACATGTTAACTTTTTTACCTAGGAGCCCCCAAAGGCAGAATGGGCTAAAGCACTATCCATTACCAATCACTGCCATCTCATCTCTGTCTGCATGGGTTGAGTCTAAGATTCAGTGAATGTTGATTTGTGAGAAAGCTTGCCAGTAGCTTCTCGTGGGTTGGTGGTTCTTTACAGGGATTTCCTGGTTTCTTCCTCCACCATTAATACTGGTCACCATGTATTGTCTATCATATTCTGAAAAATGGCCTTAAGCCCAAAAACAACAATTAACTTATTTACCCTATTACCACTCTACAAATTCAGCAGCAACCCTCTCATGGACTGATAGACCTTGTGGCCAAACAGTTAACATAGTACAGGCATTTCAGATATAGTCTTGAGTAATCCCAAAGCTTGAAATAAACCACTGAGGGTAATGCCCAACAAGTTCTTACTGACTGATACATATTTTTTTTAAAAAAAAACAAGAATTTAAAAGCAATATGCAGATCATAGCAAATTATTCAGTCAAAAAACAAACAAAAAAAGCAGAATTAAAGTTTGTCCATAGTAACAAGCAGCTTCACCAGCTTCCATATAATCTAGTTTTGTCTGATTATAATACAATGTGCAATCTTATGAATTTATCAAAAGTTAATCCAATCCCTCTTGCCCTTATTATCATAAAGTTCTAAGATGTTCTCCAAACAATATATCTGATTCTGCTATGCCAACCTAAGTATGATATTAGTGACACATTAGCACAGCCCTGGTGGTACTTATTTTACACAAGTGTGATATCACTGGCTGATAATTTGGTTCAGTCAGTTAATTCTCAGGCAAACTGAAAGCAATTAAGACTGACTGATGCTCCAACATAAATCAATCTGCATCATAAAAATAGATGGGCCTGAACTTCCATTTATCTGAAATGGGTCACATTTAATTCCAAGCATCAAAACCCAAATGTATGCATCCATTGAGCACCTTGGTATATACATTATTTAACAAAAGCACAAAAAGAATACTTGTCCCATTCTATCCTGTTAAGGTATTTTAACTGCAGTGCCTGGTTCCCTAGAAGCAATTCTAAATACACTGTGGTAAAAATGGAGCATCACACAGCAGCAGCAGAAGAAATTGTGATGACCTTCACCATGTTTATTAAAAATGTTATAACATTGTTATTTATTTTTTAAAGTATATAAAACTATGTATCACTGAAAAGGCAATAATATTTGCAACACAGTAATATGTTTTGTTAAAATTTACCAATATACAAGCTCACAACTGTATTTTGAAAAATGGTGTGAAAAAAAACTTTACAAAGAATTTCAGTGAATCTTTTCTTCATGAAGATGAATTTATTTCATTTATTATCTTATTATTATTATTATTATTATTATTATTATTATTATTATTATTAATTTCATTATTTATATATTATTTTTATTTATTTCATTTATTATCTTCGTCTTAAGAACAGACTTATTCCAACTGAATATACATTAATAGTTCTTATTCTTGAAGTAAGCAGGATATTCAGGCAGGTATTGTTGTCATGCACACTGTAAAACCATTCAAAAACATCATTTAAATCTTGGTACATACATAATTTCTTTCAATTTGCTCCATTTTCCCCAGTGCTACTGAATAATCTAATCAGTTATTTAAGTCTGTCCAGCTTAAAATTGGTTTTTTTTGAGAATTTTCTACACAACATTGTTGGCAAGTTCCCCCTCCCCTGATGTCATTGAGTAGAATAACCAACATTCTTCTAAATATGTCTCTCTGTTTACATGATGACATGTTAATGTTTGGTAATGATTTTTTTGGATGTTGCTAGATATATACAATTTAATTATGCAGACAAAACTTTTGTAGAATGGGCGAAATGCCTCTTCCTAAAGGAAGCAATAAATATATAATCACATATTTTTCTGGTCTTTTTCTGGTACCCTCTTTTGCTCAAGGTTGTGAGTGCTAATCCACAAAATCTATGTTTAGTCCATGCTGACCATGTTATGATTTTGATAATTAAGTCTGGCCTAATCATCAAAAGATTGTTGAGCCCATTTTTGGTAAAAGTCCAGCTATTACAGATAATGCTTAATCTCAGGGTTACATGTACTTTAGCCAAGTAAAGTTAGAGGTGGCTATTATTGAGGGGTACTTTTGCACACATACTCATTGGTGCCAAGCAATTCTGGCCATATGAAGTAGGTAGCTGCAGATTGAGAGGTGGGCATTCAAGAGGGGAACCACTGTATTGTAATCAGTTTTGTCAGTATCCATTCAACTTAAATTAAACTGGGTTTCAAACAGTGAATCAAAAGTTGTATATCCAGGGCAGCCTCTTCATTAAGGCAAATATCTACTAGTAGTTCACTATATATGTAAGACTAGAATTTTGACTTAAGAAGGGAGGCATTTTTTAATTCTGGCAAGCAAAACAGTATTAGGAGAAAGCATGTTACAAACATTATTAAGATGTATGCCTCAGTGAGGAAATATTCAACATGTATAACAAAAAAAAAAGTATAATCTGGAACATTTTCAAAAGTTCAATTCTTAAGATGCTTGTGTCAATATCACAGCTGGTTCTTTTTGTTATTAGCATGGTAAAGCTTTGGAGGAAGGGTATTGAAAAGCATTTTGTTATTCATATACTTGTTTTTAATGCTCTTCAACTTTTGTTTAAATTGGTCTGGATGACAAATTTTAAATTGTATTCTGTATAATCTGCAAACAGGTATGTATTGAAGTTCCTAGTAACAATTGTGAGATCAATTGTATTGCAGTTCCTAGTAACAATTGTGAGATCAATAATAAAGAATTTTAATAAAAAGAAAATGAACCCAATAATGGCCCCTGTGGAATACCTACCTTAACTGCAGAAGATGGCACTGTGTTATCTAAACATGTGCTACCTTCAGTGTTGAATATAAGGAATTAACTGTTTTACAGTGTCAAAAATTATGGCATTTAATTTTCAGATAAGAATTATGTACTCTACTAAACCATATATCATTTTTTAGTCAAGCCAGACCTGCCAACCCCTAGGATAGTCATCATGAAGGATTCAGAAAAGTTTTCAGTGAGATTTCAGTTATTTCAGGCAACAATGAAACTTGATTCACACATTTTGCAAAATGCTGTATATGAATCACTTCCATGAATCTGTCATGGAAATTCCAAGCTATAAGAAGCCTTTATATTTTATTTACTTCCAATGTATTCCAAATATCCCTTTGTTTCAGATAATGTAGATGAGGTCATCAAACACCAAACACTGCACAATTTTAATGAGCTTTAGATGAACTCCTACTCACATTCAGTTTTCCTCACTGTGGAGTTTAAATTGTTGTTTCTTTAACAAAACAATTTTCTTTTGTGATAATTTTTGTTGATGAAACCAATTTTATCCTAGACAAAAATATAAAATGGCAGAATTATGAGATAATGGTCTGATTTCTGGGATCTCCTGAAAGAAAACAAAAAATGGTATGGTTGACAAGTTTGTCATGGTAAACAACAACCAAAATAATTCTTCTATTCAATTAAGTGATTGATATTTTTTTCTGACACAATTCCTAAAACTAAACTGCTCATTTTCAAAAAGATTAATTATTCAGAAATGATTAAGCACCTATACTGACAGGTTTTACATGCAGATTATGACATGCTGCTAATAAAGGGATCCCTCACTATAGTGCATTTAAGTATAGATCTGACCTCATCTGACATGCTTATGGTCATTTTGGATGAATACAAGAGTCCCAGTATAGCACTGTCTCTTGTGTAAGACATGCATGGTTTTGAATCCCATCAAAGTTGAATTAACTTTTGATACTGAACCTGCATCACATCTAGTTACATCACTAATATAACATATATATGGTCCTGAATCGAAATTGGGATAGAATCTACCTGAATCTACCTTACTTCAAAGAATTTCAGTGAAGTGTCACCTCTTGAATAACAAAGGTAAAACGGATCGGGTTTGAAACAAATTAGTTTGGATAATGAATCTGCCTTGCTTCTCTTAAAATGCATTTTAATGGCTTCTCCTAATTGGAAGACTATATCAGGGTCATGCGCAAAGTGACTAAATAAAGAATTCAAGCATATGCACTAAAGACTAAACGCAATATCTGGTAAAAAAAAAGAACAGTTAATTCAGAGCAGAAAAACAAAAACAAGCTGTTAGTGTTTTAATATTCAAACATCACAACTGTACTAACCTTATAATTAAATGCATGGTCAGCAAACTGAAAACACAAAAAAATAAATCATGCATTGTGCAACAAAAATAAGGATTGTGATGGGGTTGGGGTGGGCCATCTTTCTCAATTGAAAGATGCATGTTAAGGCCATTTCAATCTGTAAGATATAATGTGGTTGTAAGCTAGAACATGCACAATATTTCTACATGACAGTGATTGCCCAATACCCTTTAAAAGTGTTCTCAAAAGTCTATAGATATCATTGGCATACATAACACACATTAAATATAAATGAAAAGTACATGCTATGCCCCAAAGTAAACAATTTTCCACAGAAGAGTGGACACATTACCATTTTCTGACTGCACACATTTTCAAGACTGTATGTGTTAGACTTAAAATGTGACAATTACAAGTAAGATTAGGATCAGAAAGTCTTGAAATCAATTTTCAGAAGCATTCTAAAGTTCATTTTTTCTTAAATAATTGTATATTCTTCATTTCTCCTAGAATGATAAACTGCACTATCTGGCTTTTGTTTTCATTAGCTCTGGTTTAATATACAACTGATTTGGCGAAATATCTGTACCCATAACTCATACCTATCCAAAACTGACATCTTGAAAAAAGAACAAATTAATGTCCTAAATGAGTGTCACTAGACTGACATCAAAAATCACTTGTTATTTCTGTTATGGGTTTTAACACAATTTTCCAGCAAAATATGGGCTATACATGGCACCATTATAGCTGCTAAAGGAAAGTCCCAGGGAAACCCTAGAAAGAACCACCAACACAAAGGATACTACTGGCCAGATTACTCATATAGAGACATTGGCTGAGTTGGAGATATAAAGACACAGAGTTGAAATGGCCATAATCTATAATGGTGAGTGCTTTAGACCAATCTGGGCTCCATTAGTTGTTACAGAAAAATTGCTATTGCTGAAATATGTCTATGTATACTGTACAAATATCAAGTGCTTAAACAAGTTTAAGTAAGGCTGTATATTGAAAGAACACACATCATGGATAATGGAAAATCAAACTTTCCACTGTTGACCTTAATCCTTTCAAACTGTTCACAGATGGGAATCAGTGGTCTTAGTGGTTGTCATGGATAATAGTGGAGGGATCAAGTCTGATTGCCACAAATTTGGGAGTTGCAGTCCAGGAATTGCCTCCTTGAAAATCATTGCAGTCTCACCACTAAAATTTGCTGTCTCAACAACATTACTGTGTTTTGTTACTTCTAATAATTTATTGTGGTGTCACTGATATACATGTCATCAGACTGCAGATACTCATTCAATCTGAAATATTTAGTAGCAAAACAACAAAATAAAAAGTAGCTGATATATATAATTTTGATTTTTTTTGTGATGTTACAAGTCTACACCATCCTCCATCACTCTCATCAAATTGTTTAGATTCTTGTTCTATATATCCACAGACCTTTGTCATAATGCAATTATGTCAAACTATGCAAGTTCAGTCTCTCTGGCTTTCAAATAAATTACTCCCTCCACAGTCATGACACCACAAGCATAAGCCAATCCTATTTAGCTGTTTTCTCACTTTGTGACCTATGGGAATGACCCTTCATGCCACAAATATTTTGAACTCTTTGGCATTCTGTTTATTTTATCCATAGGATCTGCAACAACAAATTTCTCTATTGTAAATCATGCTTGTTTACATTGTTATGCTTCACACAAAAGAAGTTATAAATTAGTTTCTACTCAAATATTTACACATGACCCATTTAGTGGCCTAAATGGTTAGAGCATCTGCATTAATGCTGGAGTTCATGGGTTGTAACCCCTACGGAATTGTACCTATAAAATTGGTACTAAAGGCTATCTCACCTGTTGTTCAGCATTAAGAGGATGGTGTTAGTAACGATCAACCTGGTGTCAGGATTTTGCAACAGGGTGGAACATGATGTTACATGTCTACGGCATAGCACCACAATGCTAGACACCACTATAAACTGCCACACTAAAATACTGTAGCAATGATTGAAAAGTTTTTCAGGTTACATTAGAAACCCTATTCACATAAATACATATGTTAATTACTTGAAAACAAAAGTATATGTGTGTCCTAACACTAACTACTTAATGCTGAGTGCCAAGCAAGGCAGCCACTAGTACCATTTTTATTAGTCTTAGGACTTGGCCATTGATTAAACTTGCAACCACCCGGATCCAAGTCTGATGTTCTAACCAATGAGCAGTCCATAAACTAAGGTATATGATGCTAAAAAAACAGCAGGCACAAAATAAAACAGTGTAAGGTCTTTTAAAATGATCAATTTAAACTAGGCTGAATAATGAATATCAAAAAGATGTCAAATCACACAGACATGTAATTCATATTTTGATCATGATGATCACTGATTAACAGGTGTCTTAACCCTTTCATCACTAAGTAACTTTGTAGGCATAGAGTCCTCAACACTAAGTAACTTTGGAGTTGTAAAACAAAATGACTTGTGGACTTTAAAACAACATAATTTTGTCAATGTTAAAGATATCTGGCTGGATTATGTGTCAAAATCAAGGTTAAAAATCACCTCTCCCTTGATAAATCGTTCATGAGTTTTAATCATTTCATCACTGTGGACCTGAAAAATGGCTACAGGGAAGTATATATGTAAACACTATGTAAACACTACCTTTTCGGTCTGGGGCAGTGTTCTTTTTAACATTATAGTTATGTTATAGTTATAGCACCCGACTAAATAACTTTCGTGGTACCTCTAATAACTTTCATCTGGCAATGTAGATGTTATATTTGGATGATCTCATGAGCTTAGCTTGTATACATCTAGAAATATCGAACAAATTAGGAACTTTTAACGTGTTTTCCGAATGTTGAAATTTGTATCCAAAATGGCGCCGTTTGAACACATTTTATAGGAGAGTTATCAGAGGATTTCAATAATTTCGACCTGGTAAATTTGGATAAAAATGAGAGAAGAGGTATGGAGAGACAATGGAATGCACTTGTGGGTGACAGTGATGACAATGAAGATGACTTTGAAGGTTTGAACCAAAGAAATTGTACACTCCACGTGTTTTTTGGGGGGACGAAGCCCGAAAACCAAAGAGATTTGTTTCAGTTTTCTGACAGAGTTGGGCACACCCGAGTGTTAGATGGCTCCAGGAAAGCTTTGGAATATTTTCAAATATTCTATTCAGATGAAGTTTTTGGAAAAATTGTCCGTTTAACGAACTTAAATGTGACGATCAAATGTGGCAGAGGCAATATAGGTGCCTCAACAGATCTCACCTTGGAGATCATTTTGGTTCATTTTATAGAATCTTATATATTATGGACACCATGAAAGAAAGACTTGTGTTGCTACTGTGATTATTCACTAGTACATCTAGGGTCAATTGAACAAGTTTTGAGAACATTCTAAGTTTCCTAAGAGGTAATAAAATAATTGTATTTTACCTGTTGTGTTACCGGTTTGTACCTGCATTTTAACAGTTGTAATAGATATGCACATTTTATTGAATTAGTCATAAAATTTGATTTTTAACCTTGATTTTGACACATAATCCAGCCAGATATCTTTAACATTAGCAAAGTTTTGTTGTTTCAAAGTCCACAAGTCATTTTGCTTTACAACTCCAAAGTTACTTAGTGTTGAGGACTCTATGCCTACAAAGTTACTTAGTGATGAAAGGGTTAAAGAGCTTTATTGATGAAATTTATTCATTTTTATGTTAAAAATAAAAAACTGCATTTATTTCCAAGATTCCCCACCACTGAGGAATTGCCAACGTTATTCCATCTGGTTTCAACAATCCTTCATGTGTATGCAAAATTATTGTGTACTACATCACTGCTTTATGTTGTGGAGTAGTCTGGTTCACTATCGGTATGTTCCTTGCTTTGCACCATACTATTGTGGAATGCAACACAAGGATTATAATGATCAAGTAATCAATCTATTTACTGATCCAAATTCAGACAAGATTCCTTTTCATTAAAAAAAAAATGAAACTTTTAGTTCACCAAACAGACCTCAACATGGAAACTTTTTTTATATTGTTCTTTTAGTACAATACTGATAACTTGATTTTATAACAATTAAACTGCAAATTCAGTAATTACAAGTACAAACTCTGAAACTAGCTTCTCATTAATAAAACATATATTTGAACCAGAATATATTTCATCAAGTATTTATTTCAACTGGTTCTCTTGCTATCTTTGATCACATTTGTGAATGAGTATGGTAACTTTAGGAAGTTAAATTAATTGCATTCACAAAAGAATTACAAATGTTGGATCACATGAAATGAGTAGACCTGACACTAACAGAGCAATGCTATCTCTTATGCACTTGTTGGATTTTACATGAATTTTAATTTTTCATGTATTCCACCCACTTTATTGACACAAAAGATGCATTTAACATGGTAATACAATGTCCGATTTTAATTCACTGCAACAATACAACAAATACTTGTGCAATCTGGCACTTAATTAGGCTCTCATACAAACACTCACTGACATAGCTGTTTTACCCTTCCCCTCATAGAGCAGTGTATCTCCCAGGGGTGGAAAACTGAGGGTAAAAAAAAAAACCTTGATGTCAGAACTGGCTGTCAAATAAAAAATGTGGGGGTCAAAAATGTACTGACAAATGTTCATCTGATCCATACTTTTTCAGCAGAAATAGGATATTGCTTGCACAACATACTCTCACTCTCTCAACTATAAATTAACATGCAATTAACACACAAATGCATTGTCCATTCAAAGGATAATTTTATAAATTTATTTTCCTTTTAAAGTCTTACTTTTAACAGTCTCTTTATAATATTTTGTAGCAATATTATAGACCAACACATTCTCTATAAGCCAATACAAAAATCCATATAAATCTTTTTAACCAAATGACAATTTACTGTCTCAGTGCATGTCATAAAATGTGTACTATCATAGGTTTCATTGTACTTCGTCCTAAAACACATTTATCCAAAAATCAAAGAGGCTAATGATTTATCTTCTCTTTAACAAGTTACACTTGAACTTTTAGATCTTTCTTTTGTTACAGCAAAGTTAAGTCTTTAACAACCCCATGAATTTGGAAGCTGCAAGTTTACTTATTTCTTTGTTTTGAAAGAATATTTTAAGTAATGTGTTCTAAAGATATCTTGTGGTGATCAAAAGCAAATTTTTAAAAATTCTTAAATGCTGTCATGAAAGGATTATTCACTTGTGCAGTCTTTGCAATCCCCAGATCAGAAGTCACACTGGTAATCCCAATTAATGTGCTGGTCATATTCCATTAAAGGGAATTATTTTCTATATTTTTCATTAAAGTCAGATCCACATTTACTCATTAGTGATCTAAGTCAGATCCACATTTACTCATTAGTGATCTAAGTCAGATCCACATTTACTCATTAGTGATCTAAGTCAGATCCACGTTTACTCATTAGTGATCAAAGTCAGATCCACATTTAATCAGTGATCTAAGTCAGATCCACATTTACTCATTAGTGATCTAAGTCAGATCCACATTTACTCATTAGTGATCTGCTTTCTTTGCTAAAGATTCTTAGTGCACGCTGTTATAATCTCAAGATCACAATTTTGTGCAACTTGGGGGGGGGGCACCAGACAGATACCCACCCCCAATTAATCAAAAAAAGAAAAGTATTTCATGTGTTTCTGTCACACCAGTTAACTCCAATTGATGTGTCATATTCCAGTCATGAGAATTATTTTCTACATTTTTCATTAAAATCAGATCCACATCAACTCTTTCCTGTTCTGATTCTTTCACTTTCTTTGCTAATGCAGTTTGATTTTGGAGACAATTTTAGTGCAACAAGCATTCCGGATAAACATCTGGAGGACATCTTGCTGCTGAGCTGGATAGAATCACGCAAGATTAGGGGGAAGCTACTCTGTCATAACATTGCCTATGGTAGTCTGTATGCTCAGTATTGCAAAGTGCAACACAGGGAGAATATGAAACAGGTAACCAGAATACCACCTATGATTAAAGTATACACGGTCATCCCTAATCCAATCCAACGCATTAGATATTAAATCCTGATTGTATTTTGTAAATCCTTTGCATCAAAAAAATGCACAGTAAAGAATTGTGTGTATCAATTCTTCAGTGTGTGTCCCTGACGAACAATTGTGTCTAAAGGGAAATACTGCTCATAGAGTGTATGGCTTTTTAACCCTTGGATACACATGTAGCAGTTACCCAGTGCAGTCCGCTATCCATTATGGATAGGCCTGTTTAACAGTTAAGTGTATGTTATGTTTAGCAGCAATTCTAACCATTTTATGTTTTTGATACACATATATTATGTACGCAAAGATTAAGAATATAATTCAGTTGTTATAGCTGTAAAATTATTTTTCTCAAAAGAATTTTGCATGTAGTTTAAAATCTTGAGAGAACTCATTCACTATCAAATCAGTGCAGCCACGTGATCAACCATAGTGGCAATTTTTCTTACTCAAAATTAACAAGTTCTTTGTGTCTACATCATTAAATCTGTTGAATTTCAAAATTTATAAAAACTAAAGACTTCCTACATCAGTCTTGGAGTCCTTACCTAAGTTATTGATGCTTTCATAGTTGTAATTCTACTTGAGCAAGTACTGAACAATATCAAAAACTGCCATTTTGTTGAATGGAGAATACAAGACATGTATGGCCTACTTACTTTAAATGGCAGATTTTGACCAGATTATCAACAGTGACCACATGATCTGAGGTAATGATCATTCTCACCAATGAATGTAGTACCTATGAGAGTTTTTCCAGGAATTAGGCATTACCAAAATGGCTGCTCTTTACAGAGTTGCCAAAAGGGGTAATATGGGCATCAGGTTGAATGCCAAAAGGCGCTTGTATGAAAAAAAGGGTTACGGTAAATTGTCATATTTCACAACTTGGGCAGATTTTTATTTACAATCATTAAACTTAACCAAACTAAAAGATAGAGTTAATACAGGAATTTGAATTGAAAAATTATGGGTAAATTGTTTGCTACTTTCAAGTATAAAAAAAAGAAAGGGATCCATGATTGACCCCACCTTGATTTGATGATTTGATCCAAGGAGTGGTGGTACCAGGACAAATTGTTTCAATAAGTCCAATGAGTGGTATAGAAAAGCAGAAGCCAAGTTGTAGGAGCAGTCATCAGACAATGTGATCATTGAACATAATCCTCCTAATATATGAAAACTAGACTTTCATTTTGTCTTGAGGTTAAGTCACATTTAGATCCAAATGGCCTGTCAAACATTCCAAAAGTAAAAGCAACATTGACAACAGACTTAATGAAAACCAAATCGAACAATGGCTTGAGAGAAGTGTTATGTTCCTGTGCACTGCAATGCAATGATCACAGCACCTGCTTCCGGACTACCACACAAAAGTATACTTATGGCAATGCCTGTCAAGCCTGAACAGGTGTGTATGTACAGGTAAATAGTGCCATTGCCAAACAAATGTGGGTTTTTGCTACAATAATCTCCTACAAAGACAAAACAGGTGTTTTTAATTCCATAAAATTAAAGATAAAACATTGTATACTTTTAGTTTCTTAACACCTGTAGCTGTATCATTACATACCTGTGGATTTACTGGAAAAATGAGATCACTTTTCATTTATTAAAGCCATGATCTGTCAAACATGACTAACGAGCCTTGAATTATCACCATTGTCAATATTTACCTTGAATTTAGCTTTTGATTTTAAGGGCCCCAAGTGGTCATAAACACTCACCATTATGGATCACTGCCATCTCATCTCTGTTTGCATGGGTTCAATCTCTGATTCTGCTTTTGTGGCAATCTGAGAAAGCCTGCAAGTAGCTTCTCGAGGGTCAGTGGTACATTCCAGGGTTTTCCCAGGTTCTTCCTCCACCACTGATACAACTTTTTAATTTATGATCTTTCCTGGGACATTAAAATTAAGAGTAAATTCTTTTCTCCTCTGCTTTTGAGCATCTATTCCGAGACCTAAATATGTTTCTGTTACAGTGGTATAATATATGTATTTCTCTCACCAGAAATAATTATATGAACCCTGTCTCTCATAGAGTGAATGGCTTTTTAGCCCTTTGATATCATGTAGCAAAGTTATCCAGTGAAGTGCTCTATACAAAGGCCTGTTACGCAGTTAAATGTATGTAACAGTTTATTGCAATTTTAACGCTTTCAGGGCTATGCAATTTTTTTTAACTAGTCCAGGACAAATGGTTTCTGAAAATTCACTAGTCCCACCTTACTTTCCACTGGTCCTAAAGTGGTAATCACTTTATGAGATTTGATGAAATGAATTTACTTAATCCACAGAAAAACAAACAAAATAATATACAAGATAATTATTTCGAAAAAGAATTTAATTTTTCAAAAAACATTGGTTGTTATACATTTGGCTTATATAGGTTCATGTATATATATGTTTTAGCTGATGGACAGTTTACCAACGGGATTTCTTGTCTGATTGTTGTAGGAGTAAATAAAATGGAAATATATGAAGAACAGACACTATACAAGGTAAGCTGCTTTTTATTTCACTGAAATCCAACAAAAATTAATGAAATAATGAATATAAATGTAACCATGTTTTTATTGTCAGTTTCCGTAGTCAGCCATGATGATGCTCTAGTATTCAGCCTAGCAAACAGTATCAGTAGTCTCAGTAACTGATACACTATCATTCAGCAATAGCGAAACTGCAGAACAGCTGTAGTAGTTAAAGGGTTAAAGTCACTACTCTCGCACTGTTCCATTTGCAGAAATTTTCATCTGGGTTAATGTCCTACCTGTGCCAGTTTTGGATATTGCTTGAAGTAACTGCAAAACATCTTTCCTTCCAGTCAATATCTTCAAGTCAGGGATAACAATCAAGTCAAAGCAGCTGAAAATTTCTTTGTCTCTTAGTAGTGTCACATTTGACAATTTTTGCCATCACCGATTGTTAGTTATGTCTCTTTGGAGAAATAGCTACTGCACACTCAGTGTCTGTCTTACTTTTATCTGTCCATTTTCAAACAAATTTACCTTCTCCAAATCTCCATATTTACCTTGCTTAGGAAAATAATGTTGCAAATTACTCAATAATTAAGTACTTGTTTCACTTCAAACACAATATCACAAGTGGAAGTTAATCATCAGTATAATCAATAATAAATTAAAGAATCATCTCTGTCATTTAATCAGTTCATGAAGGGAAGCAACACTAATATGGGTAAAATACCTATCAATAATTTAATTACACTGACCTGCTGGATTAAAATCATTGTAAATTGCTCATAATGATCTAGTTTCCTCAGACCCTTGCCACTTTGATATTTGGGCATTTATGTTGGGGTTTAGGATCAGAGTAGATTTCCTATGGAAAAGTTGGAATTCGACAGTGCCAGTGTCGGCATAGTGTAGTTGCTTACTAACTGGCCTAGGAAACTTAAACAACCTTCCATGAGATATACAGTAGTCCCCCTCTTATACGGCCACCCTTCTGGGAAAGTGGCCTTATAAGGCGGGTGGCCTTTCCAGAGGGAGACTAAATTTTTTGTGAGAAGTATATGTACATAGTAAGAAAGCTTCATTTTTCAAAGCATTAAATATCTTTGTTTAAAAACAACATTAAATATTGAACGGTTCTTGTGCTATAATAGTTGACTTATTTCAAATGAATATGCATTAATAGTTCTTATTCTTGGTGTAACCGTGATATGCAAAAATATCACAAGCGGGTGTTGTCATGCACATTGCAGAACCATTCAAAAACATCCTTTGAATCTTGAAAGATACGCAATTATCTTTCCATTTGCTCCATTTTCCCACTGCTTGTAAATAACTTATCGGTTACAGTGTTATTTATTCAAGTCTTTTGAACATAAAATTATTTTATTCGAGTCTTTTCTACCTAAATTTGTTTGACCAGTCCCCCTCCCCACCTCACCTGATATCGTAGACTATATTAACCAACATTTTCTGTAATCATCTTTGTTTATGTGATGAGGTTAATGTTTGCTAATGATTTATTCCAATCTGGCTAACTGTATGGGATTTAATTATGCTTAATTATGCGGACGATACATTTATGGATCGGACTAAATGCTTTCTTGGTAAAGAAGCCACAAGTTGTGTCGTCACATGATTTTTCAGTCTTTGTCTAGTACCCTGTTTCTATTTTTAGCCAATGCTGACCTTGTGATCTTGACCTTAGGTCCAGTTATAATCATCCAAGTTGCAACTACAAGACTGATGAAACAATTATTTTTTTTTGCATTTAAACAAGATGCCCTATATTTTTAAAGGCAGCATGGTGATTCATTAGTTGCAGTCTGGTACCCTATTGTTTTTAATTTTTTTTTTTTCTCTGCTGATTTGATCTGAACAATAGCACATGGCAGCTGTTAAGATTTATAAACTTTACAATTGTTGTGTAATAGCCACTAATTATGTAAGTTAACAAGCTTGACATCTTGCTAAGGGAAGCCACAAAGGCTATCAAACCATTTTTGGTGCAGACGTTTGTATAGAACATCAATATTGCTGCTTACCACTATTAATAAGTGTAATCTTAACAATTATCAGTGGATAAACCAGACCTCTAAGATAACCTACAGTAAGGATATATGGATTACCTTCATGTAGGGATTAAAATTTGAGTCTTTCTAGGCTTTATGAAATAAATGTGGCTTCTGGTGAGGTGTAAAGGATATAATATTAACTATAGTGGTACATGTAGAACACTTTGCTGAAGAAGGAAAACCTGACCTCAGGGAAACAGAAATCAGATTACTTAACACAATTAGAAAAAAAAAATATTCTAGATACATATTACAAAATAAAATGCGGCCACTGGTGAGGAGTAAATTTTATGTTTTTGCAAAAATATGCTGGCCTTTCCTGAGGGGTAATTTTGAACACAAATTTGTGGGTGCCTTCAGATTCTGGCAATAAGGAGCGGGTGGCCGCTGGTGAGGGGGGGGCATTCAAGAGGGGGACTACTGTACCTGCATGAAATTGATAGGAATATGATTTATTTTCTCAAATATTGTAAGTATAGCATTTCTTTTAATTTTAATCCATTGACAGACTAGCCAAACCAAAAGCTTTGATCAAATTTGACCCAGAACTCGCCATTTGCAATCCAAGTCACATGACTACATAAAAAAATGGTGACCCACATATCAATGACCTTGAGGTTCAGATTGTCATGTGATATCAACAATTAACCATTTCTAATGTTGCTGAGTGAAAACAAATCTAAGGTAAAAATGAAAGTCATGTAATATTTACAACACTGCTAATTGATCATACTGGCTTTCTTTTGTTTGACATGTTTTGATTTGCCAATAATTTGGTTGCTTAGCCCAATATGCAGTCAAGCAGTAAAAGGATGTATATGTATACAGGAAGAGGACCTAGAATCAAGTAGTCAGTATGGGGGATGGCATGATTGGCCAAACAAAGGTATATATAATGATTAACCCTTACATCACTGCCAACTGAAAAGGGTCAGGGGGAAGTAAGTCGTAAACACTATGGAAGGACTTTTTGGTCTGGGGCAGTGTTCTCCTTTAATGTTATACTGACTAAATAACTTCCATCTTGTAATGTAGATGATATATTTGGATGATCTCATGAGTTATCTTGTATACAACTAGAAATATCGAACAAGGTAGGAACTTTTAACTTGTTTTCCGAATGCTGAAATTTGTATCCAAAATGGCAGCATTTGAAGATATTTAAGAGAAGAGTTATCTGATGATTTTAATAATTTCGACCTGGTAAATTTGGATGAAAATGAGAGAAGACATATGGAGATACAATGGAATGCACTTGCGGGTGATAGTGATGACGAAGATGACTTTAAAGGTTTTGAACCAGAGGAATTGTACGCTACATGTGGGGGGGGTGGAGGAATTAATTTTACGGTTAATTTAATGCATGTCATAAAATGCGTACAATCAACAGTTTCACTGTACTTCATCCTAAAACTCATTTATGCAAAAATCAGAGGCTAATGATTCGTCTCTGATAATAAGTTATCTTGAACTTGTATCTCTTTCTTTTGTTACTACCAAGTTTATAAAAATCTACAAAATCAGCAATGACCACCTGACTTTGTAATCCAAATAATGGATTTGACTTTGTAAGTTTATGGATTTTTGTGTTGTGAAAAAATGTATTGGGTGACAAATTTTTTCCTAACATTTACCTTTTGGCGAACAAAAGCAGCTTTTTAAAATTCTTAAACACTGACATCAAAGAATTATTAAATTTTTTCAGTCTTTGTAATCACGCGATCAAAAGCCACACCAGAATTCCAAATGGATGTGCGGTATTCTAGTCATGGGAATTATATTCACCAGTTTTCAACCAGTTTGATCAACAGCTGCTCCTTTTTTTGTGTTTTTCTGCTTCTTTCACTTTCATGGCTAATGATACTTAGTGCATGCTGTTTTTATCTGGAGACCACTTTCTAGAGCAACAAGCATTGATGTTAAACAATAGGAAGACATCTTGCTGAGCTTGATTGAAATCACATGAGAGCTTGCGAGATTTGGGGAAGCTACTCCACTATAACATTTCCTTTGCTAGTTTGGTTCTCCATTTTACATGCACCATATAGCTAAAAGAAGGCAGCACAAGAAACAGGCAACTAGTCTATTCCTATTCGTGAAGCATACAAGATGCCTTACCTCATCCAATGCATTGGATATTAAATAAATCCCGATTTCAAATCCTTTACATAAAAAAAAAAATGCACTGCAACAAAACGTGTCAATTTTCTCCAGCATGCGTCCCTGACACAAATGTGCGTAAATGGATTTTCTTTTTTCATTTCAAACAGTCCTGGTAGTTTCCTGGATTGATTCTAAATCCAAATCTTGCACTAGTGCCTTTTTAGAAATACTGTTGTGATAATGGATTGATCAGTCTGAAGATTAAATGTAATTTGAGTTATCAAATGACAGAAGTTGTTTCAAGGTACTTGTTTCTTTTTTCTGACCCATAGTTCTGACACCAAGTAGAGTTTTGATCTTGCACATCTATGGCATGGCAAACACTGCAGGTTAGGCAATTCATTTAACCCTTTCATCACTAAGTAACTTTGTAGGCATAGAGTCCTCAACACTAAGTAACTTTCAAGTTGTAAAGCAAAATGACTTGTGGACTTTGAAACAATATAACTTTGCCAATGTTAAAGATATCTGGCTGGATTAGGTGTCAAAATCAAGGTTACAAATCAAACTTTATGACTAATTCAATAAAAATATGCATATCTATTACAACTGTTAAAATGCAGGTACAAACAGGTAACACAACAGGTAAAATACAATTACTTTATTACCTCTTAGAAAACTTAGAAAGTTCTCAAAACTTGTTCAATTTACCCTAGATGTACTAATGAATAATCACAGTAGCAACACAAGTCTTTCTTTCATGGTGTCCATAATATATAAAATTCTATAAAATGAACCAAAATGATCTCCAAGGTGAGATCTGTCCACACACCTATTATCGTCTCTGCCACATTTGATCATCACATTTAAGTGCATTAAAAGGACAATTTTTCCAGGAACTTCATCTGAATAGAATATTTGAAAATAATCCAAAGCTCTCCTGGAGCCATGTAACTCTCAGGTGTGCCCAACTCTGTCAGAAAACTGAAACAAATCTCTTTGGTTTTCAGGCTTCATCCAAAAAAAAAAAATCACGTGGAACGTACAATTCCTCTAATTCAAAACCTTCAAAGTCATCTTCATCACTGTCACCCACAAGTGCATTCCATTTTCTCTCTATTCGTCTTCTCTCATTTTTATCAAAATTTACCAGGTCGAAATTATTTAAATCCTCTGATAACTCTCCTGTAAAATTCCCTCAAACGCCGCCATTTTGGATACAAATTTCAGCATTTCCGAAAACACGTTAAAAGTTCCTACTTTTTTCGTTATTTCTAGTTGTATACAAGCTAAACTCACGAGATCATCCAAATATAACATCTACATTACCAGATGGAAGTTATTAGAGGTACCCCGAAGGATATTTAGTCGGGTACTATAATGTTAAAGAAGAACACTGCCCTAGACCTTTTCTCGGTCCATAGTGTTGATGGATGTAGTTCCCATGGAACAATTAAGCGGTCTGCCGTGATGAAAGGGTTAAAGTAGTCTGAACAACTATGAAAGAAAAAAAATTCAAATTGAAACATTTTCAGACAAATCTGTCTTACCTTTTTTTTATTCATTTAACATACACATTCAGGCATTATATCAGTAGTTTTAATCTGGACAAGTACTTTCATAAAGTCATGTTTCCATGGGAAAATACTTACAAAAATTTAAACAGAAATCAATACCTGGAAGATCAATATTTAAAGGAACGTTTTATTCTAAAAACTCGTTAGAAGAATACAGCTACACTTTGATAAAAATATATAAAAAACTGCACTACCAACATAACCAAATTATCTATTTGGGTTTCCTTCAGGTTTTTATTAGATTTTTTTAAGTTTCAAAGGTCAAAATGAAATTTTAGGGGGGGGGGGCAGTTTTTAAGGTCAACTTCTAACCCTGCTTAAATATACAGATTTGGTACAGTGTTCTGGGCATCAATCAAACCTGATTACAAGTGCAGTACAATTATTATCTTAAATGTACCAGTCAAATGCATACAAACATCCATCTCTCATGTTCCCTTCAGAAGAGTCTTAAAATACAATGAGAGCCAATTGGTACCTTCCCTGGTTAGGGACTCTAGCTCTGAGAAGCATCTTGCACAGAAAAATAAATATGTCCAACAACCAGCTTACCTGCCAAGACTAATGCCCTGGGAACAACATAGTAGGAAGTATCACTATGCCCTACACACCTTCAACATAAGTACAGCCAATGGTCACTCAACAACTCTGTAAAGATATTCTGCTGACTTGTCTAATTATACAGATAGGTATTAATCTGTACACCAGATTACTCCAACTCCAGTTTGGGTTGGTCAGAGGAGCAGACAGCCCATCTCTGGTCCTAAAATGCTTATGAAGTGTTCCAAGTATTCTATCAATCACAATCCATGTGTCAAAGAAATTACCTAACCACAAAATTCAAAACTGACCAATGAAATAACTGGCTATAGCTATAGATAAGCAGAATATTGGCATATTTATGCAAACATACTGGCAGAAAATGTACAGGACATTTTTATTGCATTTAAATTCCACAAAATTTTAAGCCATTTATATAAAATCACCAGCATATATCTCTTACTGTTAGCACATACCATTTTGTATGACAGCCCATTTGATTAATATAAACTGCTATCTGTTCAACTTCCAGATCACTGTAAGAACACATTCAAACAATGCCATATAATCAAATACACCCTGAATTAGCTTTTACAAAATACCCCACTAAATTTTTATAAATGCAAGTTAGGCCTGCTGAACCAGGAAGCAGAATACACATTTGAGTTCTTGTAAAGAGCTTTGATTCAGGCATTCATTTGGCATACAAGGCAAACAAACTACTCTCAGAAGTAAAACATGCATATGGTTATTCTGCATTCACCCCTACCAAGCACCAAAACATGCATCTGCCATGTACCATAACCATAGTAAAACAAATGCTGTTCATGTGGCATGTACCCCAACCAAGCACTAAAAACATGCATCTACTGTGTACCCTAACAAGTACTAAAACAGTATCTGCCATATACCATAACAAGTAGAAAAATGAGTTCTCTTTATGTGACATGTACCCCAAAAAAGTACTAAAACATGTATCTGCCAAGTACCATAACAAGTACAATAACAAGTGATGCTACTGTGGCATGTACCCCCAACCAAGCACCAAGACATGCATCTACAGTGTACCCTAACAAGTACTAGAACATGTATCTGCTATATACTATAACAAGAAGAAAACTATTCATGTGGCATGTACCCCAAATAAGTATTAATACATGAATCTGCAATGTATGGCAACAAACACTAAATGAATGACCTTTTTGTGGCATGTACCCCCAACCAAGCACAAAAAATGCATCTGTCATGTAACATAATAAGTAGTAAAAAGAATGCTGTTGATGTAGTATATACCAATCAAGCACTAACACATGTATCTGCCATGTACTCAAAGTACTATAATATGTATATGCCACATATCCAAAAAACTACTAAAACATTTATGTGCCAAGTGCCCACCAGGTAGGTGTAATATTCCTGAAGCATATGCTTGATCAAATTATTAAAATGTGTGTTGTTCACATGTCAAGTACCCAACCAATTATTAAAATCTGCATGCTGTAGATATGCACAGTATCCAGGTACTAATGCACAGTCAGTGCATGGTACAGTAAAGTCAACCATGTTCATTTTCATATATTCAATCAAATAATTATGCTATCAGCTTTGAAAAGACAATTAACAATTCCCCAGAATCACTTGATATAGCATTCATCAAATCTTGAGTTTTTACAAACTTTAAAAAAAGGAATTATGAATGATGAAACTTCTAGCTATCATAATAAAAAATATGAAGTTATTTCATGGAATTTACATGTCATACAAAAAAGAAATTGTCCACATCACAATCACAAGTTTGCACTCTAAAATAAAACTGCATTCCGGCAAGCATCGCCTTCAGCACCCGCCAAAGGAAAACAATGCAAATACCATAAAATGCCCACCCAGCTACCCCAATGGCCCTGATCTTGACCGTCAGGACACAATGAGGCCACAAGCCCCCTTAAACTGACCAGACATAACAGGTATCACTATGTAATTATTCACAAGCTGCCTATGACAAGATTGGCTAGCTACTTAACAGAACTGAACAATAATTGACTAAATGCTGGTTGTAATGAGGTGGAGTTTGGGAATTAAAATGACTTCTTCCATTTTAAAACAGACAGATCAATAAATCTTGCTACTGCAAATGAGGAACAAAAGCAGAATTTTGTTAAGTCAAACTACAGAAACAAAGATTATTTGTAAACAAATACTTACAGCACTAAAATCTAGCAGGTCATTTAGTTCCTTGTCTGTGTGCATCCTGTCTCCAAAGCTTTGGTACACTCTGGAACAGAAGTAATTCTCATTAAAATCATAAAGAGATGAATGTCTAGTTCAATTTGATTTGATATCTGCATTGGAATGTTAGGATATCATACTACAGTAAAACCTGTCTTGAGAGACCACTGCAATGAGAGATCCCCTTTCTTGAGAGAACAGGTTCTTCATGTTTCTGTGATATTCCTAGCAAAGATATAATCCCTCAAATTTGATGCACATTTGACCAAAAGTTTGGCAATTTAAATTAATGCAACATATATCATTACAATCGGCATATTAAAAGCTTATTTTGCTACCAAATTTATATACCAGAAATAATCTTAAGCCAACCGAAACAAGCATCTATTTCATAAAATATTTTAATCTTCCATGTTGACATTGTCTGCCATATCTGAATTTTCTAACAGCTTATAACGATGTTATACATCAACTGCTGTTCAAAAAATAAACTTGTTATCAATTTCTTACAAATTGGTATGAAAAAAGTACATGGCAAAATGAATTATTTTTTATAGTTTTTATCGTATTAACCCTTATTGTATGGTTTACACAGTGTACAATGGCAAAATGAGCATGTAAACCATATATTTTCGGAAACTATAAATATTCTCAAGTTGTCGATGTCGTAAATATCTGAATTGACAAACGGTAATTGGTTTTTAAATATGTTCAACCATATATTCATTATTTTATTGCATATTTAATTTTGTAATTGATGAAATGAGAAAAATATTTTATAAAATCACATCACTCAGACATGTGAAATTTTGGTATGAACATTATTTTTTTATGAAATTATTTTTTAACTTTGACAAGCATAGCAAATTAACTACACGCACAGTTAAATTCCTAATGTTTTGAAAACATTTGAAAGGATCGATAATGCTTTCAAAATACAAAACAAAAAAGTCTGAAAGTAAATATTTTTGCAGGTATATGATATTGAAACTTTTGTTCTAAGTGATGTTGTTTAACATCACAGTATGTTTGAAACTAGGTCTTACAACATTTTTCAATGACTATTATGAATAATTGCTTTTTTTCTTTGCAAAGTTATTTTACATATGAACTATTGCTATAGTGATAAAGCTGTATTAAGTTTACTGTCAAAAGTTGTTAAATGATTATATGCTTTTCAGTTATGAATGAAAATATTGAAGTCTGACAAGAGATGTAATGACAGCAGGGAATTCAGCAGAAAAATGCAATCTGAATATCAAATTTCATAATATCTCAACAAAAAAGGTTATAACACATTTTATGAAATGAACATTTTACTTCAGTTCCATGACTGCCACATGGTTACAATACATTTATATAAGACATAAATTCTAGAAATTTGCAAATAATTTGGAACTTATGTAAATACAGTGGAACCCCTCTATAACGCGCCTCGCCATAACGCGAATTCGAATATAACGCGATCATAGCATGGCTCCCGAAATTTTGTATATTCATATTCATTCACACATGAAGAAAATAAAAATTGGAAAAAAGAAAAAAAAATAAAATAAGAAATTAACTTTGGGGCATGAGATTAGTTGTGACGTTTAAAATAACATGATCGTGGCATGTTTCCTGAAATTTAAAATTCATTTACGTGTATTTTTATCGAACCGTGAAAATATTTGTTTAAAGTACGAGAAATAGTGTGTAAAACGTTTATTGCAATTTGGTGGAAGAATTCGCGTATGACTTTTGATAATAAACATAATAAACGATCGGAACTTAACAATTTATCCAGGTTCTATCAATGATTTTGGAGAAGTGATGGTGTATGAATTCTAAAATAATACCATATATATAACATATGAGAAATAGTGTGTACAACGCTTGGCTTCTGAAATTTATCAATTTGAACAGGCTGTGGTGAAGCTCCGTATTCTACTCTAGAAGAGAAAACTGGTTTCATTAGGTTTTTGAATTGTTAAGGGGAAGTAAACAATATTAGAAGTGTTACTTATTGGGGATCCTTGAGTAGAGCCAGTAAATCATCTCTTTTGGATTGTCTTCCATGAATTCGGTATACAGTTGTTGCTCAAACAATAGCCGGCATGGGCTTCTTATTTAACTGCAATCACAGCCAAGCAGCAGGCAATGCTATGGTTGATACAATTTGATAAACATCAAAGGACGAAAGCCGCCAACATACTAGGCTTGGAGGTGTGATCAAACAACAAAGAGTTGAAAGCAATTAATATCCAACTTTTTTATCTGTTAATTAAAAGGGCCTGAACTTGTACATTCCTTCAGCTTAATTTTGTTTTATATAAAAAGTGATTCGTAACCATTGCATGCCTTCATTGTGTAGTTATCAAGCTTTATCTGTGTACATAGTTTGCTTATATAAAAAAAACTATTTTACTGTTATGGAAAAGCAAGTTCAAAAACGAAAGTCGATTTTCTACTAAAGATAAAACTGTATGTCCTAGATCAACTAAAGAAGGGAAAACAACAAACTCAGCTTGCCAGAGATCTAGGAATCAGCGAATCCACTTTGCGAGGGTGGAAAAAAGATGAAGGAAAGCTCTGTAGTCTACCCAACATTCTTGAATAGGAAACTGGTTTACAGTGTAAAAGGGTTGAGTTAGCTAATGACAATGTCCTGGATTCAGCTTTGTACCAATGGTTTGTACAAGCTCGATCAGAAGGTGTTCCAATTTCTGGCCCAATTCTGAAAGCCCAAGCAGAGAAATTTGATCGCCGTATCAATGGAGATGATTCCAAATTTAAGGCGAGTAATAGCTGGCTAGACAGATTCAAGAAAAGGCACGCTATCAGCCAAGTTCTTGTGTCTGGGGAAATCCGCTCAGCTGACAAAGAGGCTGCCAATTCCTACCCGATTGGGCTTAAAAAGTTGCTGGAGGACGGTTGCTTAACAGCCGACCAAGTTTACAACTGCGATGAGACTGGTTTATGTTATAAAATGTTACCCAATCGCACCCTTGCAACCAAGACTGACAGTCTTCAAACGAGAAGGTTTCAAGAAGAGGAAGGACAGAGTGACTCTTTTATTTTGTGTTAACAAGTCTGACAGCCATAAAGTCAGACCTCTGATGATTGGAAAATCGAAAGCTCCCAGATGTTTTCATCATGTAAATATGAAGACACTTCCATTTCAGTACACTAACAGCAAAAATGCTTGGATGAATAGCTCCATATTTGAGGACTGGTTTCACAAAACATTCGTTCCAGATGTTCGGGCTCATTTACGAAAACTCAAGCTGGAGGAAAAAGCTCTTCTCCTGCTGGATAATTGCCCTGCCCACCCCCCAGCGGAAAATCTTGTCAGCAGTGATGGCAAGATCAAAGTTTCGTACTTCCCGAAAAACACTACGTCAGAAATCCAGCCACTTGACCAAGGCATAATTTCCGTATTTAAACAAAATTATCGCCGTGAAATGATAAAGGGAATGGTAGCAGATAATAACGCATCCGAATCCGTCGACACATCATTGGCATTACTAAACTTAAAAGAAGTATGTCACCTTGGAGGTAAAGCCTGGGATGCTATCAATGCACGCTGCATTGAACGATGCTGGATAAAGGGTCTTGGGCCAGCTTTTATGCCCTCGACACAAAATGATAGTGACGATGAGCTTGAATTTACAGGATTCACTGAAGACGACGTACTTTAGCAGAAGAAGCACTCAAAAAATACGAGCACAGTCATCATGATATCCTTAACTGGTATTCTGTAGATGACATCTGCCCTATATACGAACACGTCAGATGACGAAATTGTTACAAATGTCAGCAGGAAGAATGAAGCTGCACAATCAGAACCTGAAAACAGTGACGATAATGATAACGATGATGATGGCACCCCAACTCTCCCACCAAAAGTGTCTGAAGCAGTAGTACATTTAGAAGCAAGTTTAAGATGGCTGGAAACACAAGATGTTGACAGCGTCAAAGTCCTTCAATTAAGAAACATTCTTGACTTTGCTAGAACCCAAAGAAGCAAACCTCATTGGATATATTTTTCAAGAAATGATGACATTTAAATTTGGAACCACACTGACTTTGCACAATGATTAATTTAGCAGTTTTCACGTGTTTCTTTTGATGTTCACAAAATCTGAAATAAAAGTTATTTGCACGCTGAAATGCGTTGATTGTTAATTATTCTTACAGTTGTCGCATATGATAAAATTTTAGCGGTATGAAATTTGTACAGACACCGTATGTAGACCCGGGAATAGCTGCAGACGGCAAGTAAATGGTTTCAATATTTTGTTCATCCTATTTCAAAATTATTAAATATTTTAAATCTGTAAGATTTTCAATGAAATTGCATCCATTATGGATGAACTGCATGCCACGACGGCACGGTAGCATACAGTGTTGATACACTTTTCATGATATAGCGATAGTCTGGTATTATCGGTCAATATGTAATATCGTTCAAACAAAAATTAGTAAATGTTTTTAATGCACAGTAATAACTTATAAATATATTAGCCATATTATTATTTTTAATTAATGCATTCCAGTTAATATTCATCTGATGATAAGCCAACTTTTGATCATTGTACATGTACATGTATGAACTTATATATTCTCAGAAAAAGTTAAATACTGTATTGTAAAACCCTGCATTAACACGACCCCACTTTTAACGTGCTCCGATTTCATGGACCCATCCCATTATTGCGGGGTTCCACTGTACCAATTTGTGTTTTAAAAATAGAATCGGTCATCTGAATGTTTTTTGTGCAGTATTTCATCATAAAATTATCTTGAATCTGTAAGTGAACCAGTAACTGACATAATGGCAGGCATTGCAAGGTCTGGGAAGAACGAGTTTATTAGACTGTTTTCGTAAATCACTGGGCACACACATCAGAAATTTAAAATCTTAATGGCACAAAGAAGTATACATGTATTCTAGTTAATGTCCGACCTGTCTGTGATGAATTTTCTGACCCTGAGACTTTAAAGAAACAGAAAGATAGTGTCAGCTCTGTGGAGAAGAGTCAATCTATGAAATTTATTAGAAAGTTTATTTAAGGACTAGTGGAAGGAAAAATGAACTGCCAATTCTGTGATGTACCTCCTTGATATATGAATAATACATAACCTTCATAGTTGTATACAGGGGTCAAGATTTTAGGCAAAATTTTAGGGAGAAGTGATTTCTCCTTCTGGTTAGAACAAGGAGAAGTGGGAGCTAAACAGGGAGAAGCCAGACCGAAACAATAAACACAGATCAATATATATATATATATATATATATATATATATATATATATATATATATATATATATATATATATATATATATATATATAGAGAGAGAGAGAGAGAGAGAGAGAGAGAGAGAGAGGTGTAGTATCTTATTTTAATGATGTGATCTATTTCTTGTTATGCTTTTAACAGTTTTAAGCAATGACTTATTTTCAAGTTGAAAAATATTTGTTATTTGTAAGTATCAATATATTTTGTATGCATATAAAATATTATATTCATACCCATTCTATTCATACTTAGTATATGTGTGTTTGAATTTAAGTAAATGCAGTGTATTTTGCCTGTATGACTTAAAAAGCACATCTGAAGCTATACACTGTAATTTTCACTGATAGAAATAACAAAATTAGAGTCTTGTAACTGCAAGTTGGTACAAATGCATAATAAACTACCACTTAATTATTTTATTTTCTTAAGTTTTGTGTAGCGAAGTTTACACTTCTCAGGCAACTATTTCACCCACTTCATCTGGTAGTGTGACCCCCTTTGTATGGGTATATTTTTGCATATAATTTTATTTGATCAGTTGATAATAGAATATATTGAAAATCTGAAAATAGAATAAAGTATAAAACAATTCTCTGGGGATTAATATATACAAAATATGCAATTGTAACATACAGTTAGAAAGAGCAACACTTTTATAAAAATGATATTGTAGATTGTATTTTTGTTACAAAATACTGTACAGGTATTTCGCATTATTCAGCACAAGATAAATCTTAACCATTTTTTTCCACCAAGAAGGAGGAATCACAGCTCATGACTGTCAAAAAGAATTAACTTTCAACATTTTAGTTTCGACTCCCAGAGATTTTGGGGTCAAGGGTCAACTGACTCTAAAAAGTTTGGAATCTATTGAGAACCCTGAGATATATATATATATATATATATATATATATATATATATATATATATATATATATATATATATATATATATATATATATCCTGCAAACTAAATTTCACAAAGTATAATTTATCAAATGTATGTAAATAAAAATATGTAAATCAATTACATCTTCAAGGCTGTGCAATTCTAAGAATACAAATGAAATTTTACAATACAGATTAACTATAGGGAAAAGATTATTAGGAATGACTGCATGCCTCTGTCTCTATACAGTCATCACACCAAGCAATTTTCTCACAAGATAAAGAAATGTGAATTGATAATGAATTTACAGCTGATGGTTAACTCTCCAGATGTTTCCCCTTCCATTTCAGAGATAAAATTAGATGCTAGCAAGATATAAAACTGACACCATTACTCAGAATCTCCTTTTAAAAATCTTCAATTCTTTTCTGAACAACACAATATGTAATGCTGAATATGCTAACCATATATTTATTCCCTATGTTAC
Source organism: Potamilus streckersoni (assembly GCA_016746295.1). Classification (NCBI taxonomy): domain Eukaryota; kingdom Metazoa; phylum Mollusca; class Bivalvia; order Unionida; family Unionidae; genus Potamilus; species Potamilus streckersoni. Next base: position 385,168 of record JAEAOA010001447.1, read on the forward strand.
TCAACTGACAGTGAACATTATGTGGAATATGGAGCTAAATGTGGTTTCAAATACAGGTAAGACAACATTCTTTTATTTTTTCAATTTTTCTTGCAGGTTTCTTATTTCCAATACATATTTCATCACCTACTTAAAATGTTTCATACTGTTGGAGCTATATATAAAATGAATTGTTTTCATAATCAAAGAATACAGTGTAACATCCCCATGTGAGCCAATGAGTTCTGGTGCAAAATTGAGTGACACAAGTAACCTTTTATCAAGTATTTTATATATTTTGTTCACATTTACAATAAAGGGAACAAAATATTTAATTATAATCATAACTCTTGGAAAGAGAAGATGGAACTTATGTTATAAAATCAGTATGAATTTATGCCTTCCCTGCAATGCAATCTATAACAATAAAAGCTTAAAGTTGCAGCAGAGAGAAAAGTAGTCCATCAGGGCAGACCTTTTTAATCTTGGTGACTGGAAATCTCAACATGAAATGGATGCATCCATGAGGTATAAGAGATACAATGGAACAATCACAAATTAGAGCAGTAAATGCAGAGGCTCAAATCTTCTCACAAAACACCATTTAGTGCTATGAAGATGATGATGGCATCAAACCTAAAGGAAGATTTTTATGTATTAGCAACATTCCAAAGTCAGACAAAATATTAAGGTGAAAACATTTAGATGACATAATGGTCTGATAGCTACATCTGTAATACAGTGTTCAATGGCAGGGAGTAAACTCTACAGAAAACACAATTTTTATTCATGCACCAAAACTGCTTGCTGAAAAAAAATGAACATACATTTCCATCTAATAATTTCCATGTATTCTTTTAAGGCCAGTACACTCTCTGGATTAATAGTGCTTCAAAGCCAGTATACAATTCATTGTAATCAAGTTCTGAAGGGTGGGTGGGTTATAAATATACAATTATACATTTTAGAGATGATTTCACTGTTCCAACCCACTACTGCCTTCCCCTCCCCTTCAAACATTAAGTTACTGTAATTAGTTTTAGGGATATGTAAATATTCCAAGCAATATACATTACCAGTACCTAAATTCTAACAAGCCCAATATTTTTTGAACTGTCAGTTTTATATTGTCCATCATCAAAAGCAGTTAAGTCAAACAGGAGTTTAGTAAAAGAAAACATTCCTCTTCTTTATTTTATTTTTTTTTTTTTTTTGCATTTCTACATCATTAAAAACTGTTTCAAGTTAACTGACCCTACATAGAATTGTGAACCCTCCTACCCAAAAATATTAAATACGAAATGTCTGAATGCTATGACCAGTCATTTACTTTGTATGTTACACTCAAAATTTAGGATATGAAAGGGTAGATACCAACTACTGTTCATGTGACACGCTCACATACTTTCATATACACTTAAGATTTGTTATATAATAACAACCAATTGCCAATGAAGGAACAAGGAACTGGAAATGTGCAAAATATGATCAGACAATCTCTGTTTCGAAAAAAAGTGAAAGCAATTCAACTAAACAAACTGAAAAATCCTTTGATCACTGCTGAGAAAAAAGATGTCATAAAAAATTCTGTCAGTAATACAAGCTGTGGACCAACATGCAGTGTCTTTTTTATGCACATGTTTCAAAAACCAATTTTTCAAAAATATAAACAAGTAAAAATTTCATGTCTGATATCCAGATACAGGCTCAACAGAAGCAGCTGTTTTGCAGCAAGATTGGTCGCCTGTCGTTACATTCTAATGCAGTGAGAAAATGAAAAGGACAATTATAACAAATCTGATGAATGTATCATGACTTTACTGAAAACGTGTCTTAGCACTTTTACTATTCTTTTTCTTACATCAACTCCATAAAGTCTGTAATTTTTAAATGAAATTTATTAATATTTAAAAGCATATCACTTCATACTTTTAACCTAATTAAACTTGCATCTGTGCTCCCAGTCTTTGAAAGGACACCCTCTTTTTTATAAAGCCACTTTCCAACAGTAAAAAGGGTTGCCCTATAAAAGGGAAACCAGGGAATTGAGAAGTGAAATATGCATTTATTACCTAATATGGACCTTATCTTTTCAAGATGTAAAACTAACATTAAATTTTCACATTAACCATGAGTTAAACCATATACTGTACAAAAGGTGGAGCAGGGTATCTCATAGCAATGACTGTAAGACCAGCAGTCCACTTTGACCAAACAATGGTATACACTTGATTATTTGTCCATACTATTGTTTTGATGCTAAATACAAGGTTCCTGCAGACTTAACAAAAACAAATTCCACGACTTTTCCAAAACTTTTCCAGGGCCATTTAATTAAACTCAAGGACCACACTATCTTGCATTGTCAAGTAAATGAATATAAAGAATGACATCTTTCAATCTAAAATAACAGATAAGTTAACAACCAATATTTTTAATATGTACATTTTAAATTTACCTGGGTTAACACACTTTGACTTTATGTAGTAATTCATGTCATAACCCAATGATCAATGTAATTTGTATTCAAAAGAAAAAAAAGGAAACAATTCTATGTAGTCTTTGTATGTGTTCCTATTTACAATATTAACAAAACACATTACTTTCCAGTTGCTTTCTTTTATTTAGTGAACTACACCTGAAATCATGTGATACTTCCATTAGGGGAACTTACTCTTGTTAGATGAATTGAAACCATTTATTGATAGTAATTTTATCATTTTATTTATTCTTGGTGCTCTATAAAATTTGAAGTAAGCAATTTCTTTAACTTCATTGTCACAAATTCCATGCCTTTTCCAAAACTTTGCAAGGTTTTGATAAATTCCATAACTTTTCAAGGCCCTTGAAATTTATTTTTTAAATTCCAAAACTTTTCCAGGATTCCATGACCTGCAGGAACCTTGTAAATATTTATTTCCAGTTTTGTCTCTGGCTTTCAAACTGGACAAGATACTCCAGTCAGATGACATTTAACATAAAATTTCATGAATGAAAACTGCATATTGACATAATATACTTCAGCAAGAAACTAAAATACATGTAATTCAGGCAATGAAATATCAGAATCCCCAGATGCCACTGGCTCAAAAGACTATCCAGGAATTCAAGACAAGACAAGACCATTTCTTTCTTTTAACAGTGTGTTGAGACCATCTTTATCTTGTTCAGTAACATGATTTTCAAATTGGCTGTTGCAGTGGACATACTGGATCAGGGGTCATGCTACCAGGTGAAGTTGCAAAAAAGTCGCATGAGAAATGTAAACTTTGCATTTTTCTGTTAGGAAAGCGAAAATGACTTCGCTCTCTGATATTTTGGAAGTAAAAATGAATGTACAGATTATTATTTTTTAGATGCCCTTTACTGTAACCAGTTAAGCTCTGGTACTGTTGTAACCCAAGTTGAAAATTATCTACCTTGTGCTGATACCAATCAGCTTATGGCAACAGCTTATGGCAACAAAGAAATTTTTACACAATCAGATTAAAGTTTTACTAACTTATCAATAACCCTTTCAATGAGCAATATATCTCTGCCAGATTTCTTTAAGTTGGGCATACTGTACTATGATGAAAATATACCAAATTCTGTTTCAAAATATAAACATCAATTTGCAAATAGTAACTTGCTTTTAAAAAAATCTGATCTGTGAAAACTTTTCCTAATTTATGTATTTTTTGTAAATTTTAATGTAGATTTTAATGGCCATATACGCGTATTTTCTTTATAAAATCAGTTTGAAACCGTAAGTGAACTTGTAATGGTGGACATCACTCTATATATGATATACCACTTCATTAAACTGTATATTCGCAAATAATGGGGCATATAGATTTAGGAAAATATATAATGCAACGTAATTAAAGTTTAAATATTATGCTATATAAGATTTAGCCTAAATATCAAATAATGTAGGTTAGGAACGTGTAGCAATCTCTTGAGGAATTCTAAACAATGCTGCAAGGTCAATGTTGTTTTCTGACATTCAGAAATTAATTTTTGTGCAAATATGAAAAATATACACAGTAGTGAACCAAATACTATTTAAACAATTCATATCCTTATTACCAGTTAGTACACAAATAATACAACCATAAACTTGCAGTCCTATCAATAAATTTTTATAACGAAACATGAAAGTGAGTATCACTATTAAGGAAAGCCCTCTTTTCTAAAAATAAATGCACTGGCATGGTGTGATACATGATCTTAGATGTTTTGGTTGGGAGAAAAAGGTCCATTTTAGTTATATATTGACTTTAACACTTTCATCACTAAGTAACTTTGTAGGCATAAACTCAAACTCATAGACTCAAATTTTAATCCCTACCTAAAGGTAATCCATATATCTTTACTGCCTGTTATCATAAGATGTCCTTTTATCCACTGATAATTGTTAAGATTACACTTATTAATAGTAGTAAAGGGCAATATTGACATACCCTACAAAGGTCTGCCCAGAAAATGGTTTGATAGCCTTGACAGCTTCCCTTTACAAGATGTTGAGTTTGTTAACTTACATAATTAATGGCTATTACACAACAATTGTAATGTTTATAAATTCTAAGGCTGGATGTGCTATTGTTCAGATCAAATCTGGGTACATAACCAAGCTGTTTTTCAAACTTAGAGTAAAAAAAAAATATAAAAACAATAGGGTACCAGACTACCACTAATGAATCACAAGACAATCGATGCCTTTAAAAATATACAGCAGGTTGTTTAAATGCAGAAAAGAATTGTTTTATCAGTCTTGTAGTTGCAACATTGCAGATTATAACTGGAGGTAAGGTCAAGATCACACAGTCAGCATTGGCTAAAAATAGAAACAGGGTACTAGACAAAGACGAAAAATCATGTGACAACACAATTTTGTGGCTTCTTTACCAAATGACATGTTAATGTTTGGTAATGAGTTATGCAATGTTGCTAACTGTATGTGATTTAATTATGCAGACAACACATTTGTTCATCATACAAAATGTCATGTGATTTTTCAGTCTTTGTCTACTACCCTGTTTCTATTTTTAGCCAATGCTGACCATGTGATTTTTACCTTACCTCCAGTTATAATCCTCAATGTTGCAACTACAAGACTGATAAAACAATTTTTTTCTGCATTTAAACAACCTGCCATATATTTTTAAAGGCAACAATTGTCACATGATTCACTAGTCGTAGTCTGGTACCCTATTGTTTTTATATTTTTTTTTTACTCTAAGTTCGAAAAACGAAAAACAGCTTGGATCTGTACACAGATTTGATCTGAACATCACCCCCATTAGAATTTATAAACATTACAATTGTTGTGTAATAGCCATTAATTATGTAAGTTAACAAGCTCAACATCTTGTAAAGGGAAGCCATCAAGGCTATCAAACCTTTTGGGGGCAGACTTTTGTTGGGTAGGTCAATATTGCCCCTTACTACTATTAATAAGTGTAATCTTAACAATTATCAGTGGATAAACCTGGATGTCTTATGATAACAGGCAATAAAGATATATGGATTACCTTTAGGTATGGATTAAAATTTGGGTCTTTCTGGGCTTTATGGAATAAATGTGGCTTCTCATAAGATATTAACCTTAGTGGTACATGTAGAACACTTTTCTGAATAAGGAAAACCTGATGTTGGGAAACAGAAATCGGATTACTTAACACAATTAGAAAAAAAATTGTTCTAGATACATATTACAAAATAAAATGCGGCTGCTTGTGAGGGGTAAATTTTATATTTTTGCAAAAATATGCTGGCCGCTGGTTTTGTTAGCTGGGTGGCCTTTTGTGAGGGGTAATTTTGAACACAAATTCGTGGGTGCCTTCAAATTCTGGCAGTAAGGAGCAGGCAGCCGCTGGTGAGGGGGGCCATTCAAGAGGGGGACTACTGTATTTCAGAAAACGTGGGTTATTATAGTCTACAATATCATATAGGGTGAGGGGGGGGACTGGCCAAACAAATTTAGGTAGAAAAGACTTGAATAAAACAATTTTATGTTGAAAAGACTCGAAAAAAAAACATTGTAACCAACAAGTCATTTTAGCAGCAGTGGTAAAATGGAGCAAATGGAAAGAGAATTACGTATGTACCAAGATTCAAATGACGTTTTTGAATGGTTCCGCAACGTGCATGACATCTGCTCGCATATCACGCTTACGCCAAGAATAAGAACTATTAATGCATATTTATTTGAAATAAGTCAACTATTATAGCACAAGAACCGTTCAATATTTAATGTTGCTTTTTAACGAAGATATTAAATGCTTTGAAAAATGAAGCTTTCTTACTGCGTACATATACTTCTCACACAAAATTTAGTCCCCCTCTGGAAAGGCCACCCGTCTTATAAGGCCACTTTCCCGTTGCAGAAGGGGACTACTTCCCGGTGCCGTATAAGAGGGGGACTACTGTACTAGGTGTTGAAATTGTGCTCAGTTGTAATATCAACTGTAAAGATGGTTTTAACTAGGATTTGAGGAAATATGAAAACTATACACATACAGTTCATATCTAACAATTAATGAAATAGAAACAGCTAGTGTCACTTGCGCAATCTTCGCAAGCGCGATCATAATTCATACCAGTAATCCCACTGGATGTGCCATGTTCTAGTCAAGGGAATATTTTCTCCATTTTTCACTAAAGTCAGATCCACATTTACTATTTCGTGTTCATCATCTTTCACTTTCTTAGTGCACACTGTTTTAATCTCAAGATCACATTTTAGTGTAGACCAACCAATATGTCTCTGCTTTTTTTTCAGACAGCAGACACCAATGCCCTTGGGCAATAGTCCATACTTAAGTTTTAACTATCTTTCAGTTCTGACATATCAGAAACTCTGTAGTAATTAATAAATTTATTTTTTACTGACCTTGGTATGCTGATGGAAACTAAAATCCCTTTTCTTTTGACCTATGGCTCAAATCCTTCAGAACACTCACTTTTTAGTAGTAACCTGTCAGAATAGATCACCTATGTATACATCTGTAAATGACCCAATTTTTACATTGCTGACAAATGCGTAGAAAGCAGCATCACTCTAAAACAAGAATAACTGCTGGAAACTTTTTAGCGAGGAGCTGACTAAAACTTGGGACAGAATTGAGATTGTGTTTGGCTGTCGCAGCAGAATTTTTAAAGAGAGAGAATGAAAGCATTTAAGATTTTTAAAAATTCTGCCCTTGATCACCACAAGATATCTTTTGAATACATTATTACCTAAAACATTCTTCCAGAACAAAGAAATAAGTAAACTTGCAGAGACAAATCCATTATTTGGATTACAACTTCTGGAGAGCGTTGCAGATTTTGTTAAGTTTGCTGCAATGAAAGAAAAATCAAAAAGTTAAAGTTAACTTATTAAAGAGAAGATGAATCATTAGCCTCTTTGATTTTTGGATAAATGTGTTTTAGGATGAAGTACAATGAAATGGATGATAGTACACATTTTATAACTGGCAGTAAAGTAACTATCACTTGGTCAAAAAGATTTACATGGATTTTTGTATTGGTTAAAATGTAATGTTAGTCTAAAATTTTGCTACAAAAAGATTTTAAAGAGACTGTTAAAAGTACGACTTTAACCTTAAAGAAAAATAAACTAACAAAATTTACGACTTTAACCTTAAAGAAAAATAAACTAACAAAATTATCTTTTGAATGGACAATGCATTTATGTGTCAATTGTACATGTTGGTTTATTTGTATTTTAGAGAGTATGTTGTGCAAGTTGCAATATCCTATTTCAGCTGAAAAAGTATGGATCAGATTAAAATTTGTCAGTACATTTTTGACCCCCACACTTTTTATTTGACCCCCAGTTTTGACACCAAATGGGGTTTTTATGGGTCCTCAATTTTACACCCCTGGGGGATACACTGGATTTAGGAAACTGGTAATTTGCCTGTCTAAATTTGCCAGAAAGCTGCTACTTTTTGCTACCCCTTTACTGCTGGGGAAGGGAGAGAGGAGCCACTACCATAACTCCCATATTTAAAAATCTTTGCTGACTGCTGCCAGGATTGTGAAATGTCACAAAGCTGGACTTTTTTTTGACAGTAAAGGGACATAATGTAAGAAAACAGAAACCTATTGGTTGATTTCTGTTAGACTAGAGAGATGATGGAATGCGCCCATGAAAGGTGTCCCAGTTTGTAGTTGTACAACATCTTCTGTGACTATAAAGCCCCACATGGGAGTGGCAATCCTTACTACAGTTGCTACACTTGAAGTTTCAGTCAGGTCTTGGTTAGAACTGCATCCTCTTCCTCTGAGATCTTTTCCCATCGGCGAGCGAGAAACCTATATATTGTTTAATTTCCAACAGGGTAATATGGTTTGGCATAAACTTAAAATTTACAGCAGTAGCTATTACAATGGATTTTGAGGTTTTACAAATACTTTGTGATGCTGTTGTTGTTGGGCTTAACGCCATTTTTCAGCACACGATAGGCTATTCATGGCGGCCAGTATTGATGGTGGCGGAAGAAACTGGGAAATTGCCAGAAAGAACCATTGACCCATGAGAAGCTACTGGCAAGCTTTCTTACATATCCTCATTTTTGACCCATGAGAAGCTACTGGCAAGCTGTGTTACATATCCTCATTTGCCAAATCCTAGACTCAAACCCATGCAGAGGTGAGATGGCAGTGATCCCTAATGGACAGCACATTAGACCACTCAGCCACTCAGGGCCCCTTCTTTGTGATGCTAGAGCGAGATTGGCTTGATGCTATGAACAATACCCGGTGAGATCACTTCAATGTCTACCATATTTTTCATATATTTTCAGACAAAATAAAATAAACGATTTCGTTTCATCTTCCATTAACCTATTTTTACCTATATCATAATAAAACATTTTGGAAATGAAAGATATAGAGATTAATTTGCAGATACTAGTGTTTGAAGACACAAAAAGTAAGTAAAATGAATGCTTATTTGAAAATATGTGTGTGTGTGATTTAAATTTTTAATGCAACTTTAACAATTTTTCAGTCATATCACTATGATGTCTGCACTTTAACAATTTTTCAGTCATATCACTATGATGTCTGCAGTGTAACAGTTAGTAGCAATGCCTAGCACTGTGACATGTTGCAGACATGTAGGATGATGTCCCACTCAGTCACATTATCCTGACACCAGGCCCACTAGTCATAACACTAACTTCTTTAATGTGAGAGCCAAGGGTAGCAACTGTTAGTACCATTTTGTAAAGTCTTTAGTATGACTCAGCCGGATTCAAACCAGCAACGTTCTATATCCTACTTTACAATATGGTTGATCCACATGCATATAGTAGGAGATGAACACCAGACTAATTAACTTTTAATGAAATTGTATATGAGAGCATTTGATTGCAGATACATATGGTTGGTTACAAATTTTAAAATATCTGAACAAAATAAACCACTTTCATACAAATTTTAGCAATACCATGTTTGGCTGGTGGCAATTATAGAGAAGGATAAAAGAAAAAGAAAATCCTTTTTATTATAATCCACAAAGAATTTTTTCCCTTTCTAAAAATATTTGCTTGCCAATGTACACAATAAATGATCTGCTGAACTCAGTATATTGGGGAAAATTAATTACATCCTTCATTTTTTATTTCTACATATTTCAATATGATCGGTCACACACAATTATGTGGATCTTTCTGTTTAATTGACACACACACATGCATGAATGTCCATTTATCTGCTAGGTACCAAAATGCCACAACCTTTAATCAGGTTAATAATCTTGAACATAATGTACAAGAATTTCCACTGTGGTCGTCAATGACTTGATTTCTTGTACCTTAGTACTTAGCCAAAAATACTACCCATATTAAATAGCGTACACTCCTTATTTGACAGTTCTTTGATACCATGTAACAAAAGGTGGCCTACTTACCCAGCTTATGACTCACAAACCCACCAAAAAAAGAAACTGTTACAATTTAATTTAGTAGTAACCTCAATTAAAAATTTAATGCAATCAATTAACCATTACTACCACGTGTCTTTGTGTTTACATCGCATGAATTGTGTCCGCTGTGTAGTCTATTGTGAAAACTAAGACATTTCCCGTTAAAAAAAAAAATAAAGCGGTTTAATTGGAGAGGTGTCAACCGCCATAGGCAGAACCTTTCGTCACAGACGAGGGCGCCTATGCTAGACACGGCGGAGCCAAAACAATATTTAAAGAACGGTGCACGTGTGCATTTTATCCCACTCTAACCGTTTATCCGGTACGTGATTATACCGCTAAACTTCAGAAATGAATGACAATAAACAAATAAAGTGCTCAAGGCATATAAATAATAAAATGTTTACTTGATCGTTTAATACGATTGGGAAATCCTTTAGTCCGGTCAAACGATATGGGGGGTGCCTTGCCAAAATGGCGATCCCTAGATTGGGTCGGGACAATACAACAGCCATCGCTTACCTTGCAGTCCTAGAATCCAAGGGAGAATAGTTGTCGGCCTCAGCCGAAAAATTTAGCATAACTCAACACCGATCTAATATCGGTTGAGTTTTCTGCAACTTTCCAAAACTTTATCCGACTTATTTCCTCTCCAACCCTATACCTATTCCAACACATTGGCTGATATATCCATATCAATAGAAGGTTCTTTGTGATGACGCTTTACACAGTTCCACAATGTGATATTCATACGCGCGGAGGCAAGCGCTAGCACAAGCCTAATGTAGCTAGTATTTCAAGTCATTACAGATCTTAGAAATTGAAGAGAGAGCGATATTTATAGACTTAGTAGACTTCGTGCATTCAAAGCTCGGTTGATATGTCTTATTGTTCAAAGCAAAATATTTCAAATTCAGTGAATATTTTGTGTCTCTCATTAATCTGTAGTTCTTCGTCCTACTGTTTTCATCTCCTTTCTTCGCTGCCAGACCAAGAGGTCCTTCAAGGGTATAAAATAGGCGTCTAAAAGCGTTCTCTTGAATGACTATGAAAGCAAGCAGTTATTTTGAAGTTGAGTAATTAAAAATATCTAAATTTTATTCAGTACAATTTTAAAATCTTTAATTTTTTTTAAATATCTGAGCACCTTAAAATATAATCATTCCCAACTTTGACACACTTCCCGCATTACCCTCACTTTTGTTCCTTGCGGTGCCCATTGATCTGTGCTGGGGTTAATAGCCAATCAGATTAAAGAAATGGGACTGGAGGTGTTGCGTTCGTGTGGCAGAAATTGATTTTCTGTTTTCATAGAGGAAATATTTACTCGTGCGACAAACGCTTTCGTTTGTCGTCAAATTACCCTCACGATATGGCCAGCGGGCACATAACTGTCTTGGGTCTGGTGTGAGATATGTAATGGCCAGACTCAGGTTATGAATTTAAAAAAGCATTCTGCGGCCCTTGTGTGCTTGTTGGGGACGGATGGCACTGACAGTATATAACACCTGTATGTAAATATTAGATACATACACACAAGAATATCTACGTATGCTCACTCTTCTCCGAACATCATAGCACTTACGCACTGTGGCAATTTAATTACATATAATTGATGTATCGACAATAATCCACGTCTTACAATTATTGCTCTAATACACACACACACTTGCAAAGAACCGTTGTGTGTGTGTGTGTGTGTGTGTGTGTGTGTGTGTGTGTGTGTGTGAATATTTAATTACGTTTAAACTGTACGTCAGGAAAATAATGGCCATTTAACATTTATATTGTTCTCGTTATTGTTTCTTTTCTTTTCTGTTTATTTCATCCTTCGACTCGCTAGACTTAAGGAACAGAGAAAGAAAATTACGCTGGAAATGTAGTATTTTAAAGGGATATCAGGTTTACAAGTTTGCATTTGTCACTAATCTACAAACACTTGATCTCAGTTCGATAAATCCGTGCACTCACCCCTCACATCTAAAATCTGTGTTGATAGCGCTGGACCATTTGTGGGGCCAACAATCATTCATCAGTAACCACAAGTATTAGGGAACTGATTGGACTATGCGACCTTGTTTTGTTAGAGTTTGGGGGTTTAGAGGAGGCGGTGTACAAAAAAAAAAAAAAAAAAAACTGACAAATTTTCAGGAGCGCAAACAGTTGGTCCATATGATTTATGGTTAGACTGTGTGTACCCATTCACCTGCTTGCAGGACTCGCGATACTAATTCAGTTCCCATAGTAAACCTATGCAAATACCGTGATATTAAAAAATTCTATGACTTTAAATTTCTAAATGCTCATAGTCAATTGTTAATATAGACGTATCCTGGATGACATCTTCTGCGCTGAAAAAAAAAATAAAACATACGAACCTCGGAATTTTCTTGATCTTCATGTGTTTCAAACATGTGGTTTCAATTCTGCACCAACTTGTCATGTGATAATGTCATTAATTAGTTTTTCAAAGTCAAGTCTGTAAAAAGACTGAAATTCCATCAATAAAACAAGGTCTCTGTTTCCTTCAGTTACAACTAGGATATGCATTCAAAATATACTTTTAAATGAAGTTTTACTACATACATACATACATACATACATACATACATACATACATACATACATACATACATACATACATACATACATACATACATACATACATACATACATACATACATACATACATACATACATATGTGTGTCTATGTTCACTCACTCATTATTAGACTAGTTCACATTAATTCATGTCATTTTTACTCGTGAGTCCTGCAGAGAAAGCTGCCTAGACGTAACAGTTACAAAGGCGAGACACGGCACGTCACGGAATGCTGGTTTTGTTAGAACAAACAGTTTACCCTTAAAAAGGCTTGGCAAAAATTTTCACTACTTCATTTATTTTTTTTTTATTTATATCATGTCTGAATATTAGGGAGATAGCTGTGTATTTTACTAACAACTTGAACATGACAGAAAGCTTAATCTAGCTCATTTTAGTGTGTGTGTGTGTGTGTGTGTGTGTGTGTGTGTGTGTGTGTGTGTGTGTGTGTGATTTATTGATAATCAGCTACCTAGTTCCCTCCGTAATGCATGTCCTATTTGAACTAATATTCCGTACAACACAAAAACTAAAGCTGCCTTGGGGATTTTATTAAAACGTTTGCATGCTCAATAAACACTTAGTGTGGATTTGCAATTAGATTTTACTTTTTTTTTACTATGCATCATTTCTAGGATACTTTTTTTTAAATCTTGACAAAGGGGAATTTCTGAGAATAAACAAATGTTCAAAGGATGAAATGCTCATACAAAGAGAAAGATTTTACACAGAAATAATGACTTTTTTGGAAGCACAATAACGTCTTACTTTATTCACCTCCCTAACTCTACCGTACGTTTCGTAAGATACTTCTTGGGGTGGGGGAAATTAGTCATTTTGAGAATCAAGTTTTAGAATATCGCTCGCAATCGGTTTTGATAAATGTCTGTCAAGATTTTATATTAAAAAATTGTAGACTCGAGAAATGGTTGTAGATGGTCAACAATGTATTAATGTTTTATCTATTACAGTTATCTGACATTTGTAAAAAAAATAGCATTTTGAGAAGTCATTAATACGTGAAACTTGTCATCACTTCTTTTCATACGCCTCATGGAGCATTTCACATTATTTTGTATACGTTAATACTTTGATTGGTCAATGTGTCAAATTAAACTCTCTCTCTCTCTCTCTCTCTCTCTCTCTCTCTCTCTCTCTCTCTCTCTCTCTCTCTCTCTCTCTCTCTCTCTCTCTCTCTCTCTCTCTCATTTTTTTTTCAATTTAAAAATGGAAAGAGAATCTAGACCCAAAAAAATTAGGTTGAAGTTATTTTCACATCTTCTTGAATACATAAATAACTGCAGATTTGTAGTAATCGAGAATACTGATTTACATGTGCAAGCGGGAAATAAGGACATGCCTGTCTGTTCTTGCCATCTTCACCAGACTAAGACTGTCTTCTATTTTCGTCATTATCCCGCTTTTAGTGTTTCCACACGCGACGACTAGCAGCTATATACGAAGATCGATTGTTGTTTTTTTTTTGAGGTGGTGGTGGTAAAGTACAGAGTGGGTTCAAATCGTTTATTAAGTACAATATCCATAAATATTTATATTTTTATATTGAGGGATGAAACTTTGTTTTGAATTTTGTATGCATGCTCGCATGGCACCAGAAACAGTTTGATAAATTACACATAATGGTTTTTATTTATTTGCTTTTAAGTTACAGAGTTGGATTCTCTGAATGTGTCATAGGTATCAACATCTATATGATGATACTGTTATATCGTCGTTGTCATCATCGTCGTCGTCGTTGTCGTCTTCATCATCATCATCATCATCATCATCATCATCATCATCATCATCATCATCATCATCATCATCATCATCATCATCATCATTGTCTAATTCTCTTTGCTTTTTTATTGCCCCAAAGGTTTCCGTACGTTATCATTTTTATAAAGTCTTCCTCCTTAAACCCAGTAGACATACAAACCACCACCATAGACTCTATGACATTTAGTTTCGTGCTGTGAAAATAATAAATAAATAAATAACGAAGAGAGAGAGAGAGAGAGAGAGAGAGAGAGAGAGAGAGAGAGAGAGAGAGAGAGAGAGAGAGAGAGAGAGAGAGAGAGAGAGAGAGAGAGAGAATTATTTCTGCCAATGGTCAGTTTGCGTTTATATCAAGTGTATATCAAATATCCTTGGAAATTTGGAAATAAGAAATGGTTTCCTTTGTTCCCTAATTGTCACTAGACTTTCTCTCCTGTCCGATTTGACTGATATCTTTTTATAATATATAATATTCTTTAAAGAAGGGTTGAAGGTCGTTGATTAATATAAGTATATGTCTTTTAATTTTGCATGTGCATTTGTAGTGCTTGGTAACAACAAGAATAGAATATAAAGTTTTTTCATACAATTGCTCTACATCTGTATCTCGATTAAAACCATTCTGGAGCTTGAATAACGTCATCCCTACTTACCTCATCTCGAATCCAGTGAGAAACATCATTCCATAACAAAGTAAACATATTAACGTTAAACAACAAATGAAATGTTGATTCTCGTGAAAAAAAAGGATACATATCTTTAGTATGCATTTTAAGTACGTGAATACAAGATAAGGCGCCAGTTTTATAAATAAATATACTGTTTTGATTTATCTTCCTTAGGTATGCAGGTTATTATTCCTTGTCTCAAACCCTTTGAAAATTATCCATTGTCAGATGCTTCGCTAATTGCTCTGACCACAAATTCAATAAAATCTTTAACATTTTATTATCAAGATTTCTGTCTTAAAAACATCTGTTTCGGGACTTTATAAATTTTGCATATTTATTTATATTCTAACACTTCCTTCTGGGAGTTTCTATTCATTTTTTTAAATCTGATTCTGGTCTAACTGATGTAGATATATATATATATATATATATATATATATATATATATATATATATATATATATATATATATATATATATATATATATATATATATATATATATATGTATGTATGTATGTATGTATGTATGTATGTATGTATGTATGTATGTATGTATGTATGTATGTATGTATGTATGTATGTATGTATGTATGTATGTATGTATGTATGTATGTATGTATGTATGTATGTATGTATGTATGTATGTATGTATGTATTTTTGTATGTATGTATGTATGTATGTATGTATGTATGTATGTATGTATGTATGTATGTATGTATGTATGTATGTATGTATGTATGTATGTATGTATGTATGTATGTATGTATGTATGTATGTATGTGTGTGTGTGTGTGTGTGTGTGTGTGTGTGTGTGTGTGTGTACACACACATACCTATCTCTCTCTCTCCATATATATATATATATATATATATATATATATATATATATATATATATATATATATATATATATATATATATATATATATATATATATACATAAGTCCATTGTATGTTCATTCAATGCAACAAAGATACCTTAACCTTTTTTGCAAGAAACATATTCTTTCCATAAATTTCGCTTTAATTGTCCATTGAAAATTTATCTGATTATAAAGTGAGTAGAAATAGGTGTAAAAATAGAAGATTGTAGGTAAAAAAAAAAGGAATTAATAGAATAAAAGTCAGAAGCCTAATGTTTTGGAAGCTGACCAAACAAACACGTGCACGCAAAAAACATAAAGTGACAAGAGGATCCATAATATAAATAGTATGAATAATTCAGCTCGTTACTGTATCGCGATGATACAGAAACTGATCACACTTCAGATGATATTTTTGAAACTCCTAACGCTGAAGGTGAAGTTCTTAAAAGTATACGAACTCTAAAATCAGGAATGTCTGGCAGACTGGATAGAATAATAGCTGAAATGATTATTTAAAAAATAAAAAAAATAAAACACGACTCCAAAAATATGTCATCATTTAGTAAAATTATTTAACGCAGTTTGTGACATCGGGCACGCCTCTTAGCAATGGGGCGAAAACATTATCTTCTCATTACACAACAAGGCTCCTTAGATATCTCCCACCCATGTCTTGAATCAAATTTTTACCAGTATTTGAAACCAACGCCCTATTTTCATGTGCGACGCTAGTAACAAAATAGAAGACGCGTTTAAAGGATTCTGCAAAGGCTACTCGGCAATACATTTTTTGATTAAAAAAATAGCTTCAAGCATAGGTTTAGAAATATCTGAGTAAAAAGGATTTCGTTCTTATTGTCTTTTTGTAGACCTACCTAATGCTCTTGCTGCTATTGATCATCTAAAATGACTGACTTGCTTAATAACCAAAGGTATCTTTGAAAACTTGATTAAAATTCTATATTTGATGTGCAAAGTCTACGTTCTTGTCTGTAGATGAAAGAGTAATACAAAGAATTCTTCACCTTAAATATTGGCATCAGACAAGGCTACGTGTTAAGCCCTCTTATGTTCAATCTATATATAAGTGTGTTAGTATCAGAACTCCGAGAAAGTGCCAT
Organism: Potamilus streckersoni; assembly: GCA_016746295.1. Classification (NCBI taxonomy): domain Eukaryota; kingdom Metazoa; phylum Mollusca; class Bivalvia; order Unionida; family Unionidae; genus Potamilus; species Potamilus streckersoni. The sequence goes on from JAEAOA010001447.1 coordinate 402,111, forward strand.
AATGTTGTCTTTATTGCACTAAAAAAATATCTGACATTACTGTGCTTTTGTATTTTGATGAAGTTGCAAACTGTGCAGCCGTTTTGTTACAGATGCAAATTTAATAATGTGGAGACATTTCGTGGAAACATTGGAATGTGTGGAAATTTAGAAACGAGTAAAATTTCTGTATTCAGAAATGGTGGATTTCTGAGAAGTAACATAAAGTGGTATTATAAGGTTAAACCTCATCTGCGTCTAAATACATTAAATCATTTCTTTTCACTCATAAGCTTGTTTGGACGAAAGCAAAGCAAGAACTAAGTTCAAGCAAACAAGCTTTTACATACAGTGAGCATTATAGAAAAATAAGTTAAGCAAATATTCATGACATAAAGCATCAAAATAGTTCATGCTACGATCACATGTGTAGTAACATGTACAGGTAAAATTTGGGGCTATGTATATTTATGTACAAACAAAAGGTACTTGATAGGTTGTTCGTTAGATTTCTAAATCTTCCGATAAATTTATCCTCCACTTTACAACGAGGAGAATATGAAGGATTACGTATATGCTTTAACTGGTACTGTAAATCTATTGAGAATTGGATTAGGTGGATTAGAATGGGCAATATCAGACATCGAAGACTTAGTTACGTTATGCTGAAGAAATGGACGAGTCGGGTAAAGTTGCATAGGTTCCAAAATTTATAAACATGCTAATGAAATATGGGATTGGCTATATTTGGTTCGCACAGGATTGCAAAAACAAACTCCATCTTAACAATCTTTGCAGGGATGAGAAAGTATTTTTGTACAATTTCAGACGTCTTAAAGACATTTTCATGTTTGTAATTCAGTTTATCTTTATAATAAATTATATGATGTTTTCCGGTTCAGTTTTATAAAACCATTATTTACCTACCAATACTCTGAATGCATTATGCAGACTCCGTTGTTCTGCTCATAATTTAGCTATAAAGAAAGGATGTCATAATGGTATAATCCAAAAATCAATGTAAATGTATGTGAGTAATTATGTGATGCTAGTTCCTTTCCATCTTTCTATATATGCATATTGTGTGTGCTGGATTTTCGCTTACTTCTTTCCGTTTTATTACCTCTTTGAGCTAGATTTAACTCTAATATGGCGCTCTACATCATGGCAATTTTGTTGTGTAACTGTAGTATTATGGGCCTTTTGCCAACACTACCAATAAACTATTGCCATTGCTATTGTAAAAACTGTTTTTCACATAATGTCTTCTTCTAGGTGGCTCAGTATAGTGTTGGTATTACCCCCTCCTCCAACCGGTTTTCCTTTGACTGGATGCTACTTCCTCGAAGTTTATCTTGTCTTACATTTGCCAGTTATATCTTTAGTATTCTAAGAAGTCTAAAACTGTATTTTCAAAAGAAGTATTATTCTCTAAGGACAGTATTCATTAATGAATTCACCTTACTGTTTTACTTACATCTATTTTAATATCCAGCATATGAAATGCTAGAACCGATAATTTCCATCAAAATGGTTTATAGAAATCAATTTATATCTGTATCTGACATATTTTCATATTTCCATCTTCATTTATTGAAGTATATTTTAATGTTATCCTGCGAATGAACTTCCTAGTTTCATTTACATATTTAGGATCTTTAAGAAGGATAGGATTATATTCCCATAAACCGTTACCTCTAACGAAATCATTTTGAGCATAGGTTAAAATCATCATAGAACGGTCACATAGAGAGCTACTAGATAGATTCCTACTTTTGGCATGATAGATCCGGGCATCAAACACAAATCTAATATAGCTTGTTAGAAAGGTTTTCTTCATCTAAATGTATATCTCTTTAAATATGCATCTAGTTATCGAAATGAATAATGAATCTACAAGAGCAAAATTTTCTTTCATACCAAATAAGGCATTTCTAGCAATAGCATGATTTATATGTTTATAATTATAGCAGTCGAATTCAGACTCATGGACCAAATTTAAATTACCCCATGTGATAATTTAATTATTTTCACATGACTTATTAGGTCAATAGTACTGTACAATCTTTGTTTGCCACATATATATTAATTAGAGAAAACTATTTTTCATCTACGTGCATTACAATCAGGATTACTTTTACAAACATTTCTGTCATAATTAAAATTGGTGTTAGACAGATTGTAAACTCCTCTTGAATCGAAAACCATGGCAGATAAAGAAACATTGAAAAATCACAGATGAACCGCTCCACCAAAAACAAAACACTTACTATGATTTTCTACTTTAAAGTTGAAGGTGTAAAATGAGTGGAAATGTGAGAACATAATAATAAATGTGAATTTTGTAGTAAACCAATAATTTTTCTATTTGCAAAATATAGTGTTTTAGAATATTATTTTTTTATCAGGTGGCGCATGTATTTATGTACGAAATCTACTTTAATACAAAATTAACTAATCTATGATTAAATATATGTAATTAGAGAAGTAAAATGCAGACAATGGTGGAATGCGATACAACAACAGGTACTGTATTATATACTAGCTTCTTATAACGTTCTCTTCGTGCGACACATTAAATTTATTAAATTAATTGGTTAAGTATATTGGCAACGTTTGACACATATAATCAAGAGTAGAATAAGTAATATATAACTGCTTGATACAGATATTTTTTTCTTCCCACTAACACCGAGAGATTGACATTTCAGCTAAATTTTTTTTTTTTTATCTAAACTGGAATTAAACAGATATACTCTGTGCGAAAAAGAACGATAGTTCACCTAAAGCATTCTCAGCTGTACAAATATGAAGAACAACATGATGATGTCGTAATAAAGTATAGTCAAACTAAAGGTATACTAAATATACATCTCATTTAATCATTATCTTTTCTGTTTATTAAGTGCTGCCAGATTCCTCTCCCTTCAATGTGTAGCCTGCCTCGCTTATTGCCAATGACGTCTATTGCAACGGTTGTGCGATGTAATTCTCTCGTTACGCCGCCCTCACCAGCCGCCAAACGCAATCAATGTGTAAATGATATCATAACAGCGATATTATACTTTAGATATCTCCCAGCGCAAGTTTCCATCGTCATTCCCAATCGCTCGCGTTGATCCTGATCTTTAAAATGAATGACTCAATCTGGCTTTGCACGTTTTTATGTTGATAGCTGTTTCTTTCAAACTTTGTTTAGCAGCATCTGTATACATATTCCTGCATACCATTTTTATCGTGTATATATATAAAATGAGCAATGTGTTTTTTACGGCATATTTATTTTGTGCTGTTATGCATGTATATGGCACACAACTGTAACCATTACAGGAGAACCGCCATTTTCCTCAACCGTTAGTTCTCGCTGTCTGTAAAAGCCGTTCAGAATAGATGGAAAACTGGAAGTAGGCCTACAGAAGTAAATTCTAGTTATATTTACTTCAACATTGCATTTTTGTCCCACCGGGAGATAGGGTATTTCTGAAAATTGGAAATATCAGAGGAAAAGCATTGTGTAAGATTGCTATAGATGTCTGTGTGACCATCTAGTTTCGTTTTCTCACCATAGACTTTTATTATATTTAGTCAAAGTATTTTATGGGCAAAATTATTTATTACAGAATTACCTATATCTGTCTTTTCAAAAATGTCTTGAAACATCATTCATTAAACATGAAATATTTCTATAATATGTGAGAAACAGAACAGGAATAAAATTTTATATTCAAGAATGCCCATGTTCTATGAAGAATACGTATAATTCATTTCTGCTGTGAAGCTGCAACATTGCAGGAAAATAAAACATTGCAATGTTTTACGGTCTGTATTTGACATAGCGAAAGACAAAACGTCGGGGTGGTAGGGGTGTAGGACTATTGATATCAGACCATGTACAAAAGTGGGCGAAAATGGAGGGAGTACTGTATATGCATAATAACATATAATATACTGTTCTTCACTAACACAGGATAAGATCGCTTGGTCATGGCCAAAAATGTGAAAATTTCGCCATTTTTAAATTGTTTTGCAGTCTTAGTGATCGGATTTATTTGTAAGTTTTAAGAATGCACACACATTTAGATCAACAGTCCTTGACGGGATACATCTTTGTATGTTGCACACCATAAACTGTTGTACGCCCTGAACACTGGTTTGGAAAAATTTCAACTAACTTATCCTTAGGAGATGTCTTCTGTACTTAAACAGGATCCATCGCATAACATGATAAATATGGATATAATCGTAAATCCAACGGTTATTCATTTGCATTTATTTTACTCATAATAGACATACCTTAAATTTGTCTCTTTACATTTTGCATCTCATACATGAATAAGTTTTTTTTAGCCATTCTCACCCAGAATTTATATATTTTTATCATAGTTCAGGCTAACGTGAAATCTGTATAGATTGATGCATTCCTACAGTGGGACAGACAGATAAACTCAACAGCAACAACAAAACATTAAACAAAAATCAAAATGATTCTTATTAGTGCTAAAAGAAACGTTTAAACCGTAACAAAATATTTGCGATAATTTCAAATACTGTGTACGAGTGAATGAAAAACTATTTTTTTTTATAAAAAAAGAGGACGTGTGAATACTGGTCACCTCCTTTTGCTGTGTGTTTAATTATCGAAAATCACACAAAAAATATTGAATGTGCTCGTACGGTGATTATGATCAAAAACAATGCGTAGGGCTTATTCCTCATGTACGTGTACATAAGACAGTGACCGAATATCATAGATGAAACGTCTTCGTTTTTAGGTTTTCTAGGTAAACTGTTCAAAATCGAAAAGAAAGCTTTACAGATGAATTAATAAACTAAACATGACGCGAAGGTCGGGCGGTATGTACTGTGTAATTGCTAAGTATCACGTGATTGGCCCTATCCCTGATGCCAGCTCAGGTCGGTGCAATATGTATCATCCAAACAACCGCTATTAAGCCAGCTAATTTTCGTAAACATAAATAACCTATAATTACCTTTAAAGGTGTATAACATAAATAACCTATAATTACATTTGAAGGTGGTTAACATAAATAATCTATAATTACATTGAAAGGTGGATAACAACGTAGTATAAGCAATTTATTCATTCAACTTAGTAACTAGCACGAGTTATTGGAATGATGAGAGACCCCACAAAGGAATCAGAGATGTAGACGAGACCTAACGCACCCTCCAGACTGTAATACGAGGTGACGAACAGAGACCGCACTTCAATCCTTATGCCCTGGAATATGTCCTATGATGATGTTCCAGTTGAGAAGGCAGAGTTTAAAATTTACACCAATTAAAACGGAAAGTGTTATCCCTGCATTCTTCAGGTAAATGCTTGACGGTCCTAAAAAGCAATCATGCATGATAGGGAACAAAGTAAAATGGACTGTTTACATACCATTGTGTATCCTTAATTTATATGCAGCTTATAAATAAATAAATACTCTGACACAATTCAAGAACTTGCTCAAGGGTGGATGGCAAAACACTCAACACACGAAACAATTTTGCCGACAAACATATTTAGGAAAGAGGAAATATAACAATTTGACACAGTGATATAAACTGATGATCACTTCAACTTGAATACGTTCAAATATGTGAGAATAATAAATTGCGTTTCATACGAGTTTTTGCGTTACCCTACTGCCAGTCAGTGGTTTTAGCAATAACATTTTATACCTTTACCTTAATTACTTGCAATGTTGGTGTCGTGCAACCATTTCACTTGATTTATAACGAAACGCTTATCACGGGAGAGGATCACAAGCCGAAATTCAGCGTTAGTAAAAAAAAAAAAAACAAGATACAAAAGCTACTTTCAGTTAACAACACATTTGTAAGCTTCCATATATTTAATTCGTCACTTATTTATTCGCTTATGTCGTTGATTTCGTACTACTTTGCTGCAAAAGATTTTCTCATAGAAATGACGAAATTAATCGTTGTGTTTGGTACTCGGACTTTTATTTCAATATTACTTCAAGAAACCCATGTGTAAGGTCAAAATGCGTGCATAATTTGCAACTAGCAAAGCAGAAAGAATGTTGGCATACCTTAACGCTGTTTTCAAGTACTCGGACTGAAATTTCAGTGTCTGTTGTTAATGATTGAGAAAAGAGGACGTGAATTGGTCCAAAGTATATTAAAATTTAAAAGTTATTTAAATGTGCAAAAACGACAGCTTCAGAGCAGAAACTACCAGTTTCTGAATGTACAGTGAATGGTTTATACATTTCAACACAAAGATGCAGAACTAAATTGTCACAAATTTATCCTCGTTTTGGATAATATACCAGTTTGGAAGACCACTCTTATTTAACCATAACATGTGAGACAATGTCAGTTGATCTCAAGTTTAACCCGGTTCGCACAAAATTGCGATGCGGATCGATTTAGAGCAGGGGTCTCAAATATGCGGCCCGCTTGCCGCATGAGGCTCGCCGGTACGTATAGTATGCCCCACAAAAGAGTTGGCGTCACAAGGTATATTGAGAGATAACAAAGGTGGTACAGCCTCTGGTCCATCGAAAATTCCCTCATGCGGCTTTCAGATTGATTAGAGATTGAGACCCCTGATTTAGAGAGACAGTCAAGCGGAAAATTAAAAAGCAAAGCAGACTTTTTGAAACGTTCTTTAAACTCTGATCACAGAATAACCAGTAGATGAAGGAAGATGGCTTAGTACAAATACTGACTAAAGAAAATGTATATTATATGTTTCCAGTGATGTATGTGAGGAAATTGATTTATTGTTTGTATATTTAGTTTTGCGATATGGGTCGGAATAGCCTACTCATTTGACTAGAATTGTAGGAGTTGTTTCCCTTAAAGGTTCATTTCATAACGTACTCGTTGACAGTATATCCTATCAATCATAAGTAAACTGACCTCACTCATATCCTTGGTTACGGGCTGATCCCTCGATGACACCCGCACTGAAAAACACGACTTAAAATTCACTCTAAATTTTACACATAAACGCCGAGATGTATATATAAACACAAGGTCAGAACAAACGCAGGCAGGTGTGGCTGTCGTGTTTCGATTATATAAGAAACTGCACAAATATGACAAAACATAAACATTACACTTTTAATGCATGCTCTTTTCTTTCAACCGATATTAAATATGAATGATCTGCAGATATGATTAGTATACATTTTTGAGCGAAACCCAAAAATTACCCCTATTGAAAAGGAAAGCTGAGGTCAAGGGTAACGCAATACATCAATACAAAAAGTCGATTTGACTGGTCATTAACAAAATACATCACCTTTATTTCGTTAAAAATTAACTGCTCAACCCCCGCCCCCACACCACTCTCAAATTAACAAAATTCAATTACCTTATTAATTATGAGAATATTAAAGCAAGAGATCCATTTGCTTATTCATGTAGATTCATTAACCATTATGATTTAGATGTAGTAAAATATGCAATTCCAAGAACTCTGTCATTGTTAGCCTATAATTTTAATTGACCAATTAATTCTCCAATCTGGACGGTGTCTTATTGACCTAAATCTACACGAGACATGGTACATAAGTTTCGCTTAAAACTGTATTAATGTTGTGCCTGTGCATCTTTAGTAATATTATGGGTTGATAGAAAGTATGTTAATTTTCATTTGCATGGTTTATTTGTTTATGTGCGTTATGTTCTTTAGAGGAAACAATCACGAAATTCGCAGTGACAGCACCGAGGGTTGGACCATAGCGGTGGATGAACCATAACGTGACGGTATTGTCACCTTGTCCACATTGCAGACACTTGTAACACTGATGTTGATATTTGTAATTTGTGTATTACATGCATTGAGACAACGTATGCAACTCACACTAAGGCACATTTCCTAAATGTGATCTTAGTGGAATTATTATTGAAAGTATTTTTCATTATCTTGCCCATGTTAAAATTAAGTAATTTAGAAATTAGAAACTTAGAAACTATAAACTTAGAAGAAATTTAGAAACTAGTTGTGTGAGGAGAATCTATAAAAAGACTTACCAGACGCAATGAAAACAATGTTATTATGAATATATGCAAATATACTTATATAGGAGAAAAGATAAATTCCCAAGTGATTCAGATGTACAACATTGTGATCGATACATTGTTTAATAGATGTAGAAATGTAAATGTCAGTTTCAAAATATAAATATGTAATTTAAAAAAACTAGTTAGTTCATTTTGTACATTTTTAAGTTTTAAATGTATAATCTGCATGGAAGTTTAAGAAGTCTGCCAGTTGTATTTCAAAATTTATCCCAAACATTATAAATATTTTGTCAAGATAAATTAGGAAATATAATACCGCACTTCAGATGATTATGATAATGAGTGATCACTTTTTCAATACATTATATCTCACTTTAGGATACATACTTTCAGATACACAGTTTAAAAAAGAACTTTCCATTGTTAGCAAGTAAAATGGACCGAAGACACGTGGACAGAAGATGCCAAACAGAAGACACGTGGATGTGTATTTATCTGACAAAGTCATGAACTAATTTTTGTTTTAGTCTTTCGAGACTAGCTGTCTGTTTTTCTTTTTTTAACACAGTTGATGGCAGTGGACTAAGTTTGTGTGAAGGATTTACCTACTTATATCCAATCAGGTAATGTCAGCCAGCTCTTCACTTGTTAGTCCCTGTTTAATCACATCCACTTTCTTACGCAGTATCTTTATTCCTATGTTTTCTTTGCGGCATTATGTTTCATTCAGTAAACCAGTTATTTGTCTCTGAGTGTAATGCTTTGTCTGTGGTTTCTAGCTTCATCATGTAAACCACTCTCTTTACTTAAAAACAATAATGTGTTGTTTAAACAATAATTTTACTCATTAAATTTTTTATATATAAAATATTTTCTTCTGTTCTTTTGCAGCAACAATACCATCGAATCAGTATATCGACAGCACACGCATGTTAATCATTAGATAGACAAAAGATGTAGTCGGAACATCACAATGTCGGTATATGAGAAAGATGATCAGTTCCATGACATGTCCACAGGCACATTTACTTTTAGTAAAATGAAGGCTGTTGGCAAGGTGGGCGTTGTCCTCTTAGAGTTAATTTGTACATATCGAGTGGGCGATATATGTAGTTTTCGTTTTACTGACAGAAACGAGTGTCAGTCTAAATGCTGTTATAACCACGATTCTGTTTTCCCGTCAATCTATTTTGGTGTGATTAATAACGAATCTAAATCCCGCATCATGAATAAAGTTAATTTATTGATATTTGTAGTATATTTTATGAGAGAGCAACTTTTTCGACTTCTATAAACCACACTATTGTAATCAGAAATAATTATTCTGCTCTAAAATTTTTAAATAAGGTAATTATTCGTTGTTAATAAGCAAGAGAAAAAAAAACAACTAAAACGTAGGCACGCAAAATTTGAAAAAAAGTATAACGTTCACGTAATAAATGAAAACTTGTGCTATTATGTTTTTTTTTAAAAACAAAATATATAATTTATATTTCCTTATATTAATTAATTAATGAATTCGTTCTTTGATTATTTATTTGCTTACTTAAGGAATTGATTTGGACGAAAATATATGTTCAAAATACAAAATTTTTGCTCCGGATAAAGATACAATAATTTATAAAAATGATAATTCTCTTACTCAGAAACAACACAGTTTTAAGACAATGCATTTTTCACAGTGTGATCTGTATCCACGGAGTCCATGGGATTTTCAATAATAATAATAATAATAATAATAATAATAATAATAATAATAATAATAATAATAATAATAATAATAATAATAATAATAATAATAATAAATAACTTACATTTTTAACAGAACGACATCAGCTTATTCCTATATTTATTTAAGTACTTATTTACTGATTCCTGTTTCCTTATGAATGCCACTTCAGTCCATCGGGTGTACGATTGACCACCAATATTAGTTGAGATCTTTACACGCAAAAATGTCTCATGATTTGTTCATTTAATTTTGAGATATAATGGAAAGAAAGAACGATAGATAGGCCGCAAGGGCGAGAGAGAGAGAGAGAGAGAGAGAGAGAGAGAGAGAGAGAGAGAGAGAGAGAGAGAGAGAGAGAGAGAGAGAGAGAGAGAGAGAGAGAGAGAAGAAGAAGTAAAAGAAAGATCCTATGCAAATAATTTCACCCTCAAAGTTTAGATACAATGCTCTCGTCTCCTTCTACCAAGCACTCGGTAAATTTCAATGCAGTTGATTGTTACTGACAGGTGTTACTCGTTTTTTTTTTCTTATCCTTTTTCTTATGTCAAAGAAATACTCGACATATTTTCTGAGGTTAATCAGCACACGAGCGATATATATTTTTTCTTAGGTCAAAGAAATATGTCGTAAATTTATACAGACGGGTATATATTAGTGGTAAATTTATACACAAGACTTATTTATATTAGTTGTACATTTATACACAAGACGGGTGTATATTAGTAGTAAATTTATACACAAGACAGGTATATATTAGCGGTAAATTTATACATAACACGGGTATATATTAGTGGTAAATTTATACACAAGACAAGTATATATATATCGTACATTTATTAATTTGGACGTACTTTACAGATAGTAGAGTGCATTCATGCAAAAAATGGAAATGCCTCCCATTTTTACGACTGGCATTTAAAAAGTTTTGATTATTATTGCTTTGTGCTATAAATTTCTTAAATATTGAACAATATATCAGTACGTCCCATCAAAATACACCATGCGCACCTCTACACACTCTCACTGTCTCAGGATTTTGTACAGAGGATATGGTCAAGTCTGGATGCTGTGCTCTTTAAATAAGTCCATCACGACGACAGATGCTTATGCACAGTGTGTTGTCATGGAGCAGATGGATACGTCTGTTACCGGTGTGTGGGGGCGTCGATCGGTAGAGTTCCACAATAGTTGGCAAACTTTTGGAGGCTTGAAAATGTGCAGTACACTATCAGAGTAAGGCAAAGCATTTCGCACTCTCTTGACAGCCAGACTGCACGAAACGAGCAGTGGATTATGCTTGTTTTCTCTGATCCAGATTTTAACATCTTAAGTCGAGATAAGAAAGTATATCAATGTTTCGTCATTTGTGACAATCTCATTCTGGTCACTCATTTCAGATTTGAAGGCTTCAATCGGAGTTTACTTTTTTTTTATCAGTCATCAACAGATATGGGACCCATTTGGCACAAGCATTTGTGGGCTTCAAATGGACACACCATGTATGAAAAGCAGCAGCTGAAATAAAGTTTGTGATAATAAAAAATATAGTCCACCATGTACTGAACACACACACACACACACACACACACACACACACACACACACACACACACACACACACATATATATATATATATATATATATATATATATATATATATATATATATATATATATATATATATATATGTATGTATGTATGTATGTATGTATGTATGTATGTATGTATGTATGTATGTATGTATGTATGTATGTATGTATGTATGTATGTATGTATGTATGTGTGTGTGTTTTGGATAAAAAGAGATAAAGTTTTATTAACATTGTTCTTGTGTTTAGCATATTTGAAACAAAATTCATTGGTGTGGTACCTCTCAGATTAAGATCATATAAGGGTCCCTCCCCTACTATCAAAAGTTAAAAGGGTTTTGTGTGTTTTTGTATCTCCATTGTGAATGTGGTTTTTTTTTTTGGTTCAGTTTTTTTCTGAATTTCTATTTTATTAATTTTGATTTAGAGTATGTACACCATTCAAATCTATTATCACTCAGTTATTGCGTAATTTATATATTTTTTTTAAATAATGCACTAGTTAGTAAATAAAGGACACATTTTGAGTCAGTATTTGGAGTCGTTTTAAAACTAACAGCAGTTTACAAACTTTATTTCTTTAATATAAATCTAATATTTAATGAATATATTACTAAGTTACTTTAGCATTAGAGTTATAAACAATTCACTTCATGAAGCATGGGCAATCTGCACACCCTAGCTAGTGAGCATTATGTGCCCGTGCAGCATGTTTACGATATAGCTAATCAATTATATGTATTGGTTCATAACTTCAATTTGTAGCTATTAGTAAAGTAATTATTGCATTATATAAAATAAATTAATCCACAATTATAGTCACATAAATGCGTAAAGACCTTAGATACAAATTTCAATGTAGTTAATTTATAATATTTGTTTAAAAGCTGTAGAAGATAGTTCAGCAGTATAAGCAGTCCGGAAAGCATAGAAGCTGTATGTTTGTCCATGTTATAAATTTTTAATTATGATATTCTAAATCTGTATCACAATTTCACAATTACTTTTCTATTGTAATTGCAGTATGAATGAAAAGCTCTCGTCTGAATCAAGTTCCAATTAATATCGTAAACTTTTTATAAATTTCAATGTAACTAAAAGTCCGTGGACGGTCCATTTCATTTTCACATTGTTTACATATTATGATTCTTTCCACAACCTCAGCTTAGCTGGGTCTGTCGCAAGAAAAACACATGACACTACTTCACGCATGGGAATATCTGAATCCAAATTCTAGTATGTAAATATTTTTCTATTAATTTTTACAGTGTAAACAAAAATAATTAAAAAGTAATAATATTTATGATTAATGTTCGCTAATTTATCAGAACTCAAACTTTATACTAAAATTATTAAAACGTTATGTGTGCATAATACTTATAAGCATAAAATAAATATTATAAATTATTAATCTTAATATATTCAGAATTAATTTTAAAATAATTATTAAATTTGTTTTTATGATATTAGTTAATATTTTCACTAATGAAGTTATTTAGTAAATGAAAAAAAAATTAAAAATATTCATAGCCAATTGTAAACAGGGAATATAATTCAACAAAAAATTTGATAAATGAATATCTTATAGTGTTTTGGAATTTAGACCTTTTAGATATACAGCATTAAGATGGTGAATCCAATAGGTTTTCTTTAGCAAGCGTTCAATCTCAGAATCAGCAATAACAATAGGTTGAAGGGAGAAGCCTGTCAAGTATGGGAACTCTTGTTAATACGTGCTGCAACATGAGATGAAAATGATTAATCGATATGATTTTTTTTTTATATCTGATCAATGTTGGTTCATAAGTTTAGATATTTGTTGGATGCTAAATTTTTTGCATGTGATCAAATGAATAACAAATGTTGTTGCAAAATTAGTATCACAACGCATATTAAGTTTTCTTTCGTATTATTACTATTGAAAGAAGTATTTTCATTAACAAAACAACAGTGCGAATATCTACGTTTATTACATTTAGTTGATAATCCCGTTTTACATAATGTTTTTTTTCTTCTAATTTAGAATTAATTGAGATTTTTTAGACCTTTTATAAGCAGGTGTGGGTTTGCTTTCGTGTAGCGATTTAACACTTGCTTTACATGGGTTTATATTCAATAGCAAAAGGATTTAGGTAATAATTTTTAAATAGAAATTCCCTCTTGACATCATTAATACTGCTTTCCAAAAAGTATCTTCTCTTACGCAATTTGAACCATTACGTAACACTTCCCTATAAAGAAAAAGAGATATTTATATAAAAAGGCTTTCTTTTTATCATATGAAAATTACGAATGAGATAAAAAAAATTACGTAAGAAAATTGATGACTTATTTTAAAATGTACATGAAAAATAGTTTTGTAATAGGGAAGATAAATCTTATATCAAAATATCAAATTATCAAATTCATTATGATGTGTCTAATGTTAAGATTACATTATTGCAAAAACAAACTCCACCGTAACAATCTTTAGTTTTTATTCTTCATCTTGTCGATGAAACTGAGGAACAACACCCGGAGAAGGAACTGGGATAATGTAAACTTCAAAAAGCTGTAATGTTAAAATTAATGCCTAACATTCCTTCTTTTTTCTTTGTTGAGTAATTTCTTTGGTGCTTGTTCAGATTCTTTGAAAAATAGCACACTGGATGATCAATACCATTTCCATCTTCTTGAGTCAAATCTGCTCTAACCCCAACACCACTCGCATCCACAGATAATTTAAATGGCTGACTGAAATTTGGAGCTGTAAGAACTGGTGAACATTTGAGTATGGTTTTTAACCTATCGAAGACCTCACATTTTTAGTCCAGAAACTCATTTCCTTTTACTTAATAAGCTTGTCAGTGGTTAAGCAATGTTGGAAATATTGGAACAAAATTTTCGATAGCAGCTAGCCCTACCCAAAAATCCCATCAGTTGTTTTTTACTGACAGGCACAGTGAAATCAAAGAGAGCCTTGACCATAGCATCTATAGATTTAAAATGACCATGTCTTAGAAATGTTACACATGTACCGCATATCTCACGTTTAGATAAATTGATTGTGAAAGTTACATTAGTAAGTCTGTCGAAGAATTTCCGAATCGTTGTAAGATGTTCTTTACAGATGTCGTTGTAGATGATGACATCATCGCTATAAGCATCACAATTATCTGGACCGGAAGTAATCATATTCATCAAGCGTTGAGAAGTATTTGGGGAATCATTCATCTCGAATAGCATTGCTTTATATTGATAGAGTCCATCTGGAGTTACAAATGCCGAAATTTCCTTTGCTCTTTCCGTTAGTGGAATTTGCCAAATCCTATCAGAGGCTCAAATTCGGTGACGTACTTGGCATTTCCAATTTTTATCAATAGCCATCCATTCTTGGTAATGGAAATGAATCTGTTTTTGTCACATTGTAGACCTTCTCATAATCAGTGCACATACGGAAAATTTATCTAGTTTCGGAACAAGCATACATGGTTAACTTCAGTCACTTTTACTGGGCTCTATGAAATCGTCATCGAGCAAATACTGAAATTCCCTTTTCAAGTATTCCTGTTTGTGAGGGTTCATCCTATATGGGTATTGTTTTACAGGTTCGGAAACAACAACTTCAACGTGAGGAAAATTTTTGTTTGTCCTTGTAGGAAAATCTGGAAACAAGTGATCATATTTGAATAATAACAGGTTTTTCATAATTTTTGAATTCCGAAGATTTGTTGCTCAAATATCAACAACGTCCATTTGAGTTTCTTCACCTAAATCCTCAGTTTGTGGAATATATACACCTAAATCAACTGCATAATTTACTTGGCTATCTTTTTGAATATACGCCTTTAACATGTTAATGTGGCAAAGTTGTTTTTGTTATCACCTACCAGGAATATTTATGATGAAATTTAAATCATTTACTTTTTTTAAACTGCGTATTGACCATAATACATGGCCTGAAGGTGATTTTGTGGAATGGGCAAGAAAGCTAGAACTCTATCACCAGATTGAAAACTCCTATCTCTTGAGTTTTTGTAATATCTAGATTTCATTCTGGACTGAGTAGAACTCATATTTGTTCATGCCACCTCACAAGTCTTTAACAACTTGTACTTAAAATCAGAAACATAACATAGAATGTTGAGCTCATTACCTTCATAAGAAAGACGTTTTTCTTTCAACAACTTCAGAGATCCACGAACATTATATCTGAAAACTAGTTCAAAGGGACTTAATCCTAAAGATTCTTGAACGGGATCCCTAACAGAAAACAAAACTAAATGAATACATTCATCCCAATCTTTACTCGTATCAAAGCTATATGGCTAAATCATATTTTCAAGAGTCCCATGAAATCTTTATAAAGCCCCAGGGTTATAAGCAGATTTTGGAACTAGTCTCTCTGACCACTTGTCACTAGCAGGTACCTTGGTAGTCTCCATTTTCTCATAAAAATTCCCTTTGTGATAAATGATCAGACACGTTCTTCAATGGCTTCAGTTTCACTAATGGCCCTCTGAAAAAAAAAACAGATCTCAGGATCCTTTTCGTGTTCGACGACATGTGTCGTTTATAACCCTGATTAGATAAATGAGAATCAGTATTTAAAAGAAAATCACCGCGACCAATACATTTGGATTGACCCAATTCGTTTATAACCCTGATTAGATAAATGAGAATAAGTATTTAAAAGAAAATCACTGCGACCAATACCTTTGGATTGACCCAATTCAGCTGAAGGAATAGTTTCCTTATCAATATCGTTCTCAAGAACTTTCTTTGCCATAGTTCTGATAACTGCAGAATCTGGATATACATCAGGGTATTCGTTTTCTATAAGATCAACGTTCTGATCCAAAGATGCCTTGTCAGGTGCAAGTGAATTTACCAGAGCCTTGTCTCCAGCTAGGTCGGTGGCTAGGAACAAATGGATGCTCTCCATGGGTAAAGTAAACACTATACCGACTGTCACAAGTCATGAAAATAAGTCTGATGACAAATTTACAGAATGGAGACAAACATTAACAAAGCCGCACTCTACTCCCTAAGTGAGAACACTCTCATTAGAACAAGACTTCTCAGAAAAAGGCAAAGAACCTGAAAATAGAAGACTCCAAGAAGCTCCTGTAACCCTTAAAATTTTGATAGGGATATGATTGACCAACTCTCCCAATAGTTATATGCAAGCCTTTGACATGAATGGTTCATAATTCTCAATAATAAAATCAGAATGTGGTTTATTAGACCCAATTTAAATATTGGTTTCATTACAGGACATTGACCATGACCTCTTAGAAATAAGAGCATTTTAGATAGATCTATCTTGATTCTGATGCCTTTAAAGCAATTCAGAAATAACGTGTCCTTTTGTCTTACAATAGGTACGCATAGGAATAAACAAGGGTTTTAAAAGTAAGTTTATCAGATACTTGATTTTTGGAAAATGTGCCAAACTGAGTTCTAGGAGATTTCATATCAGGTTGAAATATATTTTGACCAAGAGACTGCTGAGTCAATGATTTGGCTATAAAAGGAAAGTTAGGAGTTAAGGAAAACTCATCATCAACAAGAGTAGCATATTCCAATGTTTAAATTTTATGCTCTTCAAGATGATTCTTAATGTCATTAGGAACACAATTTTTGAACTCTTCATGTTACACAAGTTGTTTGATATTTATTTAATCATGTTTAATTTTCTTGGCTAAAGACCATCTTTCAAATAATTGCTCGTTTTCTCTAGCAAGTTTGTATAGCTTCTTTTTTTTTTTTTTACAGTGTCTGATTTTTTGCCGATATGACTGGGGGAAGGCATCATCCCTTAAGATGCACTACTTAACAAAATCGAGGTCAGAGCTTTGTTTTACTGACAAGGACGCATATATGTCTTGGGCCTTACCAAAAAATATAAATTGCAGTAATTGAGTCCTCGGCCATTTCAAATTTTCAGCAACCTTTTCCAAAAAATAAAATATTTGTCTACTTCTTTTTCTCTAAAAATTGGCATTAATCTGATATTTCTTGTAATGTCAAAACTTGATTTTGTATGTGGAGTGAAATCGTGATTTTCACATGCCAGCTGATATTCTTTCATTTTAATTTGACATTCTCTTTCATCCTTTTCTTTTTGTAATTGCATCTCTACGTGCATTTATTCTTTATGAAATTCCAATTGCATTTGTTTATCTTGTCTCTTTCCTCTATCTCAAATTGCAAAATGCAATGTTTCTCTTCTAATTGCAACTGTAATTATTTCTCTCTCCTATTTCTGGAACTCGAGCTTCCTTAACTCTAATTCCATCTTGTCTTTCAATTTTGATTCCATTTTTTAATGTCAGAGTCAGAGTCTGATACCAATACTGATTGAAGCCAAAATACATTTATCAAGAACATTCTTCTCTACGAAATATTGAAATAAAACGTTATTAATGTATTGTTTCTTTAAGGAAGATTTTTGCTTGAGAAAGATAGTATTTTCTGGCAAGTTCAAGCAACTCATCTTTTTTCAGACTATCCATCTGCTCTTGAGTTGAACTAGAAAGAAAAGTCTCCATTTTTGATGTTATTGTGAATGAAAGCCAGTTGTTTGTACTAAAAATTTCAAACAAAATAATAAATGGTACTTGGGATTTAGAAACATGGAGAATATAAAATTTTAAAACACAATTTTTCGAAATGTTTAGCCAAACTTCAAATATTTAAAGACAAGCAAACTAATTTTATTTGCTACAAATCTTGGCCAGTTATAAGTAAAACAAAAATGAGTGAAGCCAACAAGCTTTGTAAATTTTAACAAAAACAATAAATTTCCGTACCAAACACAGTGAAATATGGAAAAAAAACTTACATATTGTGAATAAAATCCAAAAAATAATACTAGAATTAAAACACACAAATCCTATCAATAAAATGTCACAATTAAATCCAAGTTCGAATCCCGGCGAAGTTGGCGGATGGCAGACGAGGAAGTCAGACGAATGAAGAATTGATAAAAAAGTTCCATATTGAATTTTATGAATCACAGAAGAATTGTCAAAAGTTCCACGTTGAATTTTATGAATCACAATATAATATTCCTGCTTTAGCACTCTGTATAATCTCCCCTGAATGTCATTGTTCAAAGTCTTGATGACGAAGCTTTTTATTTCCAGAGAATACAAATGATTCTTAAATAACACATAACTCAAAATTGTTAACAACAGAAAATACTTTAGATCTATTGAATACAATAAAATAATATTGAGTATTAAAATGCAGTAAAACGACATTTCGACACTTATGATAAGTCACATGATCACTTACTACAAGTCGGATAGTCTTATTTAAGATCCAATAATAAAAAAACGATAACACAATGTGATCACGCGGGTGAGGAACGTATGACCATCATACTGACCAATACTTTAAACTTCAGGTTTACCAAGTGTCTGAACTAGGTCAGCTAAACATAATACTAATGAAATAGTTTAAGTTCTGTACAAACAGAATGTACTTTATAAAAAAATCGAATCCTGTGAAAATAATCATTACATTAAAATGTAATGAAACAAATAAAAATAAAAAAGAATTTAAAACTAAAACAGGCAATTTGATCTCATACATCATACATACACACACATATAATGTATATGAAGCAAACTAAACAAACATTTCATGAAACCGACATAGATGGCTGAGATAAAAGTTGTAATTAATTCTGTTAGTCTTGGAATACAGTTTCATTATTAATTAACTATAGAATATAAATTATTTTAGGACCGTTTCTGCAGATCAAATATAGAAAGTTAGAGAATGAATTAAGAATCCTTCTTGAATTTGCGAACATAATGGCTTTACATGTTTCTGAATTATGCGTTGAATATCAATATCATGTTAAATATGTTCTCAATTCTCTGACCAATGTGGAAATAAGCAAAAAATAATATTCGTTTTCGACAGCTCACAAAGTACAACAATTACACAGTAGCTCTCTTTTGGTACTCCCTTAAAAATACCGATTTCTATATTCAAGGCAAACCTTGCTGTTCTAAACCTACTCAGCACGTTTTGAAAGAGTTTCTTTTATCACAATGACGTACATTTGAAAGAGCTTCTTTTTATCACCACCAAGTATTTCTTTAACAACCAAATCCTTTTAAAGTGCTTGTTTTATTACAAAGAAGCACTTGTATCTCAACCAAGTATATTTCAAATACTAACGTATTCTTTATGCATGTTTTATGGCCTCAAAGAGGATATTCAATTTTGGTTACATGACGAAAATCTCTTTATTTTATTTCATTGTCTGGAATGACATTTTCAAATTGATTGTTCCATATACAGGAAATTCATTGGTTATCTAAAATAAATCATAGGTTATCAAACTTTTTATCATCGTAAGAGTTATCATTTCCAGCATCATTTATTAACACAATTTTAAAAATCAAACTACTATATCCTTATTCAATAATATTCGAGTCCAAAATTTTGAACTGGAGTATTTTTCTAACATTTCACATGGACTATCGCACCATTTTGCCACTGAGAACATCCAAATTAGAATATTTTGTCATCTACAGTAATTGTCTACATAATTTTTGGTATGAATTTTGTATATATCTTTTGCTCGTGTGGAAATCCAATATTTTTTTATTCACAATGAAGTACACGTAGTAAAAAACGTATATAAGGTTTGCATGTTTCCCTTACAGGTATTCAAAGCTTACTTTCCCTCAAACTTAGGTACCTTTGTGTTCGTAACCATTACGATTATTCGAATAAATGCAGACCTAGGTTCTTAAAAATATCTATATTTTGTAATCAATAACCACGTTAAATATAAAGACGGAGCTGTTTTCTTGATTTTGTCATCAACATTAGTTTTTGTTTCTCTATTATTAGCCATGTTTAAAAAAATATGATTGCAAGTTCAGCATGATTTTGAATCACAGTTGGAGGGGGGAGTCTTTTTTTGAGGGGGGGATTACTTGTATCATCTGCATATATTAGCATAAATAGACGAATCAGTTAATGAGAAAAGATAGTGTTCCTATCCATTATGATGTTTTAAATGTCATAATACCGTTTATATAAAATGCAAATAATATTAGTGACATAATTTGCAATTGTTTCATGCCATAGTAAAAGGTCATAAACTCTTGAAAACTAATATTTTATCCGTACATAAGAATTTACAAAATTATAAATAACACATAAAATCTATACCACAAGTGAACTTATGTCATTTTAGGTTAATTTATGCCATAATAAACTGAGGTCTAGTTTGATTGTTTGATTAATTGTGGTTTTACGAAGGACCAGAACTGCAAGGCTATATAATTTTACAATGAAGGCAATGATAAATCATTTATATATGAAACAAGGTTCATTATCAGCACGCCATAACAGGACAAAAAGGAAAACGATAAGAAAGTCAAGATAATATATGATGGTTCCTTATCAACGGGGAATGTAAATAGTCTATATACGGGGTAATTAGACAAAACAATATAGTTTAAGGTGATAGACTGTACACCTGTTAGTTAAATATACTCGTAGGAAATCGGTCATACGCTATCGTTATTTTAGAATAAATGCTAACTATCTTCAAGAAATTTAAAATAAAGGTCACATGCACTGCATGTGCTGAATATTTAATAATTAGCGCGTCTGATGGAGATAGAAACAATTTATAAGTGGTTCACGGTAAGGGGTTCGTTGCAAGAAACGCATTCGGGATCATTGCCCTCGAAGATGCTGGGCTTAGGTTATATAAATGCAATGATTACCTCGTCCTTATGGATGTTTCTGTAGGAAGGACGCTACTAGCCTAAGGAGGGCTCGACAACATTGAGCTATATTGGCAGGTGTCTGCTGCTTTTGCGTTACTTTTATTACAAAATGACGGAATAACCAACAGTATATTATATCTTCAGGGACACATAGCTATGTTTAATGAGGACATTGTTCAATAATGGGTATTCCAACTTTATATTATGTAATGAGAAGACTACTAATAATGAAACGGAGAAGATGCTAGTTTTAAAAAAAATGTTTTTGATCTCGAAATATTCAATAGCAATGTATGTTCTGAAGTAGGTAACTTCGTACTGTCATTTCCAATAATGAAGTTTGTCTGTTTAACATCCTTTGTAGGTTTTAAATTTGAAGAGAAGTTATGTACAAGTGTTATTAAAACTGGAAGGAGTTTTCTCGGTTTATTTCCTTCGTGCAGTGTAAAAGATATTTTTGGATGTTTTAGAAGCCAAGGAAATGTTACAGAAAGATTTTTGAAGTCTTTTTTTGTATTGTCAAGACTAGAAGATATTCTAATGCCAAAGGTAGTGATGATATTCGGGGTTTTTTTTCGTATGAGGATTTGTTGTTGGGTTGGAAAACAAACAAAACAGCAGTGTTAAATGTGGTGGACCTCAATTTATGTCATATTGTAAAGATAATATTTCTCTACGAAAGATTGAACTGGCAAGTTCGCTTCTACTAAACGGTTTTGACATTTGGATGTCCATATCGCCCACATAACGAGTTCTATCGTTTGATGGTGAATTAAGTCATGCATTTTTAAATATGACTTTCTGATTGAATCATAAGCAACACAACCATCTTCTAGTTTGTATGGAAGAAAGGTTTTATATAGGTTATGAGGGTTTTCAAGCATTTAACTTTTAATTTCTTTATGTGTGGAATGAAGATTAGTTTTCTGTTGAAGACAATACCTAAACACCCTGTTTCCTAAACAACCGGAAACTTTCTGTCGAAGACAATACCTAAACACCCTGTTTCCTAAACAACCGGAAACTTTCTGTCGAAGACAATACCTAAACACCCTGTTTCCTAAACAACCGGAAACTTTCTGTCGAAGACAATAACTAAACACCCTGTTTTCTAAACAACCGGAAACTTTCTGTCGAATACAATACCTAAACACCCTGTTTCCTAAACAACCGGAAGCAGTGATCCGTCCAACTTGAATTTAAGATCATCATGTTGTCGTCGTAGCTGACATAAACGCATGCACACTGTTTTTGATTTTGAGACCTTAAAACCTCTGGCAGCTGCCCAATTATGGGCAATATTTTGTTGCAATTGCCTTTCAATTGCATGGGTATCTTTGGATCGATAACAATAATTAACATTTTGTGAGGAATCTAAATCAGAAGCCCAAATCTTGCTGATGTTATTAATTCTGATGCTAAAAAGCATAGCGGATAAAACATTGTTCTGAGGTACATATCAGAGAGGGAGTGAAATTAACTCGTACTTTTAATTCCATATCTGAAATAAAGTACACTAAAAAAGGGGATAGACGACACTCAGACCAAGTTTGTGATATATTCATTTTTTCGCACACGTTTATGTTGTGTCATAGGCAATTTCCAAATCGAAGAAAATAGCTACTAATTGTTCTATCTTTTCAAAAGCATCGTGCATGAATATATCAAATATAAATAGATTATTGTTGTTACTAAGGCTATATGGGAAATTCCATTAGAAATTTATATAACGCTTTTTCATAATCAAAGAGGGAACAAAGTATCTTGTTTGCTATCAGAATTAAGCACTAAGGAACTACTTTAACCGCGGACCAATATGCAATTTATTTTAGACTGTTTCTCTTGCAAACTAATTTTTTCATACTTGTCATACCATTCACTCAATCATCCTTTCAATGTATTCGAATAAAATAAATATGATTAAAATCAAATCCCCGCTGTTATACATGAAGATCTGACAGAGACTGCTTAGAGGTTATGTTCTTGTGGCCTATGCTATTACCATAATAGCTAACTAATCAGATAAAGTCTTATATCTTCGTGTTTGGAGACAGCGCACGGTGGATGGAGAGCATGTATGTAAACCGAACGATGTGTTTCACTTTCAGAGTTTGAAAGCTGCATTTTAATTGGGTCATTCAATGGTCACTAGAACAAGACCATTAGGAGGTTGTCGTCAGAACTTCACTTAGGATAGCGGAGATCTGATTTTAATCAAAGTGCGAATAAAATTTGGTAATATATTAATAAATATAATAACATGATATATTATAAAATCGTCAATCTAATAAGCGTAATATCTATTGATATAACAAATTTATTCCATCAATTAACAAATGTAATACCCATAAAAATATCAATATCACATTTATTCCACGTATTATACATGGACTATACCTATAATCATTGCTATAACAGCTTTACTACATGTAATAATAAATGTAATACCATTATAGTTATTACTATAACATATCCATTCCATATATCGTGATAATGACTCCATCGAAAGATTACACGAATAATATCTCAGAGAAAAAAATATTAATAATATCAGTAGAATTGGCAACCATTTCTAACGGTATATTATTACGACCTGATGATTCGATTTGTAATCTGAGTTAACAACCTTTTATATGTTATCTGCTGAGGTATCTATGCCTGGTCTCCATCGATTGTTTTTAACTGCGGAGACTGGCTCATCGTCTTAAAACGATTAATTCATGAAAACAAAGATACCTTAAAATGCTTAAAAAACCCTCTTTTGCACGTAGTTCAGGTTATAGTCTTATTTCTTTTTTTTTTTATAGAGTTAATTGCTCTCTCTCTCTCTCTCTCTCTCTCTCTCTCTCTCTCTCTCTCTCTCTCTCTCTCTCTCTCTCTCTCTCTCTCTCTCTCTCTCTCTCTCTCTCTCTCTCAAATAGCCTTAGTGGTTATATTTGGCAATCAAAGAGCACCTTTCCATTTTCATGGAATCAGTGCTGGATGTAGACCTAATTAGGCCCTGTGCTAGTTAAGTTATGAGGTCACTTACTTGGTCGCAATTTTTTTTTGTTGCCAAGAAGATGGCTTCCTGGTCAATAGGGTCTCTGTGCTTAAGCACACCTAATCACCGTAGTAAAACCAGTATGGTATGGAAATGATTATTTAAATATTTTCTTTCCAGACAATGCAAGTGCACATTCTAAAACAACTATTAGAAATACAGCCCACAGGCTCATTTAACACAGTAGAATTCCCTGCACTGCTGACACGTTATGTTAGGTCACGCACTACTTTATATTTATCATTCCAACATGAGATAACCAATGTCATAAGTATACAGTGAGCAAGTATGTCGATGACACTGTTATTCTTCTCGATGGATCTTAATATTCTCTTAAATCAATTACGAATATCTTAAAAAGCTTTTTTGTATGTTATCTGGACTTAAAATACAAAACTAAAGCAAAGGCTATTTGTACAGGAAACAAGAAATTTTCCAATGAAAGAATATGTCCCGAAATTGAACAAAGCTGGCTTTTTCTAACTTGACACTGATTAAAATCGATTTTCTCTATACTTGCAAGAAATGGTGAAAACTAATTATAGTAAGAAATTAACAAAGGCACAAAGAGTTCTGTGAAGCTGGAGTCAAAGACATCTTTCAGTAGTATTTAATGTAATTGTTTTAAAATAGACACAAAAAACACAACCACAACAGAAAAAACATCAACCCTCCGCCCACCAAAATAACCCTTGTTGTGTCAAGGTTCATATATTTTTTCATGACTTTCAAATCCATCAGCAAAAAATTTAAAGTAGAACTAAGTCTCACTTTATTTTAGTTTGTAGGGGTGGAAAAGTAAAGAGAATTAAACGTGTTTTACTATATATATATATATATATATATATATATATATATATATATATATATATATATATATATATATATATATATATATATATATATATATATATATAATGTATTGGTAAGTTAAACTTTTTTAAAAACGTATATATTTTTTGTAATCATAGAATTGTAAAGACGAATTCTCTACCAAATCAGGAATAATTAATTTAGAAATAAAATATTCTTAATGTTGCAGAGCATAACACTATTTTGGTATTTTAGGTAAAACATTGAATTAAATACTTTTCTACTATGATTGTTGTATTAGTCTGAAATATTGAGTTTTTAAGCACTTGTTCTATCGTTCATTTATTCTATATTTAATTATTCACATCATGTTCTAAAAGACCGAAATTTCAGAATTTGGTACCTTTGAAAGAATCTGATTATTTTTTTTTTAAATTTTATTTTCATATCTAAAATATAAAGTTTAATTTTGATGTATTTCTATATCTAGAATGTGATTTCTTATATCAATAATTTCAGTAATGTTCGTTCTGTCAGGCTTCATGACGAGTACCCTCTCTCTCTCTCTCTCTCTCTCTCTCTCTCTCTCTCTCTCTCTCTCTCTCTCTCTCTCTCTCTCTCTCTCTCTCTCTCTCTCTCTCTCTCTCTCTCTCAGTGTTTTCCAATCTTAAAGACATTATCTACCTCGCTAGGAGCTTCAGCTCCTAATGGAGCACGAATTCTCTCTAACAATGTTTTTAAAGACAACTATGAGTAAAAACATTTCGAAAAAAATAATTGATGGGGAGAAAGTCTAAAAAATCTTGTCATAATACAAATAACAGAAAGATGCCGGCATTAATGTTCTTAACAATCTAGTTGATGATCACGTTAATTTAATACCGTTTAAAATGATAAAATGAAAATTTCGATGCGACGATTTTAGGAAAATACTTTTTATTAATATACGAAATTCCAAAATATTGGAAAGATCTAATTAAAACAACTGGGCTCTAAACACGTATGATAAACAGGATGATAACATAATGAACTTGCAAAAACAAAACGCAATGAAGTTGGCTTACAAAGACTTTAAAAAAACAGGCAAAGGAAATGTGGTTACAAGAATCAAATAAAAATAAAAGTTGTGACAAGTGGTCTCACGTTTATAGCCGGGGAAAACTTTGTACCTAGGATAACAAATTGATCTATTTTAAGTGATAGCACAATTAAAGCAATTCCGTCTCTTACTTGTACCAATTTTATAGTTAACGTAGTGGTTCATGATCAGAAAGTTCACAGCTAGAAAGTACACAAAAGCCTTCTATACTTGATATTGTATCCTATCGTATCATCAGATTGAACCGCACATCGCCAAAATAAATCGTGAATGAGTATCCTTTGACCAGATCTATATAGAACACGAATTTTAATCAATCCAATTAAAATCAGATATCCACAGTTGTAAAACCCCCACTCACCCCACATATATATATATATATATATATATATATATATATATATATATATATATATATATATATATATATATATATATATATATATATTACTTTTTTCTTTTCAGTTAATTATATTCATTAATAACATCATCCATAAAAGCACAAGACGTTTTATGTATTATGTAAATAGCACTCCTGTATTAATTTCATCAAAGTCGACGATGTTCTGGTAAGTATTGTTTTGAACATTGATGACCCTAGTTGATGAAGATATCACAAGAGATCATGAATAACTACAATTACGCGGCTACAGATATCGTGTATATAATCACCTCTGAAAACCCACCAAAACAAAACACCCCCCCCAGAACAAATCCCCCTCTCCCCAAACAACATTTTATAGATAACCGGTTTAATGATGCTTTCGAGTATCATATTATATTAGTGACTTAAATTCATTGCAACAGGTCCTACGTTTAAATTTATCAAATTAGTTTGGTATTTTTCAATTTCTGTAGTGCCACATGTCATTCGGTCATATCTAGTTTGATTGTGGTGTGTGGGTGGGTAGCTAGATCGCATGGCATTTGTGCAGTATACTTCGGTATGTTTTGGTTCATAATATCTGGAACTGTAAACAGTGTAACATATGATACACACACGAACAATATTAAAGGCACATAATGTATTTTAGATTATGCATTTACAGTAATAAAAGTTAAGACTACTTACATACCTTAACAACGAATGAAAGAAAGGATCTATACATTTTCTGGTCGCAGCAATGCGACGTATGCACTTGCACATATACGCTTTGCAAAGAAGGTCATGTTACACAATTCTTATAATTTAATTTCAATAGGTTCACTATCCTGTATCTAAGTGGTTGCGACTTTTGCAAATATAGAACACAGTATTATCACAGATTGCATTATTGGTAACCTATTTGCGTATTGA
Source organism: Potamilus streckersoni (assembly GCA_016746295.1). Lineage (NCBI taxonomy): Eukaryota > Metazoa > Mollusca > Bivalvia > Unionida > Unionidae > Potamilus > Potamilus streckersoni. The sequence goes on from JAEAOA010001447.1 coordinate 429,423, forward strand.
CCTAAGAGAAATTAGGATAAAACAGGGAAATGAAAGCGCAAAAAAGCTATCCCGCGTCGTATTTCGCTGCATTTGGCTGTTGCGCACGTGACAAGGCCTCAATCAAACAGTGTGCAAACGCTTCCACTGTGTTAATGTGGTTTGTGAAAATGAAATTCCTATGCATGAAGCAGCTCATGTAGCAATGGGTCCCGCCAATGCTGAGTAATGGACTTCCATTCCGAAATGAGATCTTTTATATCATTGACTGATGAATGGTTTTGACTGACGATTAGTCACAATGTGATAAGGGTACAAAATATATTCGTAATGGACTTACATTCCGAAATGAGGTCTTTTATATCATTGCCTAATGAATGGTTTGACTGACGATTAGTCACAATGTGATAAGGGTACAAAACATATTCGTAATGGACTTACATTCCGAAATGAGATCTTTTATATCATTGACTGATGAATGGTTTTGACTGGCGATTAGTCACAATGTGATAAGGGTACAAAATATATTCGTAATGGACTTACATTCCGAAATGAGATCTTTTATATCATTGACTGATGAATGGTTTGACTGGCGATTAGTCACAATGTGATAAGGGTACAAAATATAATCGTAATGGACTTACATTCCGAAATGAGATCTTTTATATCATTGACTGATGAATGGTTTGACTGGCGATTAGTCACAATGCGATAAGGGTACAAAATATATTCGTAATGGACTTGCATTCCGAAATGAGATCTTTTATATCATTGCCTAATGAATGGTGTTGAGTGGCGATTAGTCACAGTGTGATAAGGGTACAAAATATATTCGTAATGGACTTACATTCCGAAATGAGATCTTTTATATCATTGACTGATGAATGGTTTTGACTGGCGATTAGTCACAATGTGATAAGGGTACAAAATATATTCGTAATGGACTTATCTTCCGAAATGAGATCTTTTATATCATTGACTGATGAATGGTTTTGACTGACGATTAGTCACAATGTGATAAGGGTACAAAATATATTCGCAATGGACTTACATTCCGAAATGAGATCTTTTATATCATTGACTGATGAATGGTTTGACTGGCGATTAGTCACAATGTGATAAGGGTACAAAATATATTCGTAATGGACTTACATTCCGAAATGAGATCTTTTATATCATTGACTGATGAATTGTTTGACTGGCGATTAGTCACAATGTGATAAGGGTACAAAATATATTCGTAATGGACTTACATTCCGAAATGAGATCTTTTATATCATTGACTGATGAATGGTTTGACTGGCGATTAGTCACAATGTGATAAGGGTACAAAATATATTCGTAATGGACTTACATTTCGAAATGAGATCTTTTATATCATTGACTGATGAATGGTTTTGACTGGCGATTAGTCAAAATGTGATAAGGGTAAAAAGAATATTTGACGCACAACATTTGAAACTCCAATCCAATTTCCTTTTCTGTGCATTTTCTTCTTTAAAATATTAGCTGCAAGTGGGACCCAGAGGTATAGATTAGCATGACCTATACATACATAAATCATGTACGGTCTGTTTATTCTCCACGATTAACTTTACAGATAACGGGGATAGATGAAACCCAGTCCATTCTGATTTACCAGTGTCAACGATCTATTTCACAATAACTGATTTTAATTATTCCATTTATCTGACCTTGACAAAAATGCAAGAATGGTTGCTCCTATATCTGTGTGTTTTTTTTAAAAATGTACTCAGTATTGATTATTAAGGTGCAATTGGTGGCAATTATAAAGAATCACCAGCCTTATGATTATATTACTATATAATTTGACCCCTCCCAAGTTCTACTGGTTGCTATCGGGGGTTAAATGGAAATGAAATATGCGTCACGTCATCTAGAAACATGTAGGAACTACAGCACCAGTAATCTAGCATAATTGTTTAAAAGAATTGGACTAGACGGTGCGACAAGCAAGCAGTCCAAGGCAATCGAAATACTGTCTTTGTTTTCTCTTATACAATCAATAAGACCTTTGTTTTCAAGGTTGTATGACAGAGTAGAAAGCAACTTTAAACATATTTGCTGTCTCGTAATTATATACCATTTGATCCACCAAGGAAAGCAGCCATTGATACTTTAAATTGTAGCTCTCATTACAAAATGACGCAACAGATTGAGGGAAGAAATTCCCCATGGACTTTATTAAACATATTATACGTATATCCGACATTTAACAGACAGGAAAGCAATAACCCATGGTCTGATCAATCATAATTATAACAATTACAATTTTTACAGCGGGATCGGGAATGTAGAATAGGCACGATATGGCATCCTGTATGTTGTTCATGGCGAAAAAGTCAAATCATTTGTAGGCGGCAGAAACATCGGTTAATGTCATTATGGGTAGAATTTGAATCTTTGAAAGGATCAATCTATATGATACACTTGAAAAAAAAAAATGAAAACGCTGTATGCATATACATTTACATACATGCCAAGTTTTCTGGAAACAAATCAGAAAGATTTGTGTTCAAAATCAGGGAGATTGGGTCCAGATCTGGGAGATTTAGCGTTACGACTATTTTTCTCATAAGTTTAAGCGTGAAAGTGCAGATTGTATCACAACTATGTAAAATAAATATAATAGATAACAGTTACTGAACTTTATTAATTTTTATGTTATTTTATCAATCTCACAAAAAGTAATTTAAGAATTTTCATACACGAATGGGATAAATAGAACACCAAATGTATTTTATGTAGAATTGACACAGATAAATCCAGTCCATAATCATGAAAATTCGTAGCATCGTCAAAAATACTAAAATATATTTGTGCCAGATGAAATAGAAAAGTTGTTGCAATGCGCACTCAATCACAATATGACTCCAAATTTCAATTTTAAATACACCAAAACGCCATTTTCTTTCAAAAGTTATGTCTAGCGCGCGACTAAGATCAAATTTATTTTGGCGGAGTTATGTGCGCATTAATAATGCTGTTGTGTAATGACAACTAAGTAACTGCTTGTGTATTTAGTTTTGAATACGGAATTCATTCCGTTGCTTTGTTTCTTGTAGTGTAATTTTGTTTCTATAATAAAGCCTTAGGTAGAATAAGAAAATGAGCATATAATGAACAGGTTAGTGCATTTGTATGGGAAAATATGAACTCATTTTGTCTGATGGATATATACTGCACTAATTAGAGTCACGCTGTGAAGTCGTAAATTTTCCTGCATGATATGAATTTTGAATTTTGTATACAAAATTTACTTTGTTTGTCTAAAATAAATTGAATGTTGTATTGATCAAAGTTAACAGTTGCATTTGTTTTTCAATATAGTTAGAAAATTGATAGGTTGCCTTTTAAACCTGTGTTCTGTTTGTCACATTCATGTACTAGCTCGGTTTTATCGAAATGTTTTTTGTTCTAGCAATAATGAAAACCTTATGGTAATTGGTGATTATAATTATTAGTACCCTTTAGGAACGGTCTAATGCGCGGTGGGGTTCATACTCTCATCTGTTCGTGTCTTTTGCTCGATTTGGTCCTGTTATGTCTGCAATTATTAGAGTTGTAAATGGCAGCCATAGTTGGGTAGGATGTGTACCTCTATCAGCTAGTTTAAAATGTTAGATACCAGTGGGACAGTGCATCTGCTGAAATCTCCTCCTAATCATTCGAGATTCTCTGCTGACTTTCTCGATTCATCTCAAAGATTCTGCGATATCTACTCTTCACAATGCAGTCTCTTCTTTGCTGTTAGCGCTTTCCTAAGATCGTACGTGCATCGCACTGATTTTTCTTTCGCATCAATGACTTCATCGATCTCCAGTTCTGTTGCTGTGTCAGTGATATACCGATCTATGCCGTCCTCGATCATCTGCATTTTTCTTGGAATTGAATTTACCACTCCGAATTTGGGGAAGGAGGGGGTGGTAAAAGTTGCGGATATTTACACGCATCACTTTCTTGATCTTGTCCCATTTTCCAGTTGCTTCGTTGATCCACTAATGTAATCTCTACGTCTCTCATTTGTTTGGTATCTTTATTATTCATATATGAAAACTCTATAGGTAGCCTTCTTGTATTCATTTGTGAGGCAGGAGGCTGGGCGGGTGGAGGGGAAGTTTTGACAGTAGGATCTATATAGTCAAGTACATATAGACTGGACGCATTGGCGGCTGAGTCTGCATAAGCTGCTGCTTCTGTGCCAGTGGTTTTCTCTTACATGGTCTCAGTCTGCTGTTTTGGGCCAGTTTTGGTGTAATTATTTTCTCATATCAAGAAAAGGGTAGTCCATTTCTACTGTGCACGACGACTCCATCCTGTAGCTACTGTTAGGCTGAGGTCTAGCAGTGCATTCAGTGTTTGGGTCGGTAACATAGCTTCCATCGCCTGCTCATTTTCATGTGTTCAGTTCCTTTTTTCACTGAGGACTGCGGCAAGGCTGCAATACGATACGATCTTAAATTATAGATGGGTGCACCCTTTAGGCATGTACGTCTTGTTTATTCACAAAAAGTGGATTTATTAATTAATCGTTCAAGGGAGTAATACAGCCTCACCGCTACACACATTTATATGTGCATAGCACACTGATCAATTGTTATGCCGGGCCGAGGCAAGGAATGGAGGAGGCAGGAGAGCCGCACTGGCACCACGGAGAACACACATCAACTTTCGGGATTCGCTTTTGATCCCATTTGGTCCAAAGCTAAATGCTGCCTTGCAACAACTTTGACTATATTGACTCCGTGTTATGTTTTGGAAAGAGGAAGAAGAGATTTGAGCAGGGTAAAGCATCCTTGCTATACGTTTTATACGGGGTCAGTGCCGAAACAGTTATGTGTCGTATATCTAACGTTTGTGTATAATAAACTATTTTTCTTATTTGTTGTGAACTAATCTTGGCCATATTGTGTAGCGGTTCCTGATGGCTGGGGTTTAAGATACCTTACATGGGCTAATTGTTTTAGGTCATACGTTTCCATTATAAAATATATGCCAGTCACCAGCTCATATAACATAAAACGAGGATAGAATAGAAATGGTTTTAGTAATATATTTATTTATTTAGCAAAAGATGGGTGGATAAATATGAATAAGTAGTGCGTGTGTGTGTTTGTGTGTGTGTGTGTGTGTGTGTGTGAGAGAGAGAGAGAGAGAGAGAGAGAGAGAGAGAGAGAGAGAGAGAGAGAGAGAGAGAGAGAGAGAGAGAGAGAGAGGGGTTTGTGTAACTGACCTATAAACTCTTTGTATTGCCAGAACTTAGTGGGATGGTTAACCTGTTACCTATTGCCATTGCTTGAGTGAAAGAGTAATAACTTGCTAATTGATTACAGTACCTTAGTGATGTAATAATTGTTTCCTTACCCAGACGTACGAAGTGCTGGGAATATATTCTCCACCGATGCATCGCCTAAGCGACCCCAAGCTCGAATGACCTGATTGGCACTGTACCTTCAATTAGCTAATCCGCATTCCTTGCTCCACTCACCAGGTCTGACCGTGGCTATAGAGTTTTTTGAATATGTTACTGATATTGTATAGAGGATTTTGAATATGTTACTGATATTGTATCATGCAGCGTTAGAGGCTGCTATCTGTATTCAGTGTTAGGGTATGTGTATTGTTTTTTTTTCTAGTTTGTTCGGACTGTTTAAATTTTTTTCCATGTTAAATACATTCTTTGATAAAGTATTATATATTGGTGTAAGTAATGTTGATATTGGTAATGTTTTCAGAACGTCTGAAGATGTAGCTGGTGGTTCAATTCTCTGTTGTTTCGTGTAAAGGATGTTCGTTCTTCGTGGTACTTTGGGCATACATCGAATGCATGATTAAAGTACTCTGGTGTCGGGCGGTGCGTGCAGTTATTGCCCCAAGCTATATTATTCGGAAGATATTTTCCAAAACTCACAGGTTTTTCCTGCTTTAGTTCTGACGATTGTTTTCTGATATTGGTGATGAGTATGTATTGTGGATGGAGCAAAGCTTGCGCCACGCCTATTGATATTCGATTCTTGCTGCCATTTATCTTCAATCGTTATCATGATGTGATTATATATTTATTGAATGCTGTAGTGGAGCAGTATCGGTTATTGGTTCCTGAATTTTACTTCTGGCAAGATTGGCAAACATATCGCTTTATTTGCTTTAAGCTTGTACGTGAAGGAAAATTTCCTTCAAATTCGATACGCGAACGTGAAAAGAAGAAGAAAAAAAACCCATCATTTTTATACATACAGTAGCGGAACACTCCCTCAGCTCAACTATTCCGAGTCTCACTATCTCGGGTCATTTATGATTGGTCTTGTATTTTGAGTGATACCCCGCTGAATCTGTCTGAGGACTGGTGTTCAGGAGTATGACAGATTCCTACATCAGGGTGATGCCATCTTATTCCTGGCTTTTTATCGTCGACTGTGTCGCAGTCTCGCTCGCAGAGTCGCCAGCTTGTAGGGTCGTTGACAGGTCTTCCTATGGTCACCGGCTTGGTCACATAGTTTCTGACTTCGTCGCAGTGTCGCCGACTGGTCTTCCTCTGGTGGTCTCAGAGTCGCCGACTGAGTCGTTGAGTCGAGTCGAAAAACGATCGAGATCGACAGATAGAAACGACAGAACAAAATGATGAAAGAAGAATTATTCTCAGTCAAAACGCGTATTACCGCAAGATCTCTGCGATTCTTGGACGATCCTTGTAGCACCGGGCTTTTGGTTGACGAAAGACCTTATCCGTACTCTATTCTGATTCACTTGGGCATCGTGTCGTAGATATGTAGCATGATGTCCCACCAAGTTACATTGTCTTGACACCAGGCAGACCAGTCCTAACACTCTCCTCTTAATGCTGAGCGCCATGTGAGGCAGTTGTTAGTACCATTTTAAAATTCTTTGGTATGCCTCGACCGGTATTCGTACTCACGACCTACCGCATTGGAGACGGACGCTTAAAGCATTCAGCCACCGGAGCGGGGAGAGAGAGAGAGAGAGAGAGAGAGAGAGAGAGAGAGAGAGAGAGAGAGAGAGAGAGAGAGAGAGAGAGAGAGAGAGAGAGAGAGAGAGAGGGTGGGTGGGTGGGTGCGACAAAGCATGTCGAAATTAAAAAAAATATATGAAGCTAACAAGCAAGTTAACACAATACTTTCAAAAACAAAAAGATTAGCCACGCTAGCTGAAACAACAATGATGAAGAGTGAGGATTAGAACTAGTATTTTCCTCTTCATTTACAAATATCAAATTATTAAAGAGGAACGTTTGTGCAAGGTTGACAACGTTGGTTAGTATGACCACTCTTTCATTGATTCAGTACAGTATCAATTTTGTCATCGATGCACACTATGTTTGCTTGCGAACGAAAATAGATAGCGATTATGTTTACAAACCCCGTTTTATTATTTTTCATCCTTTTCTAGAATATATTCTGTTAATTTTATATTAATAGGAAACGTCCGATTTTTGACAACTGTTCTTTTAATTCGTATTCATTTTATGATAGTGTTGATGTGATATGAAGAATTGAGATGTCTCTTTTACCTTGTTCATGATGTGGAGTACTTTCGGAAGTAAAGCTTATGATAGAAGTATACAGTGAATGTATATGGGTGTCTCGGAGTCCAATGGAGGCATTTTTTCCCTATGTATCAGCAGATATTGTCCTTTTGTTGCTATCAAAAGATTCTTTTGATGCAAAAATAGTCACATTTGGAGACATTCTATTCCTTGCATCAAAACTGCAAGTTTCAAAGTATCAAAAGAATGTAGTCCTCCAGTAACCATTGATTTTAAGATGGTTGTTACTGTATGAAATGTTGATTTTAACATACCTCCTAAACTATGTTCTCATTGTCCAGCGACTCCATGAATCACATTCGCCCTGACTCTTTCTTTCGAGAATATACTAATTTCTCTAAGATATCATTTTATACTAATGTTGACACTCAAAATATGATTTACTGACAGGAAGACAATGAGGATGAACTAATTTTCCGTGAGTCTGAAATTTTTCGCTTGATATGTTTTGTTTTCAAAAGAAGTTAAACGAATTGAAAATTAAAATTTTTTAAAACCTTATTGTGTTTCATTTGACAAGGCTACTATTTAATATCTCTGATGTTCTGAAAGGTAAACATATGCATGTAATTGATACACCGCCCCATTCGGGCGATAGTAGTGGGACATAATACATTTGTAGTAATATATTGTGCATAACAAGTGTTTTATTATAACACCCGCATGACATCATGTGTAAATGCACTATTTGGGTTTAGTTATATAGAATCGTCTTAAAATTTGTCAAGTTCAAATTGGCTGCTGTTAAGTACAGGAACGACCAGTTAAGTTTCGCGCCAAATAGCATGACGTCATATCAATTTATTTTGATAAGTAGCTGTAAATTATAATTCACTTGTTTATGATACGAACCTCCATATACTAAATAATAAATTTCGTTTAAATTGCTTTTCATAAAATTAAAATTCATGCACAAATACGTGAAGAGGAACTTTGCTTCCTATATTTATGACTGAATTGTACCTAACAACACAATATAGGTGGCGCTCGAAATCTTGGTATTTTTGCATCACTTAGGTTGTTTTTTTTTTTTTATAAAATAAGAATTTCCCAGGTTTTCCTCACTGGATATTCGGGTCATTTCCAAAAGACCTTGTATAACTTAGGTGTTATTAAAAGACCTTTTAACTTTTTAATTTTGGTGTATGATTGACTGGTGCAATTTGGGTCATAGGATAAACAATTTGGCCTTATCTCAGATGTGCCCCTATACAAATCTGCTATTTCTGCGTGGCCATTTTCACTACCTGGACTTCACAGGTAAAAAATACTAGAGCCAGAACTTTCTACTTTTTAAAAAATATTTTGTATTTCATTCATTTCAGCTTCATATGCTGATATTTTATAGTTTCTCAAAATTCGTTTAACCTGTTAGCACTGCTAAAAAGAATACACTTTAGACTAATTCAGACTGATTTTTCGAGCATTTGCGAGCAGCCATTTTGGTGAACTTTGTGCTTAAATCTTGTAGAATTTCCACAAGCACAATATCCAAAGACAATTCAGCCACAGTTCATGAACGTGACATATATGTATTCCAAAATTCTTTCTACTGTTCATGTTGAAAATGTGAACAACATCACCGTACTCATGTCACTGTCATAGAAGCACATAATAACTGCAGAGCGACCCTCGCCGTAACGTTTTTTTTTTCAGCACAGTTACGTTGGTATAGACCTGCTTTGAAGTCATGTTTCATAGGTCGGATGTGTACTGAAAATCATCGTCTAAGTGCTTGACAATGTCCAGCAACTGAACAATTCACTGGATTGCCCAGGCCAAAATACAGTATTTGCATAGGAAGTCAGCTGGGTAAATAATAATTCATAAAATCACGTACGTCTTTTTGTGCAGTTAAATGATACAAATGATTATTTTTTTTCTTCTAAGTGATATTTGTATTTTTTAGGATTTTGTTAAGACAGTTTAAAAACAGTTTATTAATTCACAAATAGAATTAAATAATCATAAATTATAGTAAATGGTTTGGTCCTGCCCACGGCAACTGGCTCTACCCTTTCTAAGGCAAAGACCCTGATCTGCGAGCACATAATAGAACCATAAATAAAGATCTAAGATGTGCACACTTGCTCAAGTTGAGTTCACGAGAAAATGCGACGTATGCTTAGAAACCCTCCAATCGTATTCCTATGATAAATTCATCAATTTAAAAGGCAATTTCTGACTATTTTACCATGCACACACACACACACCTATATATATATATATATATATATATATATATATATATATATATATATATATATATATATATATATATATATATATATATATATACAGTTTAAAAACAGTTTATTTATTCACAAATAGAATTAAATAATCATAAATTATAGTAAATGGTTTGGTCCTGCCCACGGCAACTGGCTCTACCCTTTCTAAGGCAAAGACCCTGATCTACGAGCACATAATAGAACCATAAATAAAGATCTAAGATGTGCACACTTGCTCAAGTTGAATTCACGAGAAAATGCGACGTATGCTTAGAAACCCTCCAATCGTATTCCTATGATAAATTCATCAATTTAAAAGGCAATTTCTGACTATTTTACCATGCACACACACACACACCTACCTATATATATATATATATATATATATATATATATATATATATATATATATATATATATATATATATATATATATATATATATATATATATATATATATATATATATATATATAAATGATAACGTTGTACTCCTATCGATCATGTTAAATATCTAAAGCTGCAGCACGTGTTTCAGATCAAGCGTGTGTGGGATGACATTCTTTCCCTCAAAGTCTGAAGCGCAAGTGGATGCACATCATGGTGAGAAACGGTATCTTTCGAATGCGATGTCTTCCGTAAAATTCACTAATAACATCTGAGGTTATAAAACCATACCTTTTTGTCAATAATGCCAGGTTTCCTTTTATGCGTCTGCTGTTTGTCCATTACGCCAAATTTCCTTTCATCGAACTATTACTGTTCCTGTAGTGTAGATATAATACAAATTACTTCTGTACGATTGTAATGCATTGCAATATGTATGGGCAAAGCGGAAAACTAAGCAAACAATTCCATTATTTGTTGGTTGACCTCTGAATTGATGTTGTTTTTCCATCTAGTGACACATATTTGGTTAATTCTTTCCCTTTTCTTAGACACTGTTACCAGCAGAACCTGCAACTTGATGCACAGATGTGTTATGAAGAGTTCTAGAGAGTTTTGACAAAGGAAGGACAAACTTTGACCAAGCAAGTATATATCACACTGCAGTGCTTTGTCTTATTTTATACATTAAACGCATTAAAAGTTTATTGCACAATTACAATGAAACCAGATCACACTAATATTGATGGGCAGTCACGTTTCAGCATTTGTATTAAGTTCTGATTCGTGCTGAGTTTATCAGTCTTTATTGTCCACAGTAAGGTAACTGTAGAACAAATCAAACCAATAAAAGATAAAAACCTTTGAAAATATACATTGTGGAAGATACTAATTTTTTTTATAGCATTTATAATGATATAATGAACAATTTCACATATATCAATAACAACAGTAATACATATTCAATACAATGCCAACATTTCAGTATTGGTACTGTTATACCTGCCATATTTCGTGCAATTCATTGCTATCATTTGTCACGTTTGAGTATACACTTTTTAGATGCTTTTCCTTTCATTTTAAACCGATCTCCACCGATACCAACATTAGGAATACAACAGGTTATATTAAAAAGAAGACAACGTGCACACATTTAATCATTTTGAAGGAATGAAGCTTGACCTTTTTATATTTATAATAATACTTACACTATGAATCGTCAATGTGCACACCAGTCAGCATCCTACCAGAAATATCAAATTGAATGATATTGTTTTAGTAAGGTCTTAGAATGCATCATTGATATTACTAATTGTCAGAGTTATGAATCAGTTTAAAATACATGTACTAGTTTGGTAAATATGCAAACATGTCAACTCTCATAATCTAAAGAAACATGATATTGTGTATTTTAAGACGGACCTTATAGCATTATTGTTACTTTTGATCTCACAAAATCTATGCATATAATAGTAATACACTAATAAAAACTAATGTTATTGTCGTTGACTAATTTTACTATATTTAATTATGTTTATAAAATCACTTCTAACGATTTTCCGAGAATTATGATTTAATTAGTTTTGTCATGCACATGCAAACTTGCTTGCTTATGTATAAATGGGTTGATGCAGTTACTTTTCTCAGTAAATCTCTCAAACAACTGAGTATACAAAAACAGATTATGATAAAATATTTTTTTTTTTGTTGCATATATCCACCATATTATTTTTAATCTAGTATATTTCACACAGCCTACCGCCTATCTCTATTGTTTGATTATATCTGTTTTGTTTTAAAGCTGCTGTATTGATACACGTTATTTAGCCAAAACACGTTTTGTGGCTTTAATTTGAAAGGTTTTGTATATCTGTAACCATTTTGGCAAAAGAACGAAACTGCTCAAACCGGCATACTAGCTTATGTTGAATATGCATAGGTAGGAAGGTTACATGAGCATATTCATAGGGGTGTATTCTGTAAATTCAAGAAGTATAATAATAAAGAACAATTATTTTAGTGACCCTCACATTTGAAACAACTATTAGGAGATGTCATTAAACACGTCTTTTGGAATATTTTGTTGCAATTTTAATAACTAAATGTACTTGCAGTTAGAAAAATTCAGATACCAGCACCACAAGCATGAACATTTTCAAAATGTATTTAACTTAGTTTATTTTTCAATCTTGCACAATCTTTGCAGCAATTGAAGATCAAAATGCTCGTTTCATGTCTGTAAAATATCCAGTAGTAATATTCTACATAGTTTCACAAATATAAACTAAAAAAATATGGTTTCACAGCATTCGTATTTTCTACATCTGTCTACAAATGTTCTTACAATGACACTGTCAGAAATTAAAAGTTTATTGCACATTTACATCAGTTTATACATAGCCAACAGCATATCAAATTCAATCATCTGGGCAGTAACGGAGAAAAAGCCATGAAGGGCTCAGTTCTTTTATTAACCCCGTATTTTAAAATACCCTAAAATTAAGAAGTAATGTCTTCATCAACAAGGTAGAAAAAACAAAACAAAAAACAACAACACAAAATACTATTGTATATCTACAGTTATTCATAAGTAGCATAAAAAAATGTGAACAGGAAACATTTTAAACCTTATCGTACATTTACACTATCAGCATAATTTGCCTATAAGAATTCAGTAAAATCCTACAAGCATTGTGGGAGAAGCGATAATGAAGACAATTCCCCAAATGACAATTTTTACGATAGGTTCCCCAAAATGGTCCAGTGAAAAGATAAAACTGTACTGCACATCTGCTCCAACCACATATCTAATCTACAAAATCTTCAATAAAATCCACCAATCAGCGAATGAAGAGAATCGTTGACGAACTAAATTCCCTAAATATCCATTTTTTTTTCGACAATTAGACAAAAATGTTCTCCTAAAAGTGACCAGAGGAGAAATTAATCCTTTTTGCAGACCTACATCATTCACATATCTAGCCTACACCATTGCTTTATAGTTATAAAACGGAACTGGTAGAAGGAGCGACGATGAAGGACATTCCATAAACTCCCCCTTTAAAAAAAAAATCTCTCAAAAAGTGGACCAGAGGATTAAAGTCAAACCTTATAGCACATCAATAACCCATATGTCACGTTGAAGTTTCAATGCAATCATCCAGCCTGTGTGTGAGGAGACGTGAGACAAATTAAATTCCTATTATAACCTTTGCTAAGCTACTGGACATCCTTTTATCTAGCCCTACAAAGCTGAACTAAAATCTAGCAAGCGACGTGGTAAGATGAAATGTTGATCGATCTAAAGTAATGACACGGTTCAAATTATAGGGGATTGAATAGGGTACCATGTCACAAATGTGTATATGTGGAGAAAACCAAAATATCTGGCCACACATCCTGTAATTCCGCGATTTGGTTTATTCGTCACTGTACTAATCAGAGTACTCTACTAAACTAGCATTAAACACAGTTTTACATTATTTGCTAAATCGTTTAGGACACTGTCACTTAAACAGACTATTTTATAATGTTTGGTTCGTTTTTGAAGAACTGTGATAATTGTCACATGACAAGATATATATCTTGCGGAAGCTCTTTGGCCGCATTGCTGGAGCACATCCAGATCTGGATTACAATCCACTCAAAGCAGCAATTGTAAAACAATCCGCAGGTGGAAGCTCCCAGTGAGAAGACAGAGAAATGCCTGGATGAGAATGGTAGCACGAATTCATCCTCGGACTGCACACCGGATGGTAAAAGGCACGTGATTGCATATGTTGGCGCCGACTCGCATCTTCAACAACGCTAAATCTAGTGGTACGCTAACGACGGCAACGTCGACTCACATGACAAATTCGTGGACTAAAACAACTAAACTATTTTTTGGTCAGCTTAAGTTGCATCTAAATGGTCGCTTGATTTACATGGAGCATCCGATTTTCTGTCAATGTACCACGAACATTCGGAATGGAGATGACGTGTATGTAAAGTTGTCAAACATAAGATTTAATAGTGAAACATATTGGACATATCGCTGAAATTCCACTTAAGTTGACTGTGACTCGGGAACCATGAAAAATACTAGCCAGAGTTTAAAAAGCGGTCGATATGCGAAGAAATCTAAATGAAAACGTTGTAAAGGTTTCATGAATATATCATATCAGATTCCATACCACCAACTTACCAATTAAGGTTCGGGGGCTAAGAATAATTTTTCTGGCCATAAAACAATAAGATAATATAACATAACACTTAATGAATAGTATTAGATAAAAAAAGAAAGTATGTACCTTTCATTCAGTATTTTTCATACAGAATGTAGGTAAACATCCAAATCCCATACATCATATAGCTACATATGTAACTTACATAAGCATAGCAACATATATAACTCTCATACAGTATGTAGGTGCATGTGTAACTTTCATACTGCATCTAGGCATAAATATAACTCGCACATCGTAATATGATCAATATATCCCGATAAATATGGAATATGGTTGTACACCAATTAACACAGCGCACTAAATCCAAAGTATATATTACATATGTACAAGTACATAAATGGAAAGCACAACACAGACTAGCAAGCAAAGAAAAAGTATGTGAAATAAAACTGTGACTGCCGTAAGTAAATGCAGAAAGCTACATTAGAGATTACTAAGAGGGAGCTATCCTAAATCTGGAAACTATATAAGCGAGGAATCATAAATCTCATAACTTTGGAAATTACATAAATGAGGACTTCTACATCGGGGAGCTACATAAGAGAGGAATCCTAAATCTGAAAACAACATAAGTGAGGAACTTAAATATGGAAAGTGAGGAAACCTAAATCTGGAAATTACATAAGAGAGGAATCTTAAATCTAGGAATTATATAAAAGAGGAATCCTAAATATGGGAACTACATAACACGTAAGAAATTGTGTATAATGCCTTATATTACCATCCCAGACGCTTGAGGTTTATTATACGGGTATACACTACCACTATTAAAATACTTCTGTACCATATGGAAAAACACATCAAATTTTTATTATTATTATTATTATTATTATTATTATTATTATTATTATTATTATTATTATTATTATTATTATTATTATTATTATTACAAATAGCCTTCGTTCTGAAGAGTTATTACTCCGACAAACAATCAACTAAAAGCAGATACAGATTAAGTCACGGTAATACTTTCGACATAAAGATACACACATCACATATAAGGCATAAGGTATTAACACCAGAAAACATGTATACATGCATACATACATACATACATACATACATACATACATACATACATACATACATACATACATACATACATGCATGCATGCATGCATGCATGCATGCATGCATGCATGCATGCATGCATGCATGCATGCATACATACATACATACATACATACATACATACATACATACATACATACATACATACATACATACATACATACATACATACATACATACATACATACATACATACACACACATACACACATACATACATACATACATACATACATACATACATACATACATACATACATACATACATACACACACACATACACACATACATACATACATACATACATACATACATACATACATACATACATACATACATACATACATACATACATACATACATACATACATACACACATACACACATACATACATACATACATACATACATACATACATACATACATACATACATACATACATACATACATACATACATACATACATATTGTTGTTCGTCCTTAGTTCTCGAAGATGACCATGACTTCACGTCTTGGCTAGTCTGTGAGTGCGCAGATGGCTGGTGAGGCCAATATGCGCTCTGAAGTGTCTAGGGCAATGAAAGCAGGGAATTGTCGGGGCCTGGATCAATTGTGGGCTGGCACTGTCTCTGCTCTTCTTCTCCTGGCGTTTATGTTTGGCCTCGATGATCCGTTGCTCTTCAAAAGCAGCAGCGTCTCAATTGATCTGTTGGCGCCAGGCATCGTGGTCTTAGGCAAGCTGCTTGCAGCTGTCTGGATCAAAGCCACAGGACTTCATTGGAGCTTTGAGCATGTCCTTGAACCGCTTCTTTTGGCCGCTTCTGGAACGCTTGCCTTCAGCTAGTTCATGAAAAAACAGTCTCTTCGGGATGCGCTCATCAGGAATACAGCTGACATGGCCATCGCAGCGGAGCTGTGATCTTCTGAGCATGGCATGGACGCTTGTCATCTCAGCTCTCTGGAGGACTTCTGTGTCAGGAATCTTGTCATGACATTTCATTTGGAGCAGTTTTCTGAGGCAGCGCATGGGGAAGGATTTTAGTTGTCTTTCATGACGACTGTACATCGTCCATGTCTCACAGGCGTACAAGAGGGAGAGCAGTACTACTACACCGTACACTTTGATCTTGGTTTTCAGGCTGATTCCTCTTCTAATCCACACAGAGTTGTAGAGTCTGCCGTAGGCTGCACTTGCGCGAGCAATCCTGAGGGTGACCTCTTCATCGATGGAGATGTGCTCGACAAGGTGCATACATACATACATACATACATACATACATACATACATACATACATACATACATACATACATACATACATACATACATACATACATACATACATACATACATACATACATACATACATACATACATACATATTTGTTGCTGACAGATTAGAATTCATTTTAAATGGGTTAAGAAAATTACATTAAGATAACGAGGGTATCATGTAGAAAACGATGTTTACTACACCATAACAAATAATAATAGGGTACTTAATCGGTGTAAAATAAAGTAAATATTTCAGTTAACAAAACTAGAAACTTAATTAGAAACTTGCAGGTATTAAAAACAGCTTATAAAATTACAAAAAACGTTCAGCACATTGTATGCAAAAAGATTTTCAAAGAATGTTTAAATATTATATACATATGCTACGCTTACAAGGCGCGACCGCAAAAGTAACAACCTGCGAAAGGCTTAGCACAAGAAATCTCGTTTGGCATGGTGGGGGGTAGTGGTGTGTGTACGTCTGTGTGTACGTTTTTGCGTATGAGCATACAGTCTAAATGAAACCTTACCATACCTTTCTCTTTTCACCCAAAGTAAAGTCAATATATTTTCACACGCACAACTATAACGAGAAGTTTTGTTTTAAAAATGTTTGAGAAATATCTAGGTACTGTGTCATGTTGTACGATTTTAAACCAATATGGCAATTGTTTGACTTCATTCTTCATGAACTGTTGGTAATATTTCTTTAAATAAATCTATGACAAATTCAAGCAGCGGGAGAATGTCGTTACAGTCGATCTGATTGTTCCAAATTAGAAAGATGTGTAATCCTTAAGTATTGTCGAGCGAATAGATCAAATGTCCTGGAGCTTGTCTGGATTGGTCCTCATTCCTTTCTGGCTTCACTCTTCTGCCGAATAAAATCTTAAATAAATGCAATTTATATATTTAACACAATACTGAGCATTATCATCTGCATAGCTCTACAGTGTTGCCTGTTTGGCAAAGCGAAATATATAATGCATAAAGAAAAAATTATTTAATAGCAAAGGTCCAAGAACATATCCTTGCAGCACTGTAAAAAGCACCAAAGTTATGATGTTAGTTTAGGTGTGACAGGTAGTTTGAAATTATATTTTATAGCTTTATTGCTTGTTCCATAAGCAGCAGAGAGGGTGAACCCTACAACAATATATTTGCGACAAAATCGATAAAGCCTCAGAATGCCAATGGAGCCTTCCTACGAAATCTCATATTTTAACCAAAAAAAAATTAAAGGTCCCATCTTAGCGATTTTGTCGTGAATACATTGTCATAACCACACTCAAATTGCTGCCATCTACGTCTACAAATTTTTGCGACAGAATCGATTAAAGCCTCAGAATGCCAATGGAACCTTCCTACGAAATCTCATATTTCAACCAAAAAAAAAATAAAGACCCCATCTTAGGATTTTGTCGCAAATACATTGTCATAACCACACTCAAATTGCTGCCATCTACGGTCGCAAATATGTTGTCATTTCACCCTCTCTGCTGCTGATTAATACAAATTATTTAACCGATATTTGTTAGCTTTTCACAAACAGACTAATCGATAATACTTCACCACGTAGATCAATTAAATTATTTGACTGATCGGTGAGTGTAAAATTAATTCTGGTTAGTGAATCATTTTGACATTGCATATAGACTGGATTAGTCGGATTCTCAACAATTAAAAATCCGGGGGGTGATGTTGGTGCAAATGAATAAAGAATGTAACCCTGTCGGGCTTGATTTGATTGTTCCATATTAATTTGATAACTTCCTTCGATTACATCACACGTTAAATTAAGTGCGATCACCGATGAAATATCCACATTGTTCGGTGCGATATGTCTACCGTCGCCGTCGGGAGAATTATTATGAGTGAGGATAATAGGCTTCGGCTGGCTATCTTTCCATGATTGATAGATTTTATTAAACCCTTCGTCGATGACGATATTGAGTAGATTTTTTAGTTCAGGTGCGTTATATCCTGTAAGTACATAATTTGGATTACCTGCTAGGCCGCCCCTATAACGTCCAGCTTCAATTGTTCGATATATTGGAGAATTTTCATCAGTAAAAACACTGATAAGTCTTAATCTATATTTTTCCATGTCGCTGATGATTCTGTTGGCTGCCGCGACCACACTGGTAAACTCATCTTTTGTAAGAAGACCGGATCTCAACGAGTGTAGCAACAAATAAAAATCTTTGTTCATGTAGAGAAAAGAAAGGTCAAAGGTGGGAAAAAATTTACTATCTACACTTACTTGCGCAACAGTATAACCTTTCTTTTCAAAATCAATAGGACGACGACGACTACCTCCAAAAGCATAGCTCGTCTCTGTTTCAGATATTTTTTTTCTGTAAACTTTTGTTAAATCTAATTCTTCGAAATTATCATATGTTCGTGATGGATTGTCAGGTCCTATTTCATCAGTGACATAATCAGATTTTACAGGCTCGGGCGTGGAATTACCAGCACTTCTAGGTGGATCTTCGGGCCATCCTAATACTGTTCTTATTGAACTGTTATAAATATCTACAACATACCCAGGAGAGCCTATTTCAATTGTAGATGACAGTGTTGGTTCATGAACTGTTATCGCAATTTTTGATTCTTTTTTAGTAATGGATTTTATTCTACGTTGTAATTCATTATTAATTTGCTCAATTTGATAGGATCCAGTTGGTATTGAAACAACGATCCAATCTGGAGTGTCATCTTTTTTATTCCTATATGCAAACACCAGAGAATTATTAGGTCTCTGACCGCCAAATGGAACCGATCTGATATTAGGCCAACTATGATACACTCGTAATTTTGCCAACGCGATTTCCTTTACTGAAACAGGCGAGGGAAAATTCACACTGAATTTAGGGTTTGTTGACGATATTGATATCATGCTTGTTTTCCGCGGAGTGGTATTTTCTGCTATCCGCTGAAGTAGTTGAATCTCTTGCGACATTATTATTATTTACAATGTCTAATTTTGCAATAGATGAAAAAACGCTAGCGTTTTTAATCGTAGTATCATAAATACGTATCATCGCGGAGAATTCGTCTTCGGTAATTATCGTATCATCAATCGATGATGACATCAACGAGGATAATTGTGAGTAACCGTTAGATACTGCTTGATGTTTTACTATATAGTCGTTAAGTTTTTCTTGAGAACACGATGATATTTTTTTAGTAATAGCATTTGCAAGTCCAGCAAATGTTGTCACCGCGGAAATAGCAATTGGGACAGCAATCGGAGCTACCATTGTTACTGAAGATAGTATAATACCAGCACCGGCCATTATACCAGATACCGAGTATACTGTAACATCAATTACGGTAATTCTCCTGCGATACTTTTTAATTTTTATTTCATATTCATCAATGAGTGTTTTGAGTTTTGTTAAGAAGTCTTTGACGGTATCATAGCGATATTGCGATGATGGAATCATATTATTTTAAAACCTCAAGTGGTTTTTAATTGTTTAAAATTCTAATTTAGATCAGCTACAAACTCCATGTACCATACAAATGATGTCTTATTTAAATTAGGATCAGTGCTTGTTATTGTAAACCGTTTGTATTCACCCACGTCAATAGTCGTTGAAATCACGTTGTTGTATCCATATGAAGTCGATGATGATATATTAAACTGATTCAGTGACACTATTGTTAATCGATAAATACCCTTGTTTGACACAGTGAGAGTTATTGTATTCTTATTAGGTTCCCAATCTAATGATCCAGAGAAAACTGTGTATACCATATTTATGATATTCCTCTCATGAGGAATCTTTATTCTTTCAAGTAGCGGAAGATTGTCTGTTTTAAATTTTGTAATATCCTCGATAGATTTTTTAATACTATTAATGCTATCTCTAATAATACTAAATCCAGCATCATTAATATTTTTAATACTAGCTTTAATTTCATCAAAATTGGATTTAATTTCAGCGAGAGATGGAGAGGTTACCGCTGGTGTTCCAAAGAATTTATTGATAATATTTCTACGAAGGGAAGTATATGTTGTTATATGTTTTTCAAGTTCTTCATTTAAATTTTTTAATGCATCTGTGATTGTAGAAACAAATACACCTGGTTTGAGTTTTCCATCATTTGAATATAACACTATTGTATCTTCAACGACGTCACGTCTTCGTATTAAGACATCATCCAATGAAACATTACTAGATTTCAATTTGCCCTGGCGATCTTGAAATACAACTATTTCCCCAGGATCTACACTTGACAAATTTAATGTCTCGGCGATTTCATCTTCGATTATTTTTTTTACACTTTCGACAGCGAATTTGCTATCGGTTTCTGTTTTTTTTGATTCTGATAAAGGTCGTCCCCAAATATCAATCATTATACGAAAATGCTACGTTTTTCTAAATCATAACGCTATCGTTTTTGCCATTGCCTGCTAGTATATTCATTAACAACAACTTGTGGTGGTTTTCTTGGAAATTTAGATATCTCTGCAAGGACATTTAATACTTCACGACCGCATATCGGTGGATCATTTAACTGTTGTGTTGGTAGCGTGGAATAAAAAATTGGAGATGACTTTGTTATTGTGGATACATATCGCATGAATTCTTTTGGTGGAGCTAATCCATATGAATCAAAATAGACAATTCCACGTGGATCAATTGCATATGCGACCCAATGAGTTCCTTTTCCGCTGCTGTTATCGAGATTGATAATACCCGTTTCATTTTTCATTGGTTTTGACGGTAATTGATCTCTCATGAAAACTCCTCTAAAGTTTTTTATTGATAATGATTTTACAGCATCAATTAAATCAAAATTGGACATTGGTGAAAATCCTAGGGATTTTTCCACTAATAAGCCGTTCCTGGTATTCTTAGGCCCGTGCCCTTGTACCAATTGTGTGGAGTTCCTGGTAGTCTTAGACCCTTTCCTTTTTTTTTATAGCCTCTCCCAGTAGCTTTTTTCAGGGCCATTCCTGCAGCAGTACCAACGGCTCCTAACGCTGCCGCCTTCGCAACCGCTGGGGCAGCCGCTGCAATCAATGCTGGAATAGCAGCTAACAGCGGGAATATTCCACCCGATTTTATCATACTGGCGATAGCTGCTTTCGAAAAATCAATTTGAACT
Source organism: Potamilus streckersoni (assembly GCA_016746295.1). NCBI lineage: Eukaryota > Metazoa > Mollusca > Bivalvia > Unionida > Unionidae > Potamilus > Potamilus streckersoni. The sequence goes on from JAEAOA010001447.1 coordinate 451,301, forward strand.
CCTCGTTTGTTCTTTAGCGCATCATTGAAATGTTTTATTTGACGATCTGTCAGTGATAATTTATGTGCACCACCGGACATTTGAGTGGGTTTCAGCGTTATTGTAGTTCCACATTCTTTAGCCGACTTTGATTTCAATTTCTTGACCTGACCATCAGTCAACTGGACATTAACAATACTATATGTCATTCTATTCTAAAATGTAATTTACACTTTCAATTGATCTTATTGTGAAAATCCTAACTACATGTTTTCCACTGGTGCATCAATAAGTCTCATTCGTCCGCCAACTCCTTCTAACAACATTGATTTATCACTGAGAATGACAGCAACTGCTCTATAATCGGCTATACCAGCAGGGCGTTGTACCCGAGCTTGGAAGTATATATCAACAACAGATTGTCTCATCATGTCAAGATGTTCCAATGAAAAGTAATAAATCGGATAGTGTTTTTCAAAATCAATTTGCGATATTTGCAAACCAGTATCAACATTTTGATCACGACCCATATACGACAATATTCTATGATATACACGAGCTATGTTGTTGTTTTCATAATTAAGATGTACAATCTCTGCTGGCTCTTGTTGTCCGTTTATTCTCAACGAAACTTCACTTACTCCTAATTTATCAAATATCATATGACTAGATAATTGACGACCTACTCGATTTGCATCCTGTAACGCTATAAAGATATGACGTGGAGCTGAAACACCTTGTTTTGATGCTAAGTGCCATGTAAATGTGCCATTTACATTATCCTGCTTCGTATCAGTCGTTGTTGTTAGCCAACTTAGCAATGATTTTCCACCTGTGTCCATAAACGATAGTAATTGTTGCTCTATTGTAACTGCTGGTGTCAAGACGGGCATCCATAAAGTCAATTTACTTAAAATGACTTTACCATCATCAGCAACACCATCATCATGCCAAATTGCATCATTGTCATTTTCTTTTCGCACTAACACAACCGTATGCTTTGCTCCATAGATGACTTTTCTGACATTTCTACAGAATCCGAATATATGATGTAACGGAATTGCACATGAAAATCGTCGATGTTGTCCTTTTAATGCTCCTTTTCGTGTTGCAAATCCTAGATTGAAATTATCATTGACCTTTTTTAAAATGTCGAATGGATTGGCTGGTTGGGCTTCACGGTCTAGATTAGCTGCGAGTTGTTGATTAGCTTCTGCAGTATCTACCGCAGTTAGTACTTTAATAAACTGAATATGGTCAGCATGATCAGAAGTATCCTTAGCAAACATCATAGACGGACCAGCCGACCTTGTATAATCATCAGAATATCTCGCAAGTCCGATTATTGTTGTTGCAATATCAACATCTTGTTCTATTGATTCAATTTCTTTTCCATCAATGATATATCTTGCACTGTTAAATAGCGCCATAATGCCATTATTTACGAAACCAACTCGGATATTTTGGTCATTCCCATATGGTGTATCAGCTGCAACATCTGTTACAAGTTTTCCTTCTACTTCAATAAACGCCTCACACGGCAAAAAGTATCTACTTGTATCTTGAACTTGAAGTTCAACTCTTCCCTTTTGATTTGGCTCTCTTGCAGGATAGGCATAATACTGATAGTTAATTTTAGAATCATCTTTATTCACCGGTGCCGCCATATCAAACGCTGGATCAGCAATTTTTTTAAATGCCATTTATACTAAAACGTATCGTTTTTCTAAATCATTTTCTTTTTCGATTTCCTCCAAGACCGCTTCCCGCTATCATACTTGCAATATTACTACTATCTGGTGAAGTCATTGCTAATGATGCTAGTTTTTGTTCCACTGCGTTATTTATCACTTTACTGACATTTGCAGGCATCATTGTTGTTGAAGGTAGCGGTGGTGGTGGTTTTCGTCCGAATCTAGATTTCACCAATGACGTTATTCTATTCTTTGCGGTAGAAAAGGCCGTTCCTGCAAGATCTCCAACAGCGTTAATTCCCTTATTACGAATAACATCAATGGCTTTCATCGCTAATTGTTTAGCAATTGGTGCTACTTTTGGGGCTATTCTTGTGAATAAACCAGCCATGGTATTTCCAAGGCCGTCACCGTAGTATGCCTTATAAACGGGCAATCTTGAGTTCACTACATACACGTTTGTTGGTTTATTGTGATTATAGTGTACTATCATCTTATTTGAAATGACTTTGTAATTTCTAAATACAATTTCAATCACTAAATTCCCCTGGAATTCCGTCCATTAACTCATCCAAGAGTTCTCGATACGTATGAATATCAATTATCCCACCTTGGAATAATCGTCTGCAAATATCAAATGCTTCATTAGTTATTTCGACTGAGTTATTTCCAGCTCGCTTACCTCCCATAAGAACCTCAAGTCGTGATATATCATTAATGATATTACTAGGACACATATGAGAATCATGATGAGAACTTCCATAACCCTTTCCTGAAGTACTTTCTGGTTCGGAAACGTTTTGAATTTCTGGAGATTGTCGACCTCGACCTCGACCTCGACCTCGACCTCGACCTTGTTGTTGTTCTTTTCGTTGTTCTTTTAGTTGTTGTTGTTCTATACCATACGCATCAACTCCCATTTTAAAAGCTCTGTATTCCAATGTATCCTTTTTTAATTTTCCGGGTTCATTTTTATTAATTTTAAATAACCAATCCACCCAGTCATCTCGTTTTATTGTGTTTTTTTTATACTCGTCTTTTAAAAATTCCCCCCTGTTATAATAACTTTTGACAGCAAGGTCACCAAATTTTATATAGTCTTCATTTTTCAACAATTGAATTTGTCTGATTTTTTCTATAGCTTCATCAGTGAATTTCTCGTTAAAAGGAACAATTTTTTTAACGGAAACACTAGCATCTTCAACGGGGTTATCATCAGTATCAATATTACCCATTTGTTGTATTTCTCGCTGAGTTTGTAACTCACCTGAAAGCTGTTTTATTCCCTCGTGAGTTTTTTCAGTTTCTGTAGCAATCTTTCCTAATACATCAATAATAGGTACTGCTCCCTCTTTAGGGATGTCGCCGTATATAGCACGTTCTGTTGCAAGTTTCATATCTTTAGTGGCTTTAGTTACAGGGGCAAAAAGTTGTTCGCTTCCAATAGAAAAGTCAGTCTGCGCTTGCTGTCTAAGTTGTAGTTTATCTCGCACGTTATCTCGAATTGGTATAAACTTTTTCAGTAATGCTAACCTCTCACGGGCTAGTCTGGTAGTTAATGCTTCTGATGTCATTATTGGAAATGCTAACGATTTTTCAATTGTCGGTTTCAATGCTTGCATCAATCAAACGTCTTATAGATTTCACTTTCAAAGCAATCTCTGACCGAACTTGGTACTGTTCTCCGAGTTTCTTTCTAATGGCTTCAACTATACTAAATAGCCGAATGAATAAATTAATATCATTGTTATACAAAGAAGCATTAACCGCTTTTTGGATTCTTTTTATCAGTGAATACATTTTAGGTAGAACATATCTTCCATGTTTCAATTGTATATCAATTTGTTCAAATTCATTCAAAAGTCTGTCTTCATTCAAAAATTCAGAAAGTACGATTCCTTGATTTCTTAAATTTGATATTTCTGTGATGATAGATGTAATATCTTGAAATTCCATTTATTATTATTACTAATGTATTTGTATCTTTAAAATATTTTTATATACAAAAAAAACAAAACATATACAATGCCCGTCTCTTCCTCATTCGAGTTTCGAGGCAAGAAAGGGCACATACATTAAAGACTTATACAATACCCTAACCCCCCAATCGAGTTCAAGGGCGGGTTATATGGGTATTAGACGTGAAATCCAAGTGATTTCTTTACAAACATTGAACATATAACATAAAGCCTCATTTGGAACCTCTTTCGCGCCAAACGACGTCAAAGAGGCCCAGAGGGGGGACAGCACATTCTTGGAACTCATTTAGTGCCTTCGCATTATATAAGCCCAAGGGCCACAAACATAGATCTCCCAATTGGAAGCTCTAACGTAACAAATGCTATATTAGGTCTTCCGGAAGATATGTTGTGGGGGGGACAGTACATTACATATAGGATGATATATATACAATGAATGAATATTTACAATGAATGAGTATTTACAATGCGATTATATAGGATATATACAATGAATGAATATTTACAATGCGATTCAATGAATGAGTATTTACAATGAATGAGTATTTACAATGCGATTATAGGTTATATATACAATGCGATTATATAGAATGGTTATATGATAGGATGGTTATATGATAGGATGGTTATATGAGGTATGATAGGGACAGTACAGGACGATACAAACATGAAACGACGGGGCGGACCTACACCCACTTTGCCAATTAAAAGCAACCCAAGAAATTAACCCTGGTTGCAGTTGAAAAAATTCAACCACACCATGTCAATGGCGTGGGAGTTTTAATTGGCAAAGTGGGCTTCGTTTTAAAGCCCCAAACTTATTACGGCTCATATTATATATAAGGTGAACTAATACTGCAGTGTCAATGTGTAGGTGTGTATTTATTTTTCTAGCATTTCATAATGAATACTGTGTAGTAATTTCAATGGAAGCTAAGTATTTAAATAAAACATTAAAACAAGAAATACAACTGTTAAATAATAGCAATTTTTTTATTAATTTCTATAATATTACGATTAAATAATCGTAATAATAATGGATTTACATGACAAGATAACTCCGTAATGGGGATCCCTGTCAATTCAGGACCTGCTATTTCTTGAATCGAGAATGATATTTTTCTGAATTTTATTACATGTAGCCACACTAAAACTAAACTACATGTAGCGCGTTTTACTACCCTGACCTCACTAATTTGCAATTTTAAAGTAATTTCATTTTCATACAAACGCTGTTAACGCCGTCTTTGTAATTGGGATTTTTAAAAAATCTATTAATAGACCCCTGGCCTTGGATCTCTGTCAAATAAATTGTCTACCCTGTACAGGTTTTTCCAACAAAACCCTAACTGCTGTTCTCAATACAGTCTTTAGAAACAAGAAACAATAACACAAAATCAAAATCCGTACATACCTGATTACGTATACCGAGTTAACCATTAAATACGTACATGAGATCACACACATCATTAATTCAATCCAATTTCACATGTATTCTCGGACGAATTACATATCCGGGAATCAATATCGAAAGTAGGATAGTCACGTGACGATCAGTAGTAATGAGGGGAAAATACGGAACAAAATTAAAAAAAAAAAGATTTTATTAATAGTAATTATTGAGAGTCATTTCATGCGTATGAAAACTTTATTCTATGTCCATTTTTCTTTGAGATAGCTGTTTGATAAATCCCTTCAGCAACTTTTCGTACTGAAGGCATACATATTCCAAAATATTTTCCCGCAGCATTCATTGAATGAAAAACTCTTTCTTCATTCGTCGCTGTATCAAATGACTGTACTGGTCTCTTTCCAACTGACTTATAAGTCCCTGTCTTTCCTTTTTTTATATTCTCTCTTTGAGAAATACACTGTAAATTGGAAATCGCGTTATTTTGAATATTAGAATCAATGTGATCAATAACACAGCCATCTTTAATCGGTCCCATATAACACTCAAAGACTGCCCTATGACAGAGATATCCCTTTCCTCCAGCAGTAAATTGCAAGTATCCCTGATTATTAACAAAACCAATTGGTTTCTTTAGTCTACAGTGTCTAACAACACCATTACGAGATATTTCATAATTAACGAGTATTGGATGTGGTCTGAATTCTTGCTCCATTTATATATAATAATACTATTTGTCTAATTCATTATTTGCTTTAATTATAAATCTATTAATGTAGTCTTGAGGGGTTTTTATGATTTTGTCTTTGACAGAGTCATGGTTAGGGTCAATGATGGCGTTTTTTATTCGTTTATCATAATAACGTTTCAATTCTCTAAACCGCTTACCCCCACAATTGATACATAATTGTGATTTTCCTCTCACACCCACCCCACAATTTATGCATGGGGACGGGCCTGTCGAATTATTTCTGACACTCTGTAAGTGATATCCACAGAATTCACCTCTACACGATTTATTGCATGGGGTTACTGATCCGATCATAAGCCATTTGCAGTGATTCATTATATATAAACAAACTTTTCTATTTAAATACTTGTCTTATTTATATGAATGAAGAATTCAAGAGATTATCGGCAATCAAGCCTCGGAAAAATATTAAATTCAATCTTGATAGAACTCTCGAAGACGTACCAAAAGAGAGAATAACTAATAGAATTCTGATTAGAAAAATACGAGATTGTGTTCATGAGTTTAAACAGGATGATGCATCACACACCTGGTCAACATTTAGAATTGATGGTGTTGTTGATGCTAGAATGAATGATGAAACAGCAGCTATGATACTATCACAACTTGGCAATAAACGGTATTTTATCAGAGTGAAATTCATTATCAAATTAGAATCGGGCGAATATATTATAAGAGACAAATTTGTTCCAATTCTCAAAGATGGGACATCAGTCATTGTTAGCCGTTATTCCAGACCAGGGCTGTTAACTGGAATTGATAAACCATACTATGAAAAAGCGTATCCAGAAACAGCAGTCGTTTATGGGATGTATCCGTTAAATAACCCTGACATTGGAAAACTAGCACCAATGAAACAGTCAACGTCAGCGGAAAAGCCACTCAACTGTGTGGCACAAAGAGTCTTAGAACATTTTACAAATGCACTCCGTGGGAATAAATTAACCGATCTAAGACATAAAAAAATAGATGAATGGGAGCTAACAGTGAAAGAGAACGGAGCAACTATTTCCGATATAGCTAGATTGGAAAAGTCGTTGAGATTTCCGATAACCGTTTTAACGATAACTGGCGAAGTATTATACGAATCAAAATACAATAAAAACGGAGCTCCAATCAAAATTATTGATCATAACAAACACGCATGGACATCCGCGGTTACAATATTCCCGCGAGACAGAACAGTGAAGTATATCCCAGAAGAATTCATCAAGGATGGTATTCTCACTGAAGAAAGATTATTCGATGCTATTGCTAGTTTGTGTAAAAACGACCCTGTATCAGTATGGCTACTTCATAGTTTTGAAGATGAAGAATGTCAATTCAATCAATTTGTGAAACCTAACGGTGAATTATATCGTAGTGAAAGTCTACATAATAGGATGAAAAATCTAGCAATAAGTCTCAGTGAAAACGCTAGCGTTTTTAATGAAAAATCCGAAGATTACGAACAGTTACTTACAAATTGTTTTACAATTCCATCAGTTGCAGCTCATTTTGCAAGAAAGAAAAATAATTGGAAACCAACACGAAAAGAGTTTTTACAGGATGTTCAATCCAGCTGTTTGGAATATTATCATGGCGGTCTATGGAACGTTAAATACAATCGTGAGAGTATGATATCAGTTGATATCGTTGCCTGTTATCCAGGAAGTTTTCTAGGATATGGATTCGCTGGTGAGTATTTTAAACGGTTTGGACATCCCACACATGAAATGACTCGCGTTGCTATTAATGGACCACTGCCTGATTTTGATTTGACCGGTTTTGCTTGCGTAGTATCATTTGAATTCGCTGAAGGACTTCATCCGTGTTGTTATGTTTGGATTGGTAGACACATGGCTGAAAGGATGTGGTTACCAATAGTGTTATTGCGATATATGATTGATTGTAAAGTGTTAGTTTCGTTGATTGTCAGCGAAGCGATTATCTCATATCGAAAACAAACCAATGTCTGGTTACCAGAACCAGAATGTCTTGATAGTATAATCGATAAGTCTAGAAAACATATTGATGCTGACGAGGAGTACATCATTGAATGGTCAAAAAAGATATTTAATCAACGAAATAATGAAGCAAAGGATCTCGGCCGAAGAATAATCGGTAAATTTACACAGGGTGGAAAAAAATTTAACTTTAAAAAACAATCCTCACGATTGATTATAGATGATGCCGAATACGACTTCGTTATTAAAGATGCAGTAGAGAAAAATAGATACGCAAATTGTAAAACAGCCTTCTTGTCCAATAAAACAAAGTTAGGTAGAATTGTTACTTACAGTGATGGAGAAAGCTCTGCATATCTACATTTGAGAGCTTCTATGCTGGGTTATGCATCTATCAATTTATTTGCAATGATAAATAGATTTCCTAGTATAGCAGTCAGAGTTGCAATTGATTCAATGTATGTCGATAAAAAATATATCAAAGAGATAACTAAATTTACTAATAGCGAAGAGACTTGGGGAACATGGCGAATTAAACAAGAAATACAACGCGATTATTCTGAATCAGCAGACGTTGAGATTAAAAGTAGTTACCTGAAGAACGATAATTCTATCAGTGAAAAATCTATGTCTAAAGCACCACCGATATCAGATCCAATTTGTAGATATAAAACAGTTTATTTAAACGGTTGTGGTGGATCTGGAAAGACAACACGTGCGATAGAATTATATCGAGAGAGAACGTCCATGATTGTACTCACACCAACCCATAGACTAGCGAGAGAGATCAAACAACGAAATGTTGAAGCTTGCACGTATCATAGTTTTTTTCGATACAAGGGCGATGCTTGGACTCCTGAGCGAATGGGTGAGAAATTTATTCCAGCGGTTATTATTTGGGATGAAGCATGTACTGTTTCAGAAGATGTATTAAAAATGTTTCTTGATTGGTTATTGCAAAAAAATACAAAAATTATATTGTGCGGCGATCATGGTCAACCACCACCATTTGTTGGTAGAAGTCCACATAATTGGTTAAAAGGATTTGTTGATTATTACGAAGAAATTGATACTGACTATAGAGCACTCGATGAGCAGTTACGTGAGTTTAAAAAACTAATTAGATTACAACCCGATAGAATTCAATGTGAAGTAGCGCGTGAAATAATTTCTGAAACACCTTTGAATGATTTTTGGGAAACATGGAAACCAAATGATTTTGTAGTAGCAAGTAGAAAGATAGTCAGAGACGCACTTCAGAAAAAGTTGTTTGAGCTACACAAGAAAAAATTCCCAACGTTTCCAGTGCCGTTGTGTTATAGACCATTGGATACACGAAAGCAGAATATTGAAGTTGAAATTCCAGGCCAGACGGAGAAACAGATTCTAGTGTTAAATGATATTGTGCTAGTTGATATCAATACTGTAGAAGATGCATTATGCGCTGATAAATCACCATGGACGCTTGGTTATGTAACAACAATACACTCGTCACAAGGATTGACCATCACGGATACAATTGTTTGGATAGTTGATAATCGCATTGAATGGTCAAATTTAGTCTATCTCGCAGTGTCCAGAGTACGACGAATAAATCAACTACGAAGGATTGTTTTCGATGATGATTTTAATGCAAACGATGATAACACTGATATTAGCATCATTAATAAAAAACTCTCTGGCTACAAACAGCAGGACAAAAAAAAACAACGAGAATTTGATATTGATGCTGAAGTAATAATCGCATTAAAAGAACAACAGAATAATCACTGCGCCAGTTGCAATTGTATAATGCACTGGCAGTATTCGGATAAAGACCCTCGACAATTCACCGTAGACAGAAAAAATAACAGTCTTGGTCATGTCAGAAACAATGTGATGTTGACCTGTCTTGAGTGTAATAGACGTAACGGAGCTAGTTAAGACCATGTGGCGGTAATTGAGTATCGTCCGGAATGACTTGTAGTTGTTCGCGTGTAAAACCACGCTGAGGTGCAGTTGAATCCAATCTGTAGATTGGAGGTCTACCAGTTGATCGCGTTATAGTTGAAATTTTATGCGTAGTAACACTCCATATAGGATCAGTAGCTCTTCTTTTACCGCCTTCAAGCTCTCCTGGTTCGTATAAATATCTCACAGTAACATCACCGAGAAGTGGCTGAGTGCTAACCCGCTGCGGTTGTTCGGGAATATATTCTTTTTTTATTGCAATATTTGGTTTCATATTAATAGTTCGAGTAATCTCGTTATTTAACGCTGCAACTACACTCGGTAACCTTTGGACCCATTCACGAGATCGTTTTTCTTGGATGAATTCTTTTGCATATTGATATCCAAATAACCGTTCTGCAAGAGTTCGATTAAATCGTTCTACAATTGCCTGATCACGATGTAACGCAGTATGTCCCCGTCGTATTGTAACACTATGAGTTTTCATTGTTGATAGAACAGCACCTTGAAACTCTTTGCCAGGATCAACTTGTAATAGATTTGGCCATCTTAGAGGACCTCGTCGATAAATCCTTTCAAATGCAGAAGCGACTTCAGAAGCTGACTTTGTTTTCAATGGTTCTGCTTGTTTAAATCGACTCGCAATATCAACTACAGTTAGCGCGTATTTGTAACCATGGTCATGTGGTAAAAACAATAAATCAGCCTGATGAACTTCATTGGGTACGGTAACATCAAAATGAGAATAATTAATTTGTTTAGGCGGTGGTAGATAAATTTGCCATATAGCTTGTTTGGATAACCAATCTTTTGCAGTGGATTTTTTCACTTTTGCAGCGTTAGCGAGTTTACTGATTGCTGCTTTACCCCTCCAGTATCCTTTCGGAGAATAATAAATAGATTCCATACTATAAAAACACTGGTGTTTTCAATTACCAGCACCTAACACTAATTTGCCTTTCATAGCTGATTTGACCAACCATGAAGCCAATTTTTCTTTGAAGGATTTATCGGGAATAGCATTTAAGGCATGAATTAATTTTACATCCGCGATATGTCTTTGTTGCAAATTATTGCTTTTATATGCAACATCATGAGCATGACATGCCTTATCAATAGCATTTATCGGATACTCACCAGGCCGGGGCTGATTTTGATCATCAAGTCTGATATCTAATCTCGTTCCGGGACCACAGTAGCTATATCCTGGAAGGTGTTTTTCTCCGGGGTATTTTGCCCATGGGGTTCCGGGGAGTTTTCCAAGTTTTGCGGCAATATCACCTCCGAGTTGCTTTTTTTTAAAAATCTAAATTTTTTTATACCACATGTTACACACTTACCAGTAAGCGCTAGTCTATTGTTTTTAGTTGTAATGGTTGTCTGATCGGTTGTATCAGTACGCTGTTTACACTTAACACAATATAGATCCATAATTTATATATAGCGTTATGAATATAATTGATTTTTCAGCGACTAAAAGAAGAGAACCGGTAAAACACCACGCAGCGCTTCCGAATTCTGTCCGTGCCATTATAATCGGACCATCTGGATCAGGCAAAACACAATTACTGCTTAATTTGATAATGCGATTTATGAAGTGGGATAAATTATATTTAGTTGCCCCATCCGTAGATGATCAACGGTGCTATGAAGTGCTAAAAGATTATAATGAAAAAGCATCAGAAATTAAAGGTGAAAGTGTAATCGACTTTATTACTGATATTGATGATGCACCATCAGTAGAAGATCTCGATGGAGACATAAACAATCTTGTAGTGTACGATGATGTAATGTTAGATAATCAAAAGAACCCTGCTAGAATATTTTCCCGAGGTAGGCATAAAAACACTGACGTGATATATGTCACTCAACGATATACTCAAATTCCAAAAGTGATTCGCGATAACTGCAATATTCTTGCTGTATTCAATGGCGTTGATACACATACGCTACGAAATATTTGGCAAACATGGTGTTCCGATATGGACTTCAATGGATTTAAAAATTACTTTAGTCATGCTCAGTCAGTCCCATATGGATTTATAACAATAAATTTACACGACCCTCGGTCACGATATCGTATTGGACTTGATCAAATATTTGGTTAAATAATTTGTATTAATCAGCAGCAGAGAGGGTGAAATGACAACATATTTGCGACCGTAGATGGCAGCAATTTGAGTGTGGTTATGACAATGTATTTGCGACAAAATCCTAAGATGGGGTCTTTATTTTTTTTTGGTTGAAATATGAGATTTCGTAGGAAGGTTCCATTGGCATTCTGAGGCTTTAATCGATTTTGTCGCAAAAATTTGTAGACGTAGATGGCAGCAATTTGAGTGTGGTTATGACAATGTATTCACGACAAAATCGCTAAGATGGGACCTTTAATTTTTTTTTGGTTAAAATATGAGATTTCGTAGGAAGGCTCCATTGGCATTCTGAGGCTTTATCGATTTTGTCGCAAATATATTGTTGTAGGGTTCACCCTCTCTGCTGCTCCATATATCGCCATCACGGGTCAGGCAGTCAAATGCCTTGGACAGCACCATTAGGACTGCCTCACAATACTTGTTGTCATCAACAGAGCGACTCAAGCCTTCAGGTAGATGAAGTAATGTAGTGTGACACCGACGCAGTGCCGGATTTAGACAAAGTAGGGCTCTAAGCTATGGGGCTATAGAGGCCATATTTGGTATAAAATAATTTTGAGAGGCCCCTTCAGACTAAGTTCAGACTTTGGAGCCCTAAGCTGTAGCTAGTTTAGCTTATGCCTAAATTCGGTACTGCACCCACGTCCCAGTCGAAATGTAATTAAATATGGATGGAAGACTTTTCCAAGTTGCAGATCTTGTTGAGACGCAATTTCTTTCCCGTATTTTTTTGGTATAAATTAAGAGACGAATGCTTACTGGTCTAAAGTTTCCTTTTGAAAAAGGTTCTTTATTTTATATTTAGGAGTGACCTTTGCTTCCCTGAGATCGTTAAAAAAAACATAGTTAAACAAGTTTTACATTATAAGTTTGTCTATGAGTCAAAGCAAATAAAGTTCACCATACCTTTTGTACCAAGATATCGTCTCCTCCAGTCGAGTCGTATTCAGACTTTTTACTAAGGATATGTTTTAATACTTAGTTGTTTTTTTTAAAAATATCTTCTATGCTAGGATGAGACACCAAAGAATCTAAATTGACCCGATATATGTGATTATGATTTTTAACGTATTTTAACAATTTTATAGTCATATCGCTACGATGTCTGCAGTGTGACAGTTTATAGTGATGTCTTGCACTGGGAATTCATGCCGCAGGCATGTAGCATGATGTCCCACCCAGTCACATTATTCCGACACCAGGCCGACCATCCCTAGCACTAACCTCTTAATACTGAGCGTCAAGCGAGGCAGATGTTTAGTACCATTTTTGTAAATCTTTGGCATGACTCGATAGAAGCCTACGACCTCCAGCATCCGAGGCGTACGCTCTTACCACTAGGCCAATGGAGCGATTGTAAGGGAAGGTAGGAGAAAGCCGCATCTCATGTGCATAAAGGCTTTATTGCAGCAACAGTTAATGGCATCTTATTTATATTGTCAATGTGCATCCGTTCATCTGAACTTCTAGAACTTATGAAATTTATTGTTTGTTTGACTTCAGTTTACTTCATTCCATTCGTTGTCTTAGTTATCTCGGCTTAACGCGGACGTAAACCAAATGCTGATTTCGTTGAGTTGTTCGCAAATGTGCAATAAATTCGTAATCGGAGATGAACAAAAATTAAAATGTACTTTTAAATCAAGAAATATGGTGTCCAGAAAAAAAAACACAAACTTATTCAAACAATTTGTAATGCGCAACCAATAAATAAAAATATCATTTTGAAACAGTTATTACAAATGTGTGACTTATATTGACTAAAACTGCAATCAGATAAAGCAGTTTATGAAACATTGTGGCTTACTGTATTTACAACACACTCAGGGTTGGTATTGGCAACGAATGATCTGTTGACTCACAGATGGTTTAGAACAACACAAAATAAAATGCATTTTTTGTGAATGGTTCTAAGACCTAACGAGTACGTAAGGCTGGTTAGATATTTAGAGCTGTCCCCTCATAAAATCTGTATGGCTTATTGCTCAAATCTTAATGCAATTTTTATCTGAGGTTTTTCGTTATGTGTTCCTAAATTATCAAGTTTTCAAGAGACAGAGATTTCAAGGTCAGTACACACCTCCAAATATGTTCTCTCTGTCAGCATTTCCTTTCCCTCTCACTTCCCATTTCCTGATTCTATGTGACCTCTGCCCAGAGGTCTTAAGTTATGTTTCCTTATTGAAATGGGATTGCCTAATAAGTTGATCTATTTTTATTTTGGGTTCGATGGGTTTAAAGGACCATATTCTTCTTGAACTGAAATTTACTTATATCTGTTTTAAGGTGAGTATTTGCGTATGTGCGTTTCTCTCTTTTCTCTCTTTTGCTTTACCTTTGATTTTTGTTGTTGTTTGTTTTGGCTTTACTTTCGTTATTTATTGTCTTGGTATTCGATAAGCTAGTTATGGCTTTGTTATTGTTTTTTTGTGTGTGGTGTTTTTGTATTAGATATACAAGTGATTCTTTACCTGAAGGTTGTCATATTATAGTCTGTAATATTCTCCTGGGTTTTAGGCACATTCTATGACAGTCTTATTCGTATTACTGTAAAATTTAGTTCTCTTTTCATGCTTTTTGAATTTCATGTAAGTCTTTAAAGGATGGATTTCTCGTGTGTATTTTTCTCTGAATTTTATTTTTAAAAAATTATCCTTCTTTTTTTGTAGACGAATGTAAACCCTCTGTCTGCAATTCTTGTCTGCATGGGTGCCCTTTCAGTGTCTTTTCTCTGCATTCTAATTGTATATAATGTCATTATCTCTGTTTACCTTTCCTTTTTCTTTAGAACCATATATTTTCATTTTTGTCCCCGATTGGTGCACCCTCCTTCGGTAATTCTGTGTGTGTGTGTGTGTGTGTGTGTGTGTGTGTGTGTGTGTGTGTGTGTGTGTGTGTGAATGTGCTATCCTTGAGTCTTTTATCCATCTTTTCCCGTTTTTTTGTTTCTTCCATTTCTTCCTTTCTGGCTGTTTACTTTTGCTGTATTTCACTATTTGTTTTTTTTGTGGTTTTCTTTCTTGCTATTTGCTTTGCTGTACTTCATTATTTATTTCTGTATTCATGAAGGCTTTCTTTTCTTCTCCATGTGATTCTGTAGGCATGCTGATTTCATAAGTTTGTAATGTACTTTCTGGTTGTTTGCTCTGCTGTACCTCCTGCTCTTTATTGGATTATTGTTTTTCTCCATGTGGTCCAATGTTTTCTCTTGTTCTGGTACATCGTCTTCGGTCACGTCATCTTTGTCCACACGTGTGGCATTGTCGGTGAAAAATAGTAAAACAACTTTACTTTCATGACATGGATGTAAAAAGGTTTAAGGTGTTCTCTTGCCTGGTCTTTCTCAAATGCGATTATTCCGGCTCCGGGTTGGATTCATGGATATACACCATATTTGTCCACTTGGACCATTTGATATCTATATTTAAACTGGCTATCAATTTCTCTAATGTGGCTTATATTGGTTTTTCTGCAGGAAGTCCAGTTATGCACACATCTTCGTATTTTGCCCGTATTCATCTTTCTATCATCAGGGTTTCTATCACACGAAATATTTCCCCAGTGATCTCTACAGTTTCTTCCTTTAGTATTGGTATTTCTTCTCTTGATGTACTATAAAAGTTTCTTCACCATCAAAGCGTCCACCTCGGATGTTGGAAGTCATACCAAAGACTAAAAAAAATTGTACTAGCAGCTACCTCGCTTGGCTCTTAGCATTAAGAGGTTAGTGTTAGGAATGGTTGACAGTGTGTCAGGATAATGTTACTGGGCGAGACATAATGTTACGTGATGCCCCAGTGCTAGACATCACTATAAACGGCAACACTGTAGACATCGCAGTGATCTTGTTTTACAACTACATTAAAAATCCAATCTCTCTCTCTCTCTCTCTCTCTCTCTCTCTCTCTCTCTCTCTCTCTCTCACACACACACACACACACACAAACACACACACACACACAATAAACACACACACACACAAACTGTCACACTGTAGACATCGCAGTGATATTTTTTACAGCTACATTAAAAATCCAATCTCTCTCTCTCTCTCTCTCCCTCTCTCTCACATACACACACAAACACACACACACACAGCGTGAAAGCTTGCATGTTAGTAACATCTCGTCCTTAAATGCATGTTCAGTGATTATTTAGCAACATTTCGGTCCATCTTCTTCTGATAGTGGTGATAGGTCCACCCCTGTGGCTCTACTCTTCGGCGTGCAGCCGTTCTAAATTCCGTTTCTTATTGGATGGCTTTTGTCCTAAACATTTGCTGTAATCCTATTATATTTCTACAGTGTTAGAACATTTCTAGTTTTAAGCTAATACATACATACATACATACATACATACATACATACATACATACATACATACATACATACATACATACATACATACATACATACATGCATGCATGCATGCATGCATGCATGCATGCATGCATGCATACATACATACATACATACATACATACATACATACATACATACATACATACATACATACATACATACATACATACATACATACATACATACATACATACATACATACGCACGCACGCACTAAGGCCAGCACGCACGCACACATACACACACATACATACATACATACATACATACATACATACATACATACATACATACATACATACATACATACATACATACATACATACATACATACATACATGCATGCATGCATGCATGCATGCATGCATGCATGCATGCATGCATGCATGCATGCATGCATACATACATACATACATACATACATACATACATACATACATACATACATACATACATACACACACACACATTCATGCATGCATGCATGCATGCATGCATGCATACATACATACATACATACATACATACATACATACATACATACATACATACATACATACATACATACATACATACATACATACATACATACATACATACATACATACATACATACATACATACATACATACATACATACATACATACATATAGATCAGTCAATGAACTGAAAATTATTATAAATGCGATAAATTTATTTTCGATAATGAAAAAGAAATAAATGCTGCTAAAGCAGTGAATCTACCAGAATTTCTAGTACGAGCATTTGATGACGCATGACGATAAAGTTGGTAATAATAAAGACAATATTTAGAGCATTTTCTACAAATATTAGATATGTGGTTATTGAAATGTCATGGTCACAATCCATCTCAATGGAACTACTGTAAAATTACTGAAGGTAAAATTCAGTTGTGTGCTGACAGAAATGAATAGTTTAATTTATGCGTTTGACTAAATATTTCTAGTTAACTTTTATTTTTGGTGCGCAAGTATCCTGTTCCTAATATCTGTAGAATGGGAGGTAATGCAGGATTGTCTAAAGTTTTAAAATTTGAGTTGTCTTTCTTCGTATGGTAGTCAAATGCGTCATTTTCTTTATGTATATCAGAGCATTTTTTTTTTAAATTGGTAAAACGACATTAAAAAGACATTGTAGAATGTACACTTCCCGACATATTCAACCCACTTCCAATTATTTTTGTTTGTTACTAGCGGTAGTCATTCGATGTTGATAAAGACTTTCAACCAAAGCTGTAAATACATATATGTTATTGCATTCTACTTTTAACGATAAAATTTAATTGCCTTGCCGATAACTCCTCTTGGCTTTGGTTCATAACCTCACGATCCTGAGGATCGCGCGTCTTGTTGGCTCAAATATTGTATAGTTATAAAGTAGGGGGAATATTTATATTTATATTTATGTTCATTAGCACTGCCATTAAGTGAAATGCCTCAGTGATTAAATAAGAGAAAGACCGTTTCTAAGGTAGAATATATTATAACACGTCAGGGTACTATGTTGCCAGTCTCTGTACGCCCGCCCATTCTTCACGTTTTAAACACACATTCACGAAATCTTGTGAAACAGTCTACTCCCCCACCCTGTTGTGTGTCGCGACAAGAATTTATTTTCCAGCTCCGACTCTCAGCCACACCTCTAGAAAGCCAGAAAGGCTCAAGAGGTCATAAGGTCAAATAAAATATAAAAAAATTGATTTTAATTATCTTATTCGTAAAAAAATTAATAACCAGGTGTTCTTTTTCACACGAAAGACACATTTAAAAATATTATCAACTTTGGTAAGTGAGTTAAACCTTGCCCCATAAACTTGCCGAGTCCAGAGGCGTAGCTATGATATTTTGCGCCCGGGGACGAACTATAAAATTGGCACCACAGCCCCCTCCCCGTTTAATCACATTTTTCTATTACATTAAATAAGGAAAACAATTTAATTTTAATAATACATTGGTTGGCAGGCAACATCATCACTGTGGATGGCAGACGTATCAGATGACGTGTTCTGAGCCGCTGCAGCGATCTTGTGACCGATTTATTACCCTTGTTTACTTATTATAATGTAACTTTGTAAGCCTCATTTTGGCGCCCTGTACCTTGGCGCCCGGGGACATATGTACCCCCTGCCCCACCCTAGCTACGCCTCTTGCCGAGTCGACACCTAACCCTATAAATAACACTATTGGGCATGAAAAGACGAGAGTTGTGTATCGAACCAGGGTTCGTTGTTGCCTGTAAATAAGGACAAGGATTCACCTTGAATGTGCATGATATGAAATGAAGTACCTTAGCATGTACGTATCAAATTCGATCATTATCAAAAAATCAATAAATTAGTTATCTCGCACAAAACCCCATACATCATCTACACCAACAATTATTATTTGTACGGAAGCACGAAACAGGATGCATAAACAATATAAAGACAAAATACTTTGCACGCACACTTAATCTCTTTGTCATACTTCATTATTTTAAGAAGTACACACCCATACACAACCACACGAACACACAAATGCAACTACGGGCGCTTTCCACCTTTTAACACGGCTTCTTTCCACAAGTACATATTAAATTACCTTGTATTCTAGAAACCCTACTTTCGATTTCATAATTTGTGATAGTGGCAACTTGTAGCAGACTGACCTGCATTTTTAAAAATTTTGGTGTAACTCTTGTGATTTTGAGGGTTTTAGGCAATTCACAAGGAAATATAACCGAAAGGTAAGATGAAAGCATGGAAATTAACGATCCTGTTTTGTCATTACAAGTCTAGTATAAAGAATGAGTCACGCTGATCTCACAATGTGCCACGTAGGAGGTACATAATACAGACAACTCTTACTTCTGTCATTACCATAACCGTGATGTTTAGAACAGTTTATAAGTTGACTGATATTAATAAAGAAAGGAGAGAGCTGGTAGCGTTTGGGTGAATATTGACGTAAAAATATCTGGTTAAAATTTACAAATAAGTTTTGCATTGAAAGTTGATTACACTATCTATATTGGTATCACAGTACGAATAGGATGGCTACAAAACATTGCATGATCGTTCTACCTTATGGGGTGAAAGAAATTTTGTGTTTTTGTAAGTACACTGGGTTGCCAGATTGTAAGATGAACCGACCTTTTGTGAATATGATTTTTCAGGTAGAAATTAGTTTACGTGTATGAGTGATATTTTTAGGATACGAAATGAATAACGATTAAGCATGCAGGCAGTAATTTCATATCCTGTACATTGTAAAATATTATTTTCTAATCAATAACAATTATAAGCATTGTGATATCATCGATTCTATGTTGGCTGATACTAAATTTGAATCACGTTGTGCGTATTTAGTAGGGTACGTAGGATTTCCATTTGACCACATTTTGTGTATTATAAGTCTCTTGCTCCATTACAAGTGCTTAAAGAAACATTTGACGTTTCCTGTTTTAGTAATAACTTAATGGAGTAACATTCTAAGCAGTGACTTCTAGAGAGAACATACGTGGAAGCCAGAATTTCTAAAATGTAAATAAGTCAACTATTATGACAATATTTATTGCGCCTTGCAAAGGAGAAATGTTGGATTCTTTGCAAAAATGTTGTTTTCATGGAGGTCTTTGGCTACCAACGATTATACGTTTATACTACCTTGATCGTGTGATACATGTACATCCAAAATAGATTGTTTTATTTGGTCATCTTACACTCGAAGTTTGCTGCAAATAGCACAATTATCAGGTAAAATATCTTGCAAGCTTTGTCCACAATCCATTAGTGCTTACTTTACATTTCTAAATAGTGTTGTATGCGGAGAATGAAGTAACTATATCCAATACATATGATGCTATAACAAATACATCAGTGTAATTAAAACGTAGCTCTTTTAAATTATTCTATATAATCAGAACAATCCATAGTATACTTGAATTCGTACATCACATCTCTATGTAGGTGATCGCATGTTGTGGAAACAAAGCAATTATTATTCTCGGAATTGTAATCGCTCTGGTTTCGATTTTGCTTGCCCTTACAAAACCACTCGGGCGTATACTTTGCCTTGAATAAATATGTCGTATCTTGAAGTCCAGTCGTATTTATAGTGGTTCGGTTTCTATCGCATTTTAACCTAAACGTAAAGGAGGAAGTTGAAATGAAAAGGTGTGTTCAAGAACACTTCAGTGGTTCATTTTCTTCAGATTGTATCCGAGTCAAATATAAAGTTTGAGGCGTAATTATTGATTTGCCTCCGCATAATTAAGATATTGCGATAATTGCGTGTAAATGCATTGATCATTTGGATCTTAGTGGATTGAGAGATCTAAATCTGTCACTGAACATGCTTATTGTTTGTTTTGTGTATCGGTCACAAATATGAAAAATGACTTGTCAAATCACATAGTTTCTCCAATGATGCAGAGAGATACGGCTTACATTTAAAACCTTCGCTTATTGTTCATCCTTAAGACTTTTGTATTAACTGATGTAAATTCGGGACATAAAGATTTTCACTGACAATAGTCTTGACTCTAATTGTAAACAATAAGCATTATCTCCGTCTGAAGCATCGTGATTCCAGCAATGGAGAGATTGCCTACAATCGAACCGGATAATTATGAACTATTTTTTGAGAGAAGCACTGTTATCGTTAAGTGATAACGACCAATAATTGCTCCCAGATAAGCTGTTTCTAACTCTTTTTGAATTATATTATGATTCTAAAAGATGGGAAAAACCTAAGTTGTGGCACAAGAAATCGTTCGACAATTTATACTTAAATAATAGTTTTAATTTTAGATATAAGGTGCAGGAGGGAGAGCTGAAATGTTGTAATAATGATGATGATGATGACGACGACGACGATAATAATAATAATAATAATAATAATAATAATAATAATAATAATAATAATAATAATAATAATAATAATAATAATATTATTATTATTATTATTATTATTATTATTATTATTCTTATTATTATTATTATTATTATTATTATTATTATTATTATTAGTGTGAATTTAATTTAGTGATTGGACCTATAAACACCACTTTGAATTTTTGAAATTTCGAACTCATTCAAATACCATCGTAATAGCCATTTTCCAAGTATTCTTAGGGTGATTTTTCATTTCAATCAGATTCTTACCTACATTTATTTTGGCAACTGGGGCGGATCCTTCTCTCTGCACCCTATGAATTATTTTAAAATTTAAACACAGAGAAAAATATATTATGTTTGCAAGCAGATTATTAATAGTACTGTTGACAAGCACACTAAGGCTAGGGGTGATTTGAAAGTTAAAGTATTAAAGAGAAAACAAAATATAATTCGTCACGAAATAATCCTGGCTTTGCTATTCGGATATATCTGAATAAGGGAATTAGAAATCCAACTTGATGGCAACGAATTGGTATTTCAACTCTCCCTCCTGGCTAACACCCGAGGTTGTTCTTCCCTTTGCACCCCATTAGTACACAACTGATTCCAACCTTATTTTTTCCCCATGAAAATCCACCAGAGGTGCTTAATAATACGTTATTTTAAAAAAACCCTGAACGGAGCTAATAATAATAATAATAATAATAATAATAATAATAATAATAATAATAATAATAATAATAATAATCATGATGATGATGATGATGATGATGATAATAATAATAATAATAATAATAACAACAACAACAACAACAACAATAATAATGATATTAAAAATGAGCGCGCTTAACTGGTTAAATCTCTTCTGCCGTATTTGTTTATATTCTGCATGAATATTCCATGTGTATAATGTAAAGATTATTTAGTTAATCGTCATATTTTGTGTACATACACATAAACTCATACACATATAAAGAATATTAGGTAAATCGTCATTTATTGTGCACATAAACATAAACTTAAAAATTAATACTGGTTAAACATTCATATTTATTACGATTGATAATATTTTAAAAAGACACTTTTACACACACGTATCATAACAAAATGTTGTTCTTGTCGGTACAACGCTATTTTCCAGCACATGATAACGCGTGAAGACTGTCTGGCGAGAACTAGATCACTAGGAAATTCAGGCGTAGCTCATGCTATGGGGTGATAATACGTCTTCCAATATGCGTCAGGAATTTAAAAAAAAGTTCAATAACTTCTGAGAGATTAATATTAAAGTGTGAGAATATTTAGGGTGATTTAATAGCATGGGTAAAAGGGAAGGATTTTACTTTAGATATGCATATAATGGTAGTCGAATCAAATAATTAAGTTTATAATTACTAGCGAGCGGTCGATAGTCTGAACTGAAAGGTAGCCGAAAATTTCATTCCAAATTTTGCCGCGCACAGTTCGTCTCTACCACCAGAAATGTAAAAACTGCGGAGAATGATTGGTTAAAGAGTTACGTGGCTCTCTTGAATTTTTGCTGACCAGTATCAGATATTATACCATCTGGAGTTTTCACTCCCATGATTGTTTAACAAAAGTGAAACGAAGTTGTCGTGGATTTGAACTATTCGCTTGATTAGAAGAGAGACCACTGCAGTGAACTAGGTGATACTTTAAGGGTTTACAAAATTTCACGTAAGAGTTGAGAACTGCATAATAATTGGGTTTAGATTTATTTTAGTGCCAGCGTCATTTAGGGAACTCAGTAATCTGACAGTGTAGGATAATTTTCACGCTAGACGCTAGACTATGCTTACTTCTACACGAGATCTTTAAAACCATTCTAAGTTTTGTAATAACTGTAGTCTAGTCCCCTGCTTAGTATGTTCCCTGCGATGCACTCCGCAGTGCATCACAGGGAGCATATTAAGCAGGGGACCAGACTATAATAACTGCAGTTTCCATACGATAAAATTTTCCTTTTGTTACGTCTTTTTTGCTGTCATATTTTATTTATTTTTTACAGAAAACAAATTTCAAAATAAAGAGATGATAATGTACAATAATATATGTTTTTATGATCATTGAAACTGAGATATATTTAAATTATAATAAAACATATTTGATGTATTCAACGTTAAGACTCAATGAATTTGCATTCAAAGTTAAGACTTACCTGAATATGGACCAGGTTTCAATAACACCTCTAAAATGACGGAGAGCTTCATAAGACATTTGTGTAATGTAAATCAATGTCTGGAACCCGTTTTTTTTTTTTATCACGACTTAACAATAATAGAGTGCTTTAGAAAACATCGTTACCCAGTGTAATCCAATATCCAGGGTCAGGTTTTAAGCACAATCAAACAAAGTTAGGATTGCATCAGAGGACAAATTGACGTTCACCAATGTAGACCAATGCAGTTGAAGCTGATTGTAATCACTACTTTGCAATGGTATACTTGTTGAAAAAGAGTATAAAGTTATCGGACATGAAAAAATGTCTCTGTGTCTGATAAATTTATACTGTTATAGGGGCTACTCTTTTACACGGAGAGCATATACAGATACGCCGTGTATTATAAATAAGCTAATTAGGATAAATCACTTGTTAGTATAGCTGCGTGTTATTAATTATAACCACGTAAGCAAAAGAGAGGTGGTTAATTAGATTTGGTTGTCGTTATCTAGAGGATGACCTCCCTCGATTAGACAAGAGAACAACAATTGAAACAATAACATAAACTAATAGTGTCAGCTTCAATTCAAACAAATTTACGTTTACAGAATTTCAAAAGCGGTATTATTATTGATTCATTTCATCATGATGACGATTTTTGTGAAACGAGCACAATGTACACGCCTGATCTGCACCACCTAGCGTCTCTTCCTGTCTTTGTCTCCCTATATCTAACGTCCTTCAACTTCCATGTGTATAGGTTTAATCTTTCTTGATCATTTTATCTTGATCTCTTGTCCGGATTTCCGTCTTTTGGACAGTCCCGACATTCCAGAAAGCTGTTTCCCTGAATGACAAGATTACCACTCAGCCTTTATTTGTATCACCTTCTATATGTATATAAAATTCTGTCAACTTCGTTACTCGGAAAGCATAAACTAGCTATCCAAACACTGCATACATTCAGACATAAGGTGATCTTAATTATTAATGGTCCTTACAAATTTGGACTGCATTTTGAGTAAGGTGCAATCATTATCTCTAGTTACAAAGGATCCCAGTAAAAAAAACCCATCTACGTCTGACCTAATTCCGTTCACAGTGACTGACCATAAACTAGCATGTGAGAGGTACATCTAAACAAACATTTCCGTATCTCTCTGCATACGCTACTACATGAATCCTTTGACATCCAACCTAGTCTGGTCCACTCAACAAAACGCATGCTATCGATTACTATTAAAAAATTCACTAACTTCAAGCTCACGGTAATCCATAACCTACAAGATTTTTTAAGCACAAAAAATTAGTTATAAATAAGGAGCTACCGTTAACTCAAGATA
Organism: Potamilus streckersoni; assembly: GCA_016746295.1. Classification (NCBI taxonomy): domain Eukaryota; kingdom Metazoa; phylum Mollusca; class Bivalvia; order Unionida; family Unionidae; genus Potamilus; species Potamilus streckersoni. The sequence continues at coordinate 475,948 of JAEAOA010001447.1, forward strand.
TACCGTATTGTCCTAACAGACAAAGGAAAATAATTCATATAACCCGATGAAATCCTACACATCCCAAAATTTGGATCGCATGCAATCAGCCAACTCTATCAATGAGCTAGTAACTAAAATAAGTTAAGGAAATAAAATGCATAAACAACTCAAGCATATCAACAGATTACCATCAAATCGAATAAACGATACATATCATGGATCCCAGGCATGTCAAACACATTTGCATAAAACAAAACAAATGGAAAATTGCATTAAAAATTAAAATGGCGTACCTTAATGCTGTTCTTTTCAAGAAAATGTGCGTCGCAGCACTAAAGGATTGTCTTTCCTTACAAGACAGCCACCTGGTCTCTTTATTTGTCTTAACGAGGAAAGAACTACTCTTTTGTTTTTCCCAGGAGTCAAACGAGTCTTGTTTCTTTTGCAGGAAAATCTCCGACTGAGAAAATTCGCCCAAACGTGTTACTTTAAATTCAACATTTCTTTCAGGGTGCACGTCTTAAGTTAAAATGACCAATCATAATATTAACCTCAGGATAATTATTTCTTTCGTCCGATTAGACAGCCTAGAATCCGAGAAATACGACACATATCAACTTGCTTTTGTCAAATGACTATTCGACATGGCTTTTCAAATAATCGGTAAGGTCGGTATATTAATGTTTACTTTCCCAGGACAGTTTTGCAATGCCCGGACCAATTCTAAATTAGCCGTAGATGCTGGGCTCTCCCTCTACCACGAAATGTAATAACTGACATAGGAAAAGCCCAAACTGAATCTTCACTTAAAACCTTGCTGGCTTGACTGTAATAAAATTTTAATGTACAATGTGTTTAATTTTAAGGTTCAATACTTGCTTAAAATTCGACACATTCCATTAATAAACACTAGAAATGTGGCACGATGTCCCAACCAGTCACATTATCCTTACATCAGATCAACCTGTCCTAACACTAACCTCTTAATGCTGAGCACCAAGCAAGGCCACTATTAGTACTATTTATGTAAGTCTTTGGTATGAGTAGCCGGGGATCGAACCCATGACCTCACTTATCCGAGGAAAACGCTCTAACCCCTGAGCCATCGGACCCGTATAACACTAGTATGCGATTTCTTCTATAAAGCCTAGGTGAAATAGATTATGGTTTTGTATTCATGCCACCAGATCGTACTTCATTTCAATTCCTTATTGTCTTATGTAATCTGTTTTTGATGATCTAATTCGAAAGAAAATTCCTTTCCAGGTCCGTTTTTTGATGCTGTTAAAGTTATCGTATTGTAGAGCAAATTGGATTGAGGCATTGATATTCTTTGCTTTGAAAAAAAAATACCCCCAATCCCTCCCAATTTGTTCTTCGTTTTAGGCTTTGAGTTCGATGCGATGAAAAGTAAGCTTTTCAACACGGAGCAAAGCTTACTTTTTGATTTTTTTTTGCAGGTTGAAATCTTTGACAGAAGAGAGTATGGCATGGTGGGGTGCTAATAATATTGGAAGTAATCTGAATGAATGGCAGTATCCAGTAAACGAATTTTCTTGGGGAGATGGGAATCTTGAAAGTAAGCTTAAATCTCTTGAGTATGTTGGAGAATTTAATTTTTCTCATCAAGTATGGAACAACGCCACCGCTTTAGTAGATGAAGTTCTGAAGAAACTATTGGTTGAAATCAACATACATGCATCCAGATTTGAGGGCCTTGTATTTGACAGGTATATAAAGCAAGGTAGTGCTCGAGAAGGTCTGAAAATTAGAGCCGCCGATGAGTTTGATGTCCTTCTAGAATACCACATCGAGGGTTTACGTATGCAACCAGAATCTATTTCGGATAGTCGGGGGCCAATTCCTGGTCTTGGAAAAATGAAGATTCTGAACCCTGATTACGAGGTCGAAAACCGCTATGCAACATGGCTTCGGAAGAAAATCATTAGCGTGAACAGAGGGAGCTACTTCTTGAATTCCCGTATCCTCCACGAGGCAGTGTTCGAGTCGCTTTTGGATAAATGCAGAGAAAATATCACGGGAAGCGACAGACAGAGAATATCTTTTGCAATATTACGGAGCATGAATCCGCCGTCAGTCAACCTCACAATCAAAATTACTCAGAAAACGGGTGGACTTTTCTTTGGAGTCACAGACATACCTGACGTCATCGACATTGATGTTGTTCCCGCTATGATACTTAAAATGGAAGAAGCTAAGGGCACCAGCGGTTTCATTGAGTGTCCAAGATATGCAGTTGTCAAGTGGATGGAAGAAAGTCAGGCCAGAGCTTCGCAATTTGAGGATCCAGCAATGATTTGGCGTCTCTGTACCTCTGGGTACGAGAAACACTACATGGATCTAGCCCGGAATGACAAAGACAAGCGTTATATCATGACTGCCTGCAGGATCATTAAAACGTTTATGAGCAAAGAGAAAGAAAAAAGTCGTATGAACCAACTTCCGCTACCTATCAGTACGTTTCTCCGCTCCTTCTACTTGAAGAACATTGCATTCTATTGCATGCTTTTCATCAAGCCTGTTAGTGGAGTTCAAGAAGCTCTAGGCCATTTTCTTGGATTCTTGAATGCTAGCTTGGAGAAGGGGAATTTACCACAGTTCTTCCATGGCAACAACTTCCTGAAGGATGATTTTCCATCATGTGCGCAGGGAGGACGGTTCAATCTGTTTGAGCATGCCTCACCAGACACCCTCATTAATGTTCGCCGCTCCTTTGGTTATGTCCTGTCACGCTTGTCGGGGATGTATGATAGTAGAGCCTTCGAATCTGACGCTTGCGCAAGGTTTCGGGATTATCTTAATCGCTAGAGTTGAATGTCACTAGCATTATCAATGTCTTGAATATTTTATTTTTATGATGCTAATTTCAATTTTACAAGCGATCGATGTTAGAAGAGATAGATAGAAAATGAACCATTTATATCTCCATAGAAACCAATATTTGAAGAATAATTTCTTATTATCTAGTTTGCAATAATGCAGTAGTTTTAATTGGAAATTTATATAAGAATATTTGAAATATCAAATGGAATTTCTGTTATGTACTATCACCAGAGTATGACCATTAAAACAGGACTGTTGAAATTGATAAACGATGGACACTAAAGCTTTTAAATTAAATTCATGTTCCTTGTGTCTCAACTACGAACACACAAGTTTCCTTCTTTTCTTAAAATGATTTCTGAATGACTTTTAGATTTTCAAATCTGTGACTTCTTTTTACACATTTCAATATTGATTATTGCGTAATTGATCCATGCTCATTTGGATAGTTTTCTTAACGGCTATGTAAGTTCTTTCGTTGCCATCTTTCAAAGACTCAAGACTGTCCTCAACACTTCGCTGTATTTTTATTCTAATTTTCTCACAACATGTGTACTTTTATCCACAGCTATTAATTTTGTCGCTTTTTAAACCATGCATCATTTTCTCATATGGATTTCTTTTCCACTGTAACTTTTCAGGTGTGCTCAAGATTTTATATTCTGCGCATTGTTTACTCAGATGCCAAACCAGTAATTTTTCCTGATGCATTTCTTTCACTTTCTTAGACTTACACAATTAAACTATTTCGCAATTTACATAATTCATTCCTTTGCTTTTTTCACCTTTTTACATCCAACCCCATCTTTTTTTCGATTATTACTACGTTAGACCTGAGATACAACCTATGGCATCACTGACCGTCACTTTTCAGGATGTACTAATTTCACAATAGAAATCTGGAAGGCGCATTAAACGAACACACTGATATACACTTACACGCATATTCTGCATTTTCGTACATGTCATACATTGCCAAAACGTATCGTAAACCTTGACTCAAATCAGGGTACTCATTTATGTCAACCTTTATGTTATGAAAGTAAAGGTTCTATTTACAATGGTGACGATTAAATTAAAATTTATGTTATGAGAGAAAATTTAAGAACAAATGATAATATGATAAATCCCTCTAAATTGTATTAAAACTAACTCTTCTTTGGACTCATTTTCATTAAACTATATTGGGAGTAATTTCCATTAAAATATATGTAGATTAACTTTATTTAAAAGAGCTATATTCTATGTTAATAAAGATTGTTTCCTTACAACTAGAGCAAGTCTCATTCTTATATGTGTAAATTTACTTAACAAATAATCTTTACAATCAAGTAAAAATCCGCCTCTATATCTAGTAAAATTTTTCCGCATTATATATGTATAAGCTGAACCCACCAAGCAAGCACAGAAGCCTCTCCATGTTATATATGTATATTCTAAACTAGGCTAATAATAACACTCACTGACAAAGTTCCTGGCCTACTGTCTGACCTCTAACTTTAATTGGTTGATCATAATACGAAGTCAGAAGTAATAAGAAAAAGAACATGCTGTTCTGTGAGGACAAGACTGGAACTTTCTAGTTTGGAGCACGCCGTTTACGTGTGACGCCAGTGTAAAGGCATTAGACTCAAGGCATTACCAAAAAAGGTTAGAGGTGTCTTGAACTAACTATAAATAACAGCCCCAAAACGCTGGCCTCTCACTTCTCGTTCCGTCAGCACTAGAAAGGATTCCTCTTATGTTTTACAGGAGAGAATGGTTATGTTAAAAATTTTTTAGAGAATAAGTACCTTTGAAAGTTAAAGATTTATGATTGTAACCTTTATGGTTGCAATGTTCTTGTGAGTTCGTTTTTAATTCTAATATAATATAATGTATGTGTAATTGTTTTTAAGAACTTATATTTGTATTTATGATAATGGTAAAAAGATTAAAATGGTTTTTGATTTCATGTTAGATTTAATTTGGAAATTTAAATATTCTTTAAGGAATAAAGAATAATGTTTTATAATCTATTCTAAACTAGTATTTTATCCCAAATAAAATAAAATATATTTCTTCAAGACGATTGTTTCATTAATCGCAACTATTTTATAATCTTTAATTTGATCAGGATCTATTATCTGTAACATTATTCTAAAATGCAAAAAGCTAAGAATATACGAAGTTGGTAAACTTGAAAGGAAAAGTATTATATGCATTTTGTATATTGTTCAATGTAAAGGCTTTTGTGCCTTTGGAATGTAGTACCGTATATCACCTATATGAATAAACTCACTTCCCGTAGCTTCAACACTAGAAAGGATTCCTCTTGTATTTATTACAGAATCTTTGGTACTTCCCCGCTAGCCAAGCATCCCCAAAGGAATGTAGCGGTGTTTACATTATTATGCGTGACACCTCTTTGAGAGAGTTCGTACTCTCCCATTTTCTCTCTATCTTTCCGTCTGGCCATGGAATAGAACATTGCTAAGTGTTTCCGAAATGGATCCAAATAAGTTTAATAATAAACATTTTTGTAAAATTTATTATGGGTAACTATGTATCATTCATTGTAGGTGAACCTCTCGCAAAGGACCAATTTCATATTTGTTCGTATGTATTTTGAATGCTGAGCGTGGCAGAATGGATTTCCAGATGTCATTCCGTTCACGAATTTCTGTTTTACATGAATGAGATACATATAGCAACATAAATTTGTATTGGTAGAAGAGGTTTACTTGTTGCAAACTCGAACTATCATGTGTTGTGTTATGCTTCACATAATTTTGTGCACAGCCTGATTAGAATCGTTACAAAATACAAATCCATATCGTATGAGTGTGAAACCGTCAAAATAAATCTGCTTTTTACACTGCCTGTGATGTTTGTGAACAGTTGCAAGTTGTCACTGATATTTTATTGTTTGATCATCGATTTGTTTGATTCCAGTGATTCGTTCCTGGAACAATAAAAGCGTATCGTTAGGGAAAGTATTGAAAAGATTGATAGAAGTGAAGCGTTTTTAAATTAACCAGTCTTAATTTTGCAGCATTTTCCTGAGACGAATTTAGTAAATATATTTGTGAATTTGGTAAATAAATTATATTAGTTAACTTTTTCCAAATAAAAAGCATAAAAGTGGATAATTATATTGAACATTTGCGAATACATTTGAGCTCGTCAGATTACCACCTACCCCTCTCCAGAAATGCCAACATCTTTCTTGTTTAATTATCTTTTGATGATTCAATTATCGTTAAAGTACGGGACTAAGTCAAAGCGCTGCATCGGTCACTCTGTTGCATTATTTCAGTGTCTCTTAAAGATCTCCGTGATCTTAAATGTCAAACATTTGCCATACGTACAATTCCAGGAACAGTATGACATATTGTAATGTAATGTCGAATATTTAACGTGGAAATGCATGGACATGTAAGAAATCGGACAACGCCTTATGATCTTTTCATATGTGCACAAATAACTGATATATGGGACGTTCACAGAAGAACTGGAACAAAATCATAATCTATCTAAACATTGAGTTCTTAAGAAAATAATGGAGATTCACAAATAAAGTGATATTCACTGATGGCCTAGATATGCCGTGTATAGCAAACAGTTGAATAATTTACATTGCATTGAATATTACTGCTTTTAATGTATTACGTCGTCGTACTCGCGGTCTCTCTTTCAACTACAATCTTAGAAGAGATTATTTCGTTTAGTTTGGAGCAGGAGCTGCACCTTACAATTCTTGCGTTTAAAATATAGTCCGAGACGCGAGCTGAATTATAAATGCCTAATTCTATAAGAGTAACATTTTAAAGTAGGTGTTTTTATAAAAAGTAATTTAATAAGTACATATCAGTCCAAATTAATAGAATATTGGCACATGTTTGCATTATTGTAATTCCGATATAGATTTATGTGTCATATAACATGATTTACTAGGTCAGGTTAGAAGTGGCATATGCAAAGATGTCGATAAAACTATTTGCAATGCTTCTGTTATTCTACTATGGACATGCATTATTTGTTATGGCAATAAAAGTAGCACTCCGATTATTGGATATTCATGTGAAGGGATGATAGCTAGATTCCAAACTTGTGTTAAATGTAGACTAAAGATGTAGATGAGTATTGTAATTCCAGATTTAATGGTCTGCTAGTGCACTCACAAGACTTTCGCTTATATTATAAATTTAATCTTCACGAAGCGATTTGTATAGGTATTGTCATGTACCTCATCATTAAGTAAAATAATGACTACAGAACATCGATTGTTTATCATTGGAGGCAAAACGCTCCTAGCTGATTTCGCGTTAGGTAATTTCTGTAAGGCAATGCGGAAGTGTCTGGAACACAGCTTTCCAACTTTCATTGTAGATACGTTTAAGAAGTGGAGCCGTGTGTGAAACAAGATGGCAAAAAGGTGCATTGTTGGAGGTTGTCGCAATACAACACGAGAGGGAGTGAGTTTGCAATCATTTCCTATTAATCCTGTTCAAGTAAACAATGGATTAAGCAGATGCGATCGACAAGAAAAGATTGGACTGAGCCGACTAGTGACAGTCGAGATAGTCAAGTTGTCTTTAGCGACCACTTCAGAGAAGACGACTTCGATCCAGCCTATAAAATGAAGAGTCATTTGGGATTAAGACGATTTGACGATTCCTGCCAAATGCAGTTCCAAGTGTGTTTTCTCGCCAGATAACCCAGAGTACATGCACTTCTATGTTCTGATTTCAGTGATAATGATCAATGAAAACATCGCACGGTCATTCTTGTCAAGTCGAGAAAGTGCATAATAGCTTTGATGGGGTTCGATGATTTAATTATGCAAATTTCTTTTAGATGTTTTCTCGAAGCACATTTAGTCGTGGTCAGCGTGACATATAATAAGTAAGACTGATGTATGTGCTAGGTTCGCAATAAAGTAGTAGCCTGCAATTGTTAACCTCTCTTGTTTGGGGCCATGTTCGATTTTTAATTACGACCTGCTATAACAAGGGTTTGAAATATAGAAGAGCCGATGTGTAAGGGTATGTAGATAATCTTACACCATATGCAATAATTGTCATAAAATAAAATTGTCTAGGATTAGTTATTGATAAAGGCAGAATAGAGAGAATTATTCTGACTTTGATGGGAGTAATAAATTTGGTGGTTGGGGAAAGTCAATATTGACACGTTAAGCTAAACGATTGAGTGTGCTTGCCTGTCGAAATATAATGTTTGTGGTATTCGCTCTAGGGAAATTAGACATTCCTAGTTTCCGTGTGATGCTAAGAAGTATTTCTCTTTATCTAATCGTCCCAGCGACTTATGTCTGGAATGTGGCTGGATAGTAAGTGCGTGTCTCAATAAAACACATGGAAAAATAGCTCCATATGTAAACCACGCTGTGAAAAAAGAGAACTGACAGCCAAGTTACGGTAGAGGCTGCAGAGATAGAAAGAGAAACGGAAAAAAATATGTTACCAACAATAAAATTTTAAGGACCGGAAGCAATCGTGTTTTGCTGGTATGTCTAATAAATGAGTTCAATCAATCATGATGAAAATTATTATATCGGTATAACAACGGTTAATTGCATTACGCATAAATTTTGCAATTCTACTTCTAAGAGAAAGTATATCATTCAAATGTCATGTTGAATTTCATTATGTTATGTAAATTGTTTTGGAATTAGACGGTTGTATTTTACATACGGGTAGCTCGTGCTTTTCTTGTTTATATCCTTGATCAGAACGCTGCCATTCCATCCATTAATTTCGTATTTTATTTTACTGTATACTCCATCAGGGCAATAACATCGTGGTCGATCATCTAGATAACATAACCAAAGCATCACCTAACAAATGGGACCATCCACCTAACATATGATTCTCCTCCGGCGGAGTGCACCACATATATCAAAACAGAAAAGGCTGACAATATTCCGATTGTAACAATTTAACTCAAGACTACCACATGCAGGGTAAAAACAATAATTTCTGCAAGTAACATAATTTTCCTACATCAGTTATATATTTGAATGTATGTATGAATGAACGTGTACACACACACACACACACACACACACACACACACATATATATATATATATATATATATATATATATATATATATATATATATATATATATATATATATATATATATATATATATAACGTATGCGTAAGCTGTACATGTCAAGTCGTCAAAAATAATATAATTTAAAAAATGTCTTTGGTAACTTTCCCTCATTTACACTTGGTGCGTAAGTAACCCTCTGCGTCAACAATTCGTGTATATTTTATAAATATACAGTACGTCATAACGTTTCATAAACTAATTGATTCTTGAAGCAATTAGTGGCCTTTGAAGAAAATACTTCACAAAAATGGAGATTTTAAAACAAATTTTCCACTAATAGATCATTAGTATTCATATTGACAAGATCGCCTTCTAAGCGAGCATTGTGTGGCTTATTATTTTAAGAATGTAGTACGTAGTTTATTGCCATTCTTGTGCATTTACATTCATATGCATATAAAAAGGCAACGAGTGCCAAATTCACCTCGTAAGAAGGTGTTTATGTCGAAAGTTTCAAGCCACAAGGCATCCTACTCTCATACCCTTCTTTCACAGCCCTCTTTTACCCTCTCCTTTCCACTAACAAAAGGGCCCGAAACAGGTGCTAGTGAAAGCACACTAGCAAACACCTGAGTGGAATCCAGAAAGCAAAACACCCGTGTTACAAAAGACTTTCCACAATAAGCCCTAAACCAAACTTTCCTTTTCACCCACCTTCTTCTAACTCCCCAGCTGACAAATGGGCCCAAAACAGGGTCAAGAACAACAAACTAGCAACACCTGGGTGGAATCCTATGTACAACATACCTGTGTGATACAAAGATTCTCCATCGTAAGCCCTTCTCCATCTTCCTTCTGTGCCACTCTCAACTCCAACTAACACAATGGGACTAAAACATAGGAAACCATACTAGCAAACACCTGGTTGGAATCCTAGCAACATCAAGCCTGTGTTGAATACAGATTTTCCATCAGGAATCCCCTTCTCTCACCCTCCTCTTCCTTCTTTCTCCCACTGCATTATCTAATCGAGAGTCACTTCTATTGGCAATCGAAGGTCTCATTCGATTCCACTTCTACATATAACTACCTTGATCCATTGGACTCTCCGCCATAACAAAAACTAAGACTAATGATGCGTGATCCCCAAATCGCACGGTTGCTGACACCCACCTGATTGGCATAATTTTGATAACGGAATTACGCTTAGTACATAAAATTCGAAAAGAGAGTAGGCAATCTTCATCTCAAAACTTTGGTTAATTGCAAAGGAGACTTACATAATACTGGGGATAGTGAACAACTCATTTTATTGAGTGTCGAATACAAGAGGGATAATGGAAATCCCAACAATAAAGCATCGTTATTTGGCACAAAAACTCTTCGAGAAACAGCCAGTTTTCTGTATGATAAGCGTATGTCCTCAGATTTTGAGGTATGGATGGCCAAAGAATGAGAGCTCTGGACTGGACTTTGTCTATTATTTTCTCCAATTTCTATACTTAAAAATCCTTTCCATTTAAGAAGTAGTAAGTACATTCATATGCATATGAAAAGGCAACGAGTGACAAATTCACCTCGTAAGAAGGTGTTTATGTCGAAAGCTTCAAGCCACAAGGCTCACAATACTGCCCACACTCGCTTCCTACTCTCATACCCTTCTTTCACAGCCCTCATTTGTACTTTCCACAAGGGCCCGAAACAGGTGCTAGGCAAAACGCACTAGAAAACACCTGGGTGGAATCCTGAAAAGACTTTCCACAATAAGCCCTTAACCAATCTTTCCTTTCCACCCACCCACTTCTAACACCTGAGCTAACAAAAGGGCCCAAAACAGGGGTCAAGAACAGCAAACTAGCAACACCTGGGTGGAATTCTATGTACATCATACCTGTGTGATACAAAGATTCTCCATCCTAAGCCCTTCTCCATCTTCATTCTGTGCCACCTCAACTCCAACTAACACAAGTAGACTAAAACATAGGAAACCATGCTAGCAAACACCTGGTTGGAATAATAGCAACATCAAGCCTGTGTTGTTGACAGATTTTCCATCAGGAATCCCCTTCCCCTACCCTCCTCTCCCTTCTTTCCCCCACTGCATTATTTAATTGAGAGGCACTTCTATTGTCAATCGAAGGCCTCTTTCGATTGCACCTCTACAGATGACTACCTTGATCCTTTGGACTTTCCGCCATCAAAAACAAAAAAGACTAACGATGCGAGCAGCAGGGAGGGCGAACCCTACAAATTTTTGCGACAAAATCGATTAAAGCCTCAGAATGCCCAATGGAGCCTTCCTACGAAATCTCATATTTCAACCAAAAAACAAAATAAAGGCCCCATTTTACAAATGGAGCCTTAGCGATTTTGTCGTAAATATGTTGTCATAACCACCCTCAAATTGCTGCCAATAATTGCTATCATCTACGTCGCAAAATATGTTGTCATAGCCCTCCCTGCTGCTGGAAGGATTTCAGGGTTAATACAAATGATTTAACCGAATATTTGATCAAGTCCAATACGATATCGTGACAGAGGGTCGTGTAAATTTATTGCTATAAATCCATGTGGGACTGACTGAGCATGACTAAAGTAATTTTTGAATCCATTGAAGTCCATATCGGAACACCATGTCTGTCAAATATTTCGTAGCGTATGTGTATCAATGCCGTTGAATACAGCAAGAATATTGCAGTTATCGCGAATCACTTTTGGAATCTGAGTGTAGCGTTGAGTGACATATATCACGTCAGTGTTTTTATGCCTACCTCGTGAAAATATTCTAGCAGGGTTCTTTTGATTATCTAACATTACATCATCGTACACTACAAGATTGTTTATGTTTCTATCGAGGTCATCTACGCTAGGCGCATCATCAATATCTGTTATAAAGTCGATTACACTTTCACCTTTAATTTCTGATGCATTCTCATTATAATCTTTTAGCACTTCATAGCACCGTTGATCATCTACGGATGGAGCAACTAAATATAATTTATCTCACTTCATAAATCGCATTATCAAATTAAGCAGCAATTGTGTTTTACCCGATCCAGATGGTCCGATTATAATGGCACGGACAGAATTCGGAAGCGCTGTGTGGTGCTTCACCGGTTCTCTTCTTTTAGTCGCTGAAAAATCAATTATATTCATAACGCTATATATAAATTATGGATCTATATAGTGTTAAATGTAAAAAGCGTACTAGTACAAATGATGCGACGACGATTACAACTAAAAATAACAGATCGGCACTTACTGGTAAGTGTGTAATATGTGGTACAAAAAAATTTCGATTTATTTTTTTTAAAAAAAGCGACACGGAGGTGATATCGCAGCCAAATTGGGAAAATTCCCCGGAACCCCATGGGCAAAATACCCTGGAGAAAAACACCTCCAGGATATAGCTACTGTGGTCCCGGAACGAGATTAGATCTCAGACTTGATGATCAAAATCAGCCCCGGCCTGGTGAGTATCCGATAAATGCTATTGATAAGGCATGTCATGCTCATGATGTTGCATATAAAAGCAATAATTTGCAACAAAGACATCTCGCGGATGTAAAATTAATTCATGCGTTAAATGCTATTCCCGATAAATCCTTCAAAGAAAAACTGGCTTCATGGTTGGTCAAATCAGCTATGAAAGGCAATTGATGTTAGGTGCTGGTAATTGAAAACATATTATTTTTATAGTATGAAATCTATTTATTATTCACCGAAAGGATACTGGAGGGGTAAAGCAGCAATCAGTAAATTCGCTAAAAAGTGAAAAAGTCCACTGCGGAAGATTGGTTATCCAAACAAGCTATATGGCAAATTTTTCTACCACCGCCTAAACAAATGAATTATTCTCATTTTGATGTTACCGTACCCAATGAAGTTCATCAGGCTGAGTTATTGTTTTTACCACATGACCATGGTTACAAATACGCGCTAACTGTAGTTGATATTGCGAGTCGATTTAAACAAGCAGAACCATTGAAAACAAAGTCAGCTTCTGAAGTCGCTTCTGCATTTGAAAGGATTAATCGACGAGGTCCTCTAAGATGGCCAAATCTATTACAAGTTGATCCTGGCAAAGAGTTTCAAGGTGCTGTTCTATCAACAATGAAAACTCATAATGTTACAATACGACGGGGACATACTGCGTTACATCGTGATCAGGCAATTGTAGAACGATTTAATCGAACTCTTGCAGAACGGTTAGTTGGATATCAATATACAAAGGAATTCATCCAAGAAAAACGATCTCGTGAATGGGTCAAAAGGTTACCGAGTGTAATTGCAGCGTTAAATAACGAGATTACTCGAACTATTAATATGAAACCAAATATTGCAATAAAAAAAATATATATACCCGAACAACCACAGCGGTTTAACACCCAGCCACTTCTCGGTGATGTTACTGTGAGATATTTATACGAACCAGGAGAACCTGAAGGTGGTAAAAGAAGAGCTACTGATCTTATATGGAGTGTTACTACGCATAAAATTTCATCCATAACGCGATCAACTGGTAGACCTCCAATCTACAGATTGGATTCAACTGTACTTCAGCGTGGTTTTACACGCGAACAACTACAAATCATTCCGGACGATACTCAATTACCGCCACATGGTCTTAACTAGCTCCGTTACGTCTATTACATTCAAGACAGGTCAACATCACATTGTTTCTGACATGACCAAGACTGTTTTTTTTTCTGTCTACGATGAATTGTCAAGGGTCTTTATCCGAATACTGCCAGTGCATTATACAATTGCAACTGGCGCAGTGATTATTCTGTTGTTCTTTTAATGCGATTATTATTTCAGCACCAATATCAAATTCTCGTTGTTTTTTGTCCTGCTGTTTGTAACCAGAGAGTTTTTTTTATTAATGATGCTAATATCAGTGCTATCAACGTTTGCATTATAATCATCATCGAAAACAATCCTTCGTAGTTGATTTATTCGTCGTAGTCTGGACACTGCGAGATGGACTAAATTTGACCATTTAATGCGATTATCAACTATCCAAACAATTGTATCCGTGATGGTCAATCCTCGTGACGAGTGTATTGTTGTTACATAACCAAGCGTCCATGGTGATTTATCAGCGCATAATGCATCTTCTACAGCATTGATATTAACTAGCACAATATCATTTAACACTAGAATCTGTTTCTCCGTCTGGCCTGGAATTTCAACTTCAATATTCTGCTTTCGTGTATCCGATGGTCTATAACACAACGGTACTGGAAACGTTGGGAATTTTTTCTTGTGTAGCTCAAACAATTTTTTCTGAAGTGCGTCTCTGACTATCTTTCTACTTGCTACTACAAAATCATTTGGTCTCCATGTTTCCCAAAAATCATTCATAGGTGTTTCAGAAATTATTTCACGCGCTACTTCACATTGAATTCTATCGGGTTGTAATCTAATTAGTTTTTAAAACTCACGTAACTGCTCATCGAGTGCTCTATAGTCAGTATCAATTTCTTCGTAATAATCAACAAATCCTTTTAACCAATTATGTGGACTTCTACCAACAAATGGTGGTGGTTGACCATGATCGCCGCACAATATAACTTTTGTATTATTTTGCAATAACCAATTAAGAAACATTTTTAATACATCTTCTGAAACAGTACATGCTTCATCCCAAATAATAACCGCAGGGATAAATTTCTCACCCATTCGCTCAGGAGTCCAAGCATCGCCCTTTTATCGAAAAAACTATGATACGCGCAAGCTTCAACATTTCGTTGTTTTATCTCTCTCGCTAGTCTATGGGTTGGTGTGAGTACAATCATGGACGTTCTCTCTCGATATAATTCTATCACACGTGTTGTCTTTCCAGACCCACCACAACCGTTTAAATAAACTGTTTTATATCTACAAATTAGATCTGATATCGATGGTGCTTTAGACATAGAAAATTCTTCGGATTTTTCACTGATAGAATTATCGTTTTTCAGGTAACTGCTTTTAATCTCAACGTCTGCTGATTTAAAATAATCGCATTGTATTTCACGTTTAATTCGCCATGTTCCCCAAGTCTCTTCGATATTAGTAAATTTAGTTACCTCTTTGATATATTTTTTATCGACATACATTGAATCAATTGCAACTCTAACTGCTCTACTAGGAAATCTATTTATCATTGCAAATAAATTGATAGTTGCATAAACCAGCATAGAAGCTCTCAAATGTAGATATGCAGAGCTATCTCCATCACTATAAGTAACAACTCTTCCTAACTTTGTTCTATTGGACAAAAAGGCTGTTTTACAATTTGCGTACCTATTTTTCTCTACTGCATCTTTAATAACGAAGTCGTATTCGGCATCATCTATAATCAATCGTGAGGATTGTCTTTTAAAGTTGATTTTTTTTATACCTTGTGAAAATTTACAGATTATTTTTCTGCCGAGATCCTTTGCTTCACTATTTCGTTGATTAAATATCTTTTTTGACCATTCAATGATGTCCTCCTCGTCAGCATCAATATGTTTTCTAGACTTATCGATTATACTATCAAGATATTCTGGTTCTGGTAACCAGACATTGGTTTGTTTTCGATATGAGATAATCGCTTCGCTGACAATCAACGAAACTAACATTTTACAATCAATCATATATCGCAATAACACTATTGGTAACCACATCCTTTCAGCTATTTGTCTACCAATCCAAACATAACAACACGGATGAAGTCCTTCAGCGAATTCAAATGATACTATGCGAGCAAAACCGGTCAAATCAAAATCAGGCAGTGGTCCATTAATAGCAACGCGAGTCATTTCATGTGTGGGATGTCCAAACCGTTTAAAATACTCACCAGCGAATCCATATCCTAGAAAACTTCCTGGATAACAGGCAACGATATCAACTGATACCATACTTTCACGATTGTACTTAACGTTCCATTGACCGCCATGATAATATTCCAGACAGCTGGATTGAACATCCTGTAAAAACTCTTTTCGTGTTGGTTTCCAATTATTTTTCTTTCTTGCAAAATGAGCTGCAACCGATGGAATTGTAAAACA
The DNA here is from genome assembly GCA_016746295.1 of Potamilus streckersoni. Taxonomy (NCBI): domain Eukaryota; kingdom Metazoa; phylum Mollusca; class Bivalvia; order Unionida; family Unionidae; genus Potamilus; species Potamilus streckersoni. The sequence continues at coordinate 491,879 of JAEAOA010001447.1, forward strand.
ATTTGTAAGTAATTGCTCGTAATCGTCGGATTTTCCATTAAAAACGCTAGCGTTCTCACTGAGACTCATTGCTAGTTTTTTCATCCTATTATTGAGACTTTCAGTACGATATAATTCACCGTTAGGTCTCACAAATTGATTGAATTGACATTCTTCATCTTCAAAACTATGAAGTAGCCATACTGATACAGGGTCGTTTTTAAACAAACTAGCAATAGCATCGAATAATCTTTCTTCAGTGAGAATACCATCCTTGGAGAATTCTTCTGGGATATACTTCACTGTTCTGTTTCGCGGAAATATTGTAACCGCGAATGTCCATGCGTGTTTGTTATGATCAATAATTTTGATTGGAGCTCCGTTTTTATTGTATTTCGATTCGTATAATACTTCACCGGTTATCGTTGAAACGGTTATCGGAAATCTCAGCGACTTTTCCAATCTAGCTATATCGGAAATAGTTGCTCCGTTCTCTTTCACTGTTAGCTCCCATTGATCTATTTTTTTACGTCTTAGATCGGTTAATTTATTCCCACGGATTGCATTTGTAAAGTGTTCTATTAGACGTTCTGCTACACAATTGAGTGGTTTTACCACTGACGTTGACTGTTTCATTGGTGCTAGTTTTCCGATGTCAGGTTTCTTATTTAACGGATATATCCCATAAACAATTGCTGTTTCAGAATACGCTTTTTCATAGTATGGTTTATCAATTCCAGTTAACAGCCCTGGTCTGGAATCACGGCTAACAATGACTGTTGTCCTATCTTTGAGAATTGGATCAAACTTGTCCCGTATGATCCAATCGCCCGATTCTAAATTGATAATGAATTTCACTCTGAGAAAATACCTTTTATTGTCAAGTTGTGATAGTATCATAGCTTCTGTTTCATCATTCATTCTAGCATCAACAACACCATCAATTTTAAATGTTGACCAGGTGTGTGATGCGCCGTCCTGTTTAAACTCATTAACACAATCTCGTATTTTTCTAATCAGACTTCTATTATTTATTCTCTCTTTTGGTAAGTCTTCGAGGGTTCTATCGAGATTGAATTTAATATTTTTATAAGGCTTGATTGTCGATAATCTCTTGAATTCTTCATTCATATAAATAAAGCAAACATTTAAATAGAAAATTTTGTTTATAAATAATGAATCACTGCAAATGGCTTATGATTGGATCAGTAACCCCATGCAATAAATCGTGTAGAGGTGAATTCTGTGGACATCACTTACAGAGCGTCAGAAATAATTCGACAGGCCCGGCCCCATGCATAAATTGTGGGGTGGGTGTGAGAGGAAAATCACAATTATGTATCAATTGTGGAGGTAAGCGGTTTAGAGAATTGAAACGGTATTATGATAAACGAATGAAAAACGCTATCATTGACCCTAACCATGACTCTTTCAAAGAAAAAAAATCATAAAAACCCCTCAAGACTACATTAATAGATTTATAAATAAAGCAAATGATGAATTAGACAAATAGTATTATTGTATATAAATGGAGCAAGAATTCAGACCTCACCCCAAACTTGTTAATTATGAAATATCTCGTGAAGGTGTTGTTAGACACTTTAGACTAAAGAAACCTTTTGGATTTGTTAATAATCAGGTATATTTGTGTTTTTCTGCTGGAAGAAAGGTATATCTCTGTCATGGGGCAGTCTTTGAGTGTTATATGGGACCGATCAAAGATGGCTGTGTTATTGATCACATTAATTCTGATACTCAAAATAATTCTCTTGAAAATTTGCAATGCATTTCTCAAAGTGATAATACAAGAAAGGGAAAGACAGGGACTTGTAAGTCAGTTGAAAAGAGACCAGTACAGTCATTTGATACAGCGACGAATGAAAATTTTTTTTTTCAATCAATGAATGCTGCAGGGAAATATTTTGGAATATGTATGCATTCAGTACGAAAAGTTGCTGAAGGGATTTATCAAACAGCTATCTCAAAGAAAAATGGACATAGAATAAAGTTTTCCTATTTACAAGATAACTCTCAATAGTGAGTTTTAATTATAAATAAAAATTTTTTTAATGATCTTTTTTTATGCTATTTGATGCTATTTTAGCCAATTGTTATGTCTTTTTTGCATGATTTTATGGTATATTATTACAATTCAGACCAATTACCATAGGGTAAAGTAGTCGATTTTCTGTGTTATTTTCCATAGGGAAAAACGCTAAAAGCGTTTCGCGTTAATATCATTTTATTTATTCTCAGTATAAGCTATTATGTACATATATTTTTTTACAATACTTATTCGCAATGTCCACGCATACCTGTATTAAAAAAAGTAAATGACAGTAGCTGGAACAGCCAAGGTCAGTAGCTGGAACAGCCACACACGATCGATAACAAACAGGTAGTAAATATGGTCGTTGTACCGGAACGCGCGTAAAACACTCTGTCAAGGTTCTATTAATAGATTTTTTAAAAATCCCAATTACGCACGTTAACAGCTGTTTAGATTTTGGATGAAAATGAAATTACTTTGTAATTACAAATTACTTTGTAATTTCCACTATAGTATTTTAATAACACAAATTAAAATACGATTGTATGTGAGGTCAAAATAGTAAAGCACATTACATGTAATTCAGTTTTTTAGTATAAATACATATAGTATAACACTGAAACTCATGACAGAGTTATGTCGTCATGAATCCATTATTATTACGATTAAATAAACACGTAATATTATAGAAATTAATAAACATTTTGCTATTATTTAACAGTTGTATTCCTTTCTTTAATGTTTTATTTAAATATTTAGTTTCCATTGAAATTACTACACAATTTTCACTATGAAATGCTAGGGAAATAAATACACACTCGTTTATCGACACTGGCCTTATTATCGCCTTATATATAATATGAGCTGTAAAAGCTTGGGGCTTTAAGCGAAGCCCAATTTACCAATCAAAACTACCCACGCCATTGTCATGGTGTGGTTGAGTTTTCTCAACTGCAACCATGGTTAATTTCATGGGTTAAATAAATTGGTTCTATAGATGTCAGTCTTGACTCCATCAGTCGCAATAGAGCAACAATTACTATCGTTTATGGACACAGGTGGAAAATCATTGCTAAGTTGGCTAACAACAACGACTGATAGGAAGCAGGATAATATAAATGGCAAATTTACATGGCACTTAGCATCAAAACAAGGTGTTTCAGCTCCACGTCATATCTTTATAGCGTTACAGGATGCAAATCAAGTGGGTCGTCAATCATCCAGTCATATGATATTTGATAAATTAGGAGTAAGTGAAGTTTTGTTGAAAATAAACGGACAACAAGAGCCAGCAGAGATTGCACAGCTTGACTATAATAACAACAACGTAGCACGTGTATATAATAGAATATTGTCGTTTATGGGTCGTGATCAAAATGTTGATACTGGTTTGCAAATATCGCAAATTGATTTTGAAAAACACTATCCGATTTATTACTTTTCATTGGAACAGCTTGACATGATGAGACAATTTGTTGTTGATATATACTTCAAAGCTCGGTTACAACGCCCTGCTGGTATAGCTGATTGTAGAGCAGTTGCTGTCATTCTCAGTGATAAATCAATGTTGTTAGAAGGAGTTGGCGGACGAATGAGACTTATTGATGCACCAGTGGAAAACATGTAGTTATAAAATCCATAGGATTTTCACAATAAGATCAATTAAAAGTGTAAATTATGTTTTAGAATAGAATGACATATAGTATTGTCAATGTCCAGTTGACTGATGGTCAGGTCAAGAAATTGAAATCAAAGTCGGCTAAAGAATGTTGAACCACAATAACGCTGAAATGTCCGGTGGTGCGCATAAATTATCATTGACAGATCGTCAAATAAAACATTTCAATGATGCGCTAAAAAAAAAACGAGGAGTTCAAATTGATTTTTCGAAAGCAGCAATCACCAGTATGATAATTTCAGGTGGTATATTCCCGCTGTTAGCTGCTATTCCAGCATTGATTGCAGCGGCTGCCCCAGCGGTTGCGAAGGCGGCAGCGTTAGGAGCCGTTGGTACTACTGCAGGAATGGCCCTGAAAAAAAGCTACTGGAAATGGCTATAAAAAAGGAAAGGGTCTAAGACTACCAGGAACCCCACACAATTTGTACAAGGGCGCGGGCCTAAGAATACCAAGAACGGCTTATTAGTGGAAAAATCCCTTGGATTTTCACCAATGTCCAATTTTGATTTAATTGATGCTGTAAAATCGTTATCAATAAAAAACTTTAGAAGAGTTTTCATGAGAGACCAATTACCGTCAAAACCAATGAAAAATGAAACGGGTATTATCAATCTTGATAACAGCAGCGGAGAAGGAACTCATTGGATCGCATATTCAATTGATCCACGTGGAGTTGTCTATTTTGATTCATATGGATTAGCTCCACCAAAAGAATTTATGCGATATGTATCTACAATGACAAAGTCATCCTTGGCTCCAATTTTTTATTCCACGCTACCAACACAACAGTTAAATGATTCACCGATATGCGGTCGTGAAGTATTAAACGTCCTTGCAGAGATATCTAGATTTCCAAGGAAACCACCACAAGTAGTTGTTAATGAATATACCAGAGGGCAATGGCAAAAACGCTAGCGTTTTCACCATCGTCAATGATTTAAATGATTTAGAAAAACGTTAACGTTTTCGTATAATGATTGATATTTGGGGACGACCTCTATCAGAGTAAAAAAAAAGAGAAACCGATAGTAAATTCGCTGTCGAAGATGTAAAAAAAATAATCGAAGATGAAATCGCCGAGACATTAAACTTGTCAAGTGTAGATCCTGGGGAAATAGTTGTATTTCAAGATCGTCAGGGCAAATTGAAATCTAGTAATGTTTCATTGGATGATATCTTAATACGAAGACGTGACGTCGTTGAAAATACAATAGCGTTATATTCAAACGATAGAAAACTCAAACCGGGGGTATTTGTTTCGACGATCACGGATAAACTAACAACAGTAGATAGCACAGCAAACGAGTTAAAATCACTTAATGATGAATATAACAATCATAAAGCTGAATTCAATAAATTCTATGAATTACAAAAGTCAATCGTAGACAAAATCGACAAACAGCTGCTAGAATTCCTTGGAAATCCACCAGTAACCACACCGAATATTGCAGAGATAAAAGCATCTATGTTGGAAATTGCAATACTTCAATCAAGATATAAAGAACACGTAAAACAGTTTTCAACATTTCGTAAAAACATTGTTGATAAATTTTTTGGAGGTCCACTTGATAAACTAGATATCAAACTTCCGGATATTAAAAACTTCATCGAAGAAATACCAGCGATTAATCGGCAATTAGAAGCAATCAACACGGATATTACAACGTTCAAAAACAATCTTCCGCTACTTGAAAAAATAAAGATTCCTTATGAGAAGAATATCATAAATATGGTATACACAGTTCTCTCTGGATCATTAGATTGGGAACCTAAAAAGAATACAATAACTCTCACTGTGTCAAACAAGTGTATTTATCGATTAACAATAGTGTCACTGAATCGGTTTATTATATCATCATCGACTTCATATGGATACAACAACGTGATTTCAACGACTATTGACGTGGGTGAATACGAACGGTTTACAATAACAAGCACTGATCCTAATTTAAATAAGACATCATTTGTATGGTACATGGAGTTTGTAGCTGATCTGAATTAGAATTTATAATAATTTGAAACCACTTGAGGTTTTAAAATCATATGACTCCGTCATCGCAATATCGCTATGATACCGTCAAAGAGTTTTTAACGAAACTCAAAACACTCATTGATGAGTATGAAATAAAAATTAAAAAATATCGCAGGAGAATTACCGCGATTGATGTTACAGTATACTCGGTATCTGGTATAATGGCCGGTGCTGGTATTATACTATCTTCAGTAACAATGGTAGCTCCGATTGCTGTCCCAATTGCTATTTCCGCGGTGACAACATTTGCTAGGATTGCAAATGCTATTACTAAAAAAATATCATCGTGTTCTCAAGAAAAACTTAACGACTATACAGTAAAACATCAAACAGTATCTAACGGTTACTCACAATTGTCCTCGTTGATGTCATCATCGATTGATGACACGATAATTACCGAAGACGAGTTCTCCGCGATGGTACGTATTTATGATACTGCGATTAAAAATGCTAGCGTGTTTTCATCTATTGCACAATTAGACATTGTAAATAATAATAATAATATCGCAAGAGATTCAATTACTTCAGCGGATAGCAGAAAATACTACTCCGCGGAAAACAAGCATGATATAAATATCGTCAACAACCCCTGAATTCCGTGTGAATTTCCCTTCCCCTGTTTCAGTAAAGGAAATCGCGTTGGCAAAATTACGAGTGTATCATAGTTGGCCTAATATCAGATCGGTTACATTTGGTGGTCAGAGACCTAATAATTCTCTGGTGTTTGCGTATAGGAATAAAAAAGATGACACTCCAGATTGGAACGTTGTTTCTATACCAACTGGGTCCTATCAAATTGAGCAAATTAATAATGAATTACAACGTAGAATAAAATCTATTACTAGAAGGGAATCAAAAATCGCGATAACAGTTCATGAACCAACACTATCATCTGCAATTGATATAAGCTCTCCTGGGTATGTTGTAGATATTTATAACAGTTCAATAAGAACAGTATTAGGATGGCCGGAAGATCCACCTGGTAGAAATGCTAGCACTTCCATACCCGAGCCGGTAAAGTCTGATTATATCACTGATAAGATAGCATCCGAGAATCCAGTAGAAGGTAATAGAGATCGCAGGAGTATATCTTCTAATCTCCTTGACAAGGCGATTCGTGAGAGGGTCGCGGCTAGCGCTTTAAGGGTCACGAAGGCGAAGATAGAGAAATGGGTGAAAGAGAGGGATGAAAAGGTGAAGGAGAAATTGAAGGAAGAGTTGAATAAAAAGTTTAATGAGGAGTTAGATGAAATTCGTATTACTGATAGATTCACAGCGATAAATAATGATCTTTCGTTATTGTTAGTATCTCTAAGATATGGTTCTCTCACTAAAGACGAAGTCTTCAGCGTGGTAGCTACATGTAATAAAATTATCGATGACGCATAAAAATATCATTCTCGAACCATTCAAGAAATAGCAGGTGATCCTGAATTAAGTAAATTTTTTGCAGTGAAATATAAAATCTTCGTTGAAGATATTCCAACGTTTAAACTACCAGAATATAACATACCAGAATTGAAGAGAGATCTCAGAGCGGCCATCGACGAGGGATTCAGAATAATCCCTGACGAATGGGAAAATAAACAACCCAAACCAACTATATTGACTCACAATAATTCTCAAAACGGCGACGGTAGACATATCGCACCGAACAATATGGACATTTCATCGGTGATCGCGCTTAATTTAACTTGTGATGTAATCGAAAGAAGCTATCAAATTAATCTCGAGCAATCAAATAAAGCCCGACAAGGTTACATTCTTTATTCATTTGCGCCAATATCTCCAGGATTTTTAATTGTTGAGAATCCGACTAATCCAGTCTATATGCAATGTCAAAATGATTCGCTAACTAGAATTAATTTTTACACTCACCGATCAGTCAAATAATTTAATTGATCTACGTGGTGAAGTATTATCGATTAGTCTGTTTGTGAAAAGCTAACAAATATTGGTTAAATCATTTGTATTAACCCTGAAATCCTTCCAGCAGCAGTGGGGGTTATGACAACAATGATAGGAATTATTGGCAGAAATTTGAGGGTGGTTATGAAAACATATTTACGACAAAATCGCTAAGGCTCCATTTGTAAAATGGGGTCTTTTTTGTGTTTGAAATATGAGAATATCGGAATATTGCTATGATACCGTCAAAGAGTTTTTAACGAAACTCAAAACACTCATTGATGAGTATGAAATAAAAATTAAAAAATATCGCAGGAGAATTACCGCGATTGATGTTACAGTATACTTGGTATCTGGTATAATAGCCGGTGCTGGTATTATACTATCTTCAGTAACGGTCTTCTCACACAAGCTGAGTTCATCAGCGTAGTCTCCGCAGGTAATAAAATCATTGATGACATGGAAATATTTAATTTGAGAATTACTAATCTTTTTACGGATGAAAATAACCCGATTTCAAGACTCCGTTCCGCTGAAAATTATAAAAAAATATAAAAGATAATCCAAATTATAAACTACCAGGATATAACGTACCTGAGCTAAAAAATCAACTCAGAACTGCCATCGACGAAGGATTTTATAAAATTCATCAATCATGGGAAGATAGCCAGCCGAAGCCTATTATCCTCACTCATAATAATTCTCCCGACGGCGACGGTAGACATATCGCACCGAACAATGTGGATATTTCATCGGTGATCGCGCTTAATTTAACGTGTGATGTAATCGAAGAAAGCTATCAAATTAATCTCGAGCAATCAAATCAAGCCCGACAAGTTTACATTCTTTATTCATTTGCACCAACAGCTCCTCCAGGATTTTTAATTGTTGAGAATCCGACTAATCCAGTATATATGCAATGTCAAAATGATTCGCTAACTAAAATTAATTTTACACTCACCGATCAGTCAAATAATTTAATTGATCTACGTGGTGAAGTATTATCGATTAGTCTGTTTGTGAACAGCTAACAAATATTGGTTAAATCATTTGTATTAACCCTGAAATCCTTTTAGCAGCAGGGAGGGTTATGACAACAATGACAGCAATTATTGGCAGCAATTTGAGGGTGGTTATGACAATATATTTACGACAAAATCGCTAAGGCTCCATTTGTAAAATGGTTTCTTTATTTTTTTGGGTTAAAATATGAGATTTCGTAGGAAGGCTCTATTGGGCATTCTGAGGCTTTAATCGATTTTGTCGCAAAAATTTGTAGGGTTCACCCTCCCTGCTGCTAAATGTTTGAGCAGTTTCTAGAACAAATTAATATAAAAAAATATGTTACAGGAAACGAAGGCAAAAGCGTTGTTGTCGAGAAATTTAATCGCACGCTAAACGAAAAAATACACAAACATATGACAGCTAAAAACATCAGCAGGTACATCGATGACCTTTCTCAAATCATAGGCGAATATAATATCACGAAACACCGAACCATGAAAATGTCACCTAATAATGCTTTTAAAAATACAATATTAGCAAATGAAAACATGTACTGCAGACACAAATTTAAGGTTGGTGAGAAAGTTAGAATTTCTTTGATACAAAAGGTATTTGCAAAAGGATTTGCTCCGAACTGGAGTGAAGAAGTATTTGTGGTTGATAAAGTTTTTTTTTGACAATACCTGTAACATAAGCGTTAAAAGATCTGGCAGGGGAACCTATCATAAATAGTTTTTACGAACAAGAACTACAGAGAACTGAGCAGGATGTTTTCGTTATTGAAGAAGTGATTAGGAAAAAAAAGGAGATAAAATTTTAGTCAAATGGCCTGGGTATAGTGATAAATTTAACAGTTGGATCCCTACCAAACAAATTATGATATAATGCTATTATAAATTTCCTCATTCTTTTGTTTGACAGATTTACATTTTACTGGTTTTCATAACGATATTAGATACTGCTTGCGATCGTCAGAGATTGTCATTAGATTAAAAATCTTGACAAATATGAAATCAAATTTGATATTTTTCTGTCGGCCTGGAATTCTGATGTTTAAGAAAGGCCTGATTAGCTGCCAAAACAGTTGTTGTTCGGCAACGGTAAAATTAAATTTCATTATTTTTTTTGCAATGTGATACTTGGCATTATATCGTTCAATGGTTGGTCTGCTGTAATTAGATCTGTCAGCAACAGTGACTATTTCACCATCGTCATCAGATTCGTTGTCATACAAAATATAATCTTCACTATTACCAGCAGATTTGTCTATGAAATCTTTGGAAAATGTAATACTATGCGTGACCTTATTGCTGGCGACCTTATCACTAGTATCTTCTTTGTATAGTTGAGCGAGTCGTTTCATCAAGTCCATGATTATAATATATTTTTATCTAATTTCTTATACAATGACTGACGAGATAAAATATCACCAAAAAGTTAATATAGTAAATTACAAAGAGCTAGCCGAAGCGGTAAGAAAATGTTTGTCGGGTTATAGTGTATATGCTGTTGACGTTATTGTAATGCAAGGTGATTCTCATAAAATATTACTAACAGAAGCAGAAAAAAAATAAAATTAATGAAAGTGTAGTAACGACGCTAACATTTGATCATGATGATGTTACAGCATTTGCTCATCATTGTTTGACTAAAACCGAGCTATCAAATATTTTTATTCATCATATCTAAAAACAATCCTAGCACTGTATTTGATTGAAAATGTTGATTTTATTACTCCATCAGCAACAAATTTTACGACTGCGTGATTTATCTTATAATATTTCATCGCAGCTGTAATCGATTTAAATTTCATCTTCTCGTCCGTTTCGAGGTTTAACGAAACAACAGGTTTTGCTGGACGTCTAAAATTAACACCACCACCTCGTCCTTGTTTCATATTTTCCTGTTGCGTCACTAGCTCCAGATTTTCCAATCGATTGTCAGTCTTTACGTTATTGATGTGATTAATAACCAGACCATCGGGTTTAGATCCGTTGAACACATCGTAAACAAACCTATGACCAAGATAACAAACTTGATTTGTCGATGTTTTTCTAACAGTTGCCCTGATATATCCCATATTGCTTATAGTACTAAGAACGTTTTTAGTTTTTCTGTTTCTAATAATACCGCGATCGTTAGCCTCGTATAAATCAAAGACAGTATGCAGCTGAAACTCGTTTTGTAAAGATAAGTTTTCAATGTTGTCATCAGTGACTGCACCGTTCACATGATATACACGCTGTATCTTTGGAATATCATCTCAGAACAACGTGTAAATAAAATCTTTTCTAAGTATTGTAATCTTCTCAGCATTATCTCCATTTACACTAAACTGATAACCCGCTGGCGTTAATTTGCCAACAGATATTCTAGTTTTGATGTTAATGACTGAACCTAATGCATTTCCAGCGTATAAGTTGTACTTTGGGTGAACGTGATATACCTCTTGCTCACGTGCGCTTGTCAGATTTGCTGTCATTATAATATAGTGATTTTTTATAACTCTAATTGTTTTTCAACCCTAGCGCATGCGCCGTGTGCGGTAAATTATCAACTAGATATAAGACTATAGTATAGCAATGTCGAATTTGCGTGGTATAGCCAAGAAGAGCTTTATGGGAGAACCTGATAAAATAGCGACTGCTTTTGCAGGTTTTGACAATAGTTATCGGTTTGATAAACAAATCGTGCTAGTAAATTTTACTGCAACAAATCTTTACCACCTACTACAGACAACTGTAAAACGTGAGCTCGAAAAACGCAAAAGTATAAGATTATTAGTGCAATATCATGCTATATTTTCAAAGCTACTTGTAACGAAAGAATCAACTGACAAGGAAATTGCAGACCCTTTTATGAACGCAAAATCAAGACGTGTTTTGCTTGGGACTGATCTTTTATCACTATCTAATGAAATACACCAAAAAATTTGGAAATAAATAGAGGAATTTACTGAATTCGGTTCGGGTTGGAAGTTTGAAATGATCAAAGAAATTTTGTTTCACACGATGAAATATGACGCATTACGCGGTAGTTCCTATATTGACCTGCCACCCCGCCCCAAATAAAAGATGTTGTATAAACATAAAAAACGTAGATAACAAATGTTTCCAATGGGCTGTTCTTTCCGCGCTATTTCCAGCAGAAAAAACGCTACTCGTGTTGAAAAGTATATCAGTTACGTGTCAAGATTAAATTTTAAAGATATTTACTTTTCAGTGGCAGAAAATCAAATACCAAAATTTCAAAAGCAAAACAATGTTTCGATTAACGTTTTCGGACTATATGAAAAAGAGAATGTATATCCGAGATATATTTCAGAAAAAATGTATCAAAAAATCGACTATAAATTTACTGTTTTATAAAAATCATTACGTTTGGATTAAAAACTTTAACGGACTAGTTGGTAAGCAGTATAATAAGAATAAGAATAAAAAAATTCTTTTGTTACCGCTGCTTGCATGGCTGTACAAACAATGAAACATTACAAAATCATTTGCAGTACTGTAATGATGTCCAAAGATTAACAATGCCATCTATAAAAGATAGTGTGTTACAATTTGTCCATCATAATCACAAACTAAAAATTTCTTTCCTCATATACGCTGATTTCGAATGCTAACTTCAACCTGTACTTAGCGTAGAAAAAAATCCTAATCAATCGAGTACAAGAAAAATTCAAAATCATGTTTCTTGTGGAGTAGCGTATAAGGTAGTTTGTTGTACTGATTCTAGATTATCTAACCCAATCCAATACTATCGTAGTAAAAATCCAGCTGTCTGGCTTCTCAAGCAGTTGATTAACGAAGTTGATAATATTACTTATCGTTTGAAAAGTGTAACGCCATTGATTAAATTACCACCTCAACAAGAATTCAAGAATTCGATTTAGAGCAAGCAGAAATGGGTTATTTCTGTGATAAAGCTTTTGATACTGACAAAAAAGTACATGACCATTGCCATTTGACCGGACAGTACCGTGGAGCGGCTCATGATCAGTGTAATTTAAAATTTCATGCTCCAGATTTTATTCCAATTATTCTTCACAATTTTCGAGGATATGATAGTCACATTATAGTAGAAGCTTTTGGTGATCCTGACGTAAAAGCTCGTCTAAAACTCGATAACATCATCAAATGCATTCCAAATAATTTTGAAAAGTATATGTCATTTACGCTAGGTAAATTGCGTTTCATTGACAGCTTGCAGTTTATGGCAGCCTCGTTAGATGTATTAGTAAAAGGTTAAAGTAAATTTGATAACCTAAGAGACTGTTTTGGAGATAAATTTAATCTACTAGCTAAACATAGGGGTATTTCCGTACGAATATCTCAACGATTGGAGTAAATTTGATGAAACATCTTTACCTGACAAAGACAAATATTACTCGCAACTTAAAAATGAAAATATCAGAGATGATGAGTATAAGTATGCACAAAATATCTGGAAAGAATTTGATTGTGAGACCTTTGGTAATTATCATGATTTGTATTTGAAAACTGATGTGTTATTATTAGCAGATGTTTTTGAAAGTTTTCGAGAAGTGAGTTATAATAATTATGGACTAGATCCTTGCTGGTATTATTCTGCCCCTGGACTGTCATGGGATGCTCTGCTAAAGTTTAGTAAGGTAAGGTTAGAATTAGTGACTGACGTTGATACATTCAATTTTATTGAAAAAGGTATCAGAGGCTGTATTAGCGTGATAACGAAAAAATATGCTGAAGGAAACAACACATATTTGAAAGAGTATAATCCTAAGCTTCCTTTGAAGTATATAATTTATCTAGATTGCAATAATCTTTACGGTGGTTCAATGATAGAACCAATGCCTCTTGGTTGATTTCATTGGATCATGGCTGATAGATTTCTATCTGAAACAGAAAACAAGATACCCGAAGATGTTTCATATTTCGTTGAAGTTGATCTTGATTATGCAACTTGGCTACACAAACTACATAACTATTATCCTTTCTGCGCAGAATCGATGGTTATAGATTATACTTTGTTATCAGAAGAACGACAAGCGTTAGCATCACCAAGGCAAAATTCCATGGTGAAGAAACTAATACCAAATTTACTCGATAAGAAAAATTATGTTTTGCATTATTACAAAGTTTTAAAACAAGCAGTCGATGCTGGTCTTGTGTTGAGAAAAGTTCATCGTGTATTAAAAGTTAATCAGTCGCCGTGGATGAGAGGTTACATTAACTCAAACACTTCAAGAAGGGCTGCAGCAAAAACAGATTTTGAGAAAACCTTCTTCAAACTGATGAACAATTCTGTTTTTGGTAAGACGATGGAGAATATTTGGAAACGCGTAAATATCAAAATAGATAATGATATCAATCGCAGAAACAAACTTGTGTCAGACGAAGATTTTGTGAGTATGAAAATTTGTAATGAGAATCTTGTTGCGGTACAAAGAAGAAAGACAAATCTAAAACTAAACAAGCCGATCTACGTTGGAGCTTCAGTGTTAGATTTATCAAAGTGGCTGAAGTACGATTTTCATTATAATTTTGCTAAAATTCAGTGGACGGCCAGTTGATTATTATTTATTGATACCCATTCGCTCGTATATGAAATCGAATACGAGGACATCTATCAGGACATGTACAATAACCGACATTTGTTTGATCTTTCTGATTACCCACGTGACAGTAAATTTCATGACGATACAAATAAAAAGGTGATTGGTAAGTTCAAAGATGAAATGAACTCGAGCGTTATCAAATACTTTATCGGGTTTCGCAGCAAAATGTATGCCGTATTATTGGACAATAATAAAATAATAAAAAAAAGCAAAAGGTCTGCTTCGTGATTTTGTGAAAAAGTTTATGAAATTTGATGACTACAAGTACGCGCTTGATGGCGGTGTTAGTTTTGTGAGAGCTATGGCAATTCGGACTAATCATCATAAGCTTGAAACAGATGTCATTATCAAACGTGGATTGTGTAATCTTGATGACAATCGTTATTGCGAAAATGGGGTAGATACACTTGCCCTTGGGTATTGTCATGATGATGAACGACAAAAATTTTATCTAAACTTATAAAATAATGTTTGAAAATTTGACAATGACAAATAGCTACAGTAGCAAAATCAAATATCTAATGATGGACGGCAAACATTTGACAGTTGAATTTAATAATGAAACATCAGGTACATGTTTTAGTGGAACAAGTGACAAGCTAAAACTTTCACTCATCAGATCTGATAACAGAGAGTATTTCAATTATCTCGAACAATTGTATCAAAAATTGCTAGCGGAACTTAAAAACTTTAACAGTCCGATTAGCCAACAAAAATATACTAAACTCACAATTGATCTCGATCTGTCAAAAATATATTCTACCGACAAATAATATCCTCTGAACAAACCACAAATAAAAGATTTGTTTGAGTCCCATCGCTGTGTGAGCGGTAAAGTAAAATGTAGTCTCTACAATCGTGATAATGAAATATTTCTAATATCAACATTTGAAATATTAAACGTTGGTAATGAGGAATAAAATAATATCACTTACCTTTCTCACTCTGTAAATGTCCGCCACTATGATTAAGCTCCACGTTCTAATTTCCGCTTGTCTACATGGTGAAGGCCGGAGCTCTTCTGCGTAATTAAGAATTTACAGGTCTTTTATACAGGGGCGATCACGTGTGAATATTATGAGATTTCATTGGTCCACAACCTCTGTATGACGCGAGCTTGCCTGTATGATTCACCGATCACCTACGCCTGTTGTTCTGTAAAATACATGACACAGTACGTAGGGTATCACCTGTTGTGGTATAATGACAGAGTTTGTGTTAACTTACCTGGATATCGATCATGTACATGACATTATCTCTACCTGCTACCACTGTAATAACAGGGGGGGTTTGAACTAAAAAGCTTACTAATACTTTTGTAAAAAAGGGGTGGGGGATAGTTTAGGATATAGTTTGTATTTGTTTGGAGGGACAAAAGTGGGATTTGAGCTGAAACTCTTGTTTCCTTATACTACTAAAATCAACATTTCGTACAGTAACAACCATCTTAAAATCAATGGTTACTGGAGTACTACATTCTTTTGATATTTTGAAACTTGCAGTTTTGATGCAGGAAATAGAATGTCTCCAAATGGGACTATTTATGCATCAAAAGAGTCTTTTGATAGCAACAAAAGCACAATATCTGCTGATACATAGGGGAAAATGCCTCCATGGGACTCCGAGACACCCATATACATTCACTGTATACTTCTATCATAAGCTTTACTTCCGAAAGTACTCCACATCATGAGCAAGGTAAAAGAGACATTTCAACCCTTCATACCACATCAACACTATCATAAAATGAATACGTATTAAAAGAAGAGTTGTCAAGAATCGGACGTTTTCTATTAGTATAAAATTAACAGAATATATTCTAGAAAGGATGAAAAATAATAAAACGGGGTTTGTAAACATAATCGCTGTCTATTTGCGTTCGCAAGCAAACATAGTGTGCATCGATGACAAAATTAATACTGTACTAAATCAATGAAAGACTGGTCTGACTGTCCGACTTTGTCAACCTTGCACAAACGATCCTCTTTAATTATTTGCTATTTGTAAATGAAGGGGAAAGGACTAGTTCTAATCATCACTCTTCATCATTGTTGTTTCAGCTAGCGTGGCTAATCTTTCTGGTTTGGAAAGTATTGTGTTAACTTGCTTGTTAGCTTCATACAATTGTTTTATTTTATTTCGACATGCTTTTTCGCATTCTCCTCCCCCCCCCTCTCTCTCTCTCTCTCTCTCTCTCTCTCTCTCTCTCTCTCTCTCTCTCTCTCGCTCTCTCTCTCTCTCTCTCCGCTCCTGTGGCTGAATGCTTTAAGCGTCCGTCTTCAATGCGGTAGGTCGCGAGTACGAATACCGTTTGAGTCATACCAAAGAATTTAAAAATGGTACTAACAACTGCCTCGCATGGCGCTCAGCATTAAGAGGATAGTGTTAGGACTGGTCTGCCTGGTGTCAAGACAATGTGACTTTGTGGGACATCATGCGACATGTCTGCAACACTATGCCCCAGTGAATCAGAATAGAGTACGAACAAGGTCTTTCATCAACCAAAAGCCCGGTGCTACAAAGATCGTCCAAGAATCGCGGAAATCTAGTGGTAATACACTTTATGACTGAGAATAATTCTTCTTTCATCATTTTGCTCTGTCGTTTCTATCTGTCGATCTCGATCGTTTTACGACTCGACTCAGCGACTCAGTCGGCGACTCTGAGACGACCAGAGGAAGGCCAGTCGACGACACTGCGTTGAAGTCAGAGACTCTGCGACCAAGCCGGCGACCATAGGAAGAACTGTCAGCGACCCTACAAGCTGGCGACTCTGCGAGCGAGCCAGCGACACAGTCGGCGATAAAAAGCCAGGAATAAGACGGCATCACCTTGAGGTAGGAATCTGTCATACTCTTGAATACCAGTCCTCAGACAGATTCAGCGGAGTATCACTTAAAATACAAGACCAATCATAAATAACCCGAGATAGCGAGACTCGGGATAGATGAGTCGAGGGAGTTTTCCGCTACAGTATGTATAAAAATTATGTTGTTTTTTTTCACGTTCGCGTTTCGAATTGGAAGGAAATTTTCCTTCACGTACGAGCTTAAAGCAAATAAAGCGATATGTTTGCCAATCTTGCCAGAAGTAAAATTCAGGAACCAATAACCGATACTGCTCCAATACAGCATTCAATAAATATATAATCACATCATGATAACGATTGAAGATAAATGGCAGCAAGAATGGAATATCAATAGGCGTGGCGCAAAATTTGCTCCATCCACAATACAGATTCATCACCAATATCAGATAACAATTATCAGAACTAAAACAGGAAAAACCCTGTGAGTTTTGGTAAATATCTTCCAAATAATATAGCTTGGGGCAATAACTGCACGCACCGCCCAACACCAGAGTACTTTAATCATGCATTCGATGTATGCCCAAGGTACCAAGAACAACGAACATCCTTTACACGAAACAACAGAGAATTGAACCACCAGCTACATCTTCAGACGTTCTGAAAACATTACCAATAACAACATTACTTACACCAATATATAATACTTTATAAAAGAATGCATTTAACATGGAAAAAAAATTAAACAGTCCGAACAAACTAGAAAAAAAAAAACAATACACATACCCTAACACTGAATACAGATAGCAGCCTCTAACGCTACATGATACAATATCAGTAACATATTCAAAAAACTCTATAGCCACGGTCAGACCTGGTGAGTGGAGCAAGGAATGCGGATTAGCTAATGGAAGGGACAATGCCAATCAGGTCATTCGAGCTTGGTGTAAAACTGTCTACCGTGTTGCGTGCATCTTGACCTTTTTCCTTGTTTCAATGATAACATTATATTCCTAGCGTTCATGTTTAATATCTTAAGCTGCAACACGTTTTTCAGATTAAGCATGCGTGGGTGGAGTTTCTTCCCAATAAAGGGTGAAGCAAGTCGTGGCACATTATGGTGAGAAAAACTCTATTTGTTATGCGTTGTATTCCACTGAGTGAAATATCTGAGGTTTTAAAACCATATATTTTTTTCAATAATGCCCTTTTTCATTTTATCTGTCTGCGTTTTTGTCCATAAAATTACTTTTAACGCTTTTCGAGAATGACGATTTAAATGGTTTTGTCAGACATACATCAACTTGCTTGGATATGTATACCTGGGTGGCTTTGGTTACTGTTGTTGGGAAATATATCACATAACTGTATAAAAAAGGCAGATCATACTTAAACGAATTAACTGCATATAGCCACCATATCATTTTTCATTAAAATATTTCACACAGCGCACCACTTATCTCTATTGTTTGAATATAACTGGTTCGTTTGAAAGCTGCTGTATAGATACACGTTATTCAGACAAATTGTTTCTTGTAGCTTTACTTTGAAAGGTTATCATTTTAGCAAAAGAAGGAACCTGCTCAAATCGGTAAATTATTCTCGGTTGGACATACTTGGGAAGAAAGGTTTGATGTTCCATGCCTTTCGATGTATTCTGTAAATTCAACACTATACTAACACAGAACAATTATTTAGTGACCATGATGATTGAAACAAAAAGGAGATGATCATGAAAACCTTTTTATGGCATGGTAATTTTGAATAACCAAATATGTACATGCAGTTACAGACATTCAGATCACTGCACCACAAGCATGACATTTTCAAAACGTTTTTATCATGTGAGAAACAAAATATATTTTCCATCTCTCACAGTCTTTGGAGCAACGGAAGATCAAAATGCTTGTTACACGTCTGTAAATATCCAGTAGCAGCATTATACAAAATTTCACAAATAAAAACAAAAAAGAGAATTTATCCAAATTCCTATTTTCGACATATTCCCACAAATGTTCTTAAAATGACCCAGGAAAAAAGTCATTTTACTGCATATTTACATTAGCACACTGCCTATCAAATTCAATAATCCATGCAGTGACGGAGAAGAAGCGATTACTGCTTCAGTTTTCATAAAAATCCCGTATTTTAAAATACCCCCAAAATTAACAAATAAAGTCCTCTAAAACACGACATAAATGTATAGCCTGCAACATTTCATCAAAATCCTCTGGACAGCGTAGGAACAGAAACGATATCACCAACCTGTCACTTTGCCAGTCCGGAAATAAAAATATAGAATAAATATGAATGGAAAAACTGACGGACGGACAGACGGATGAGCAGTAGGATAGATTGACATGGCCGAAAAAAGACAGTCAATACTCTCTGCTTAAGCGCGGGTAATACCATTTAACAAGCTGTTCGGATGAAAAACAGCATCAAGATTCCTTCTTAAATTTGGCTCTTCTCAACAGTTTTTCAAGTAATGGCACTTTAATATTTTTCATAGGAAAAATGTCAAACCTGATTACACATTGACACTATCAGTATGTAATGCTTATTAAGTTTCAATAAAATCCTCCAAGCATTGTGGGAGAAGAAGCGATAACGAAGTAAATTCCACAAATGGCAATTTTTACGATAATGTCCCCAAAGAGGGCTATAAGAAAAGATAAAACCGCACTGCGCATCTCTTCTATCCTCATAGTACAAAATCTTCAATAAAATCCTCCAATCAGCGAATGAATCGCTGAGGAACTAAATTCTCTAAATATCCATTTCTTAGACAATTAGATAAAAAGGTTCCCCAAAAGTTGGCCAGAGGAAAATTTAAATAATACTGTAGACCTAGGCCAATCACTTATCTAGCCTACAATGTTACTTTATAATTATAAAACGAAATTGGGAGAAAAAGTGACGATGAACGACATTCCGCAAATTCTCCCTTTTTAACAAAGAATTATTTCTAAAGTTGAACAGATGATGAAAGTTAAACCTTTTAGCACATCTGCACTGACCCATATCTAACATTTAGGCTTCAGAACAATCATTCTGCCATTGAGTGAAGGGAAGTGAGACAAATAAAATTCCTAAAATATCCATTGCTAAGCTATTGTAAAATCTGCATATCTAGCCTACACAACTGAATTAAATTCCTGCAAGCGACGTGGGGAGGATGAATTGGTCAGTTCAAGAGTATCACCATCCTCTATTGCCGAACAGAAGCTTAATTACGGTCTCAAGAATCTCTGGAAGAGTTCGTTATTTGGCAGGCTCCTTTAATGATCCACAAACATTTTCTGATTGGTTTCTAAGTAATGGCACGGTACCAATAGTACTCAGAGTGCTCTCTTGAACTAGCAATAAACACAGTTTTACATGATTATCCTAATTATTTAGAATATGGTTAGTTAAATAGACCATTTTGCAAGTTTTGGTTCCTTATTGAACTGTGATACTTGTCACAATGTAAGATATGTATCTTGGGTAGGTCTTTGGCTGCATTGCTGGAGCACCTCCTAAAATTGATTACAATCATGCACCCCAAGCAGTAATTGTAAA